>SRMA01025735.1:23941-105591 GCA_007224835.1 Danionella cerebrum
ACCATCGACCTCAAGCCACACCCCGACTCTCCTAATAGCCGTTACCATTGACCTCAAGCCACACCCCAACTCTCCTAATAGCCGTTACCATTGACCTCAAGCCACATCCCAACTCTCCTAATAGCCATTACCATTTACCGCAGGCCACACCCTGACTCTCCTAATAGCCATTACCATTGACCTCAAGCCACACCCCAACTCTCCTAATAGCCGTTACCATCGACCTCAAGCCACACCCTAACTCTCCTAATAGCCATTACCATGGATCTCGAGCCACACCCCGACTCTCCTAATAGCCGTTACCATCCACCTCAAGCCACACCCTAACTCTCCTAATAGCCATTACTATTTACTGCAGGCCACACCCTAACTCTCCTAACAGCCATTACCATTGACTCTCCTAATAGCCGTATAGACCTCAAGCCACATCCCAGCTCTCCTAATAGCCATTACCATGGACCTCAAGCCCATCCCAGCTCTCCTAATACACCATCGACCTCCAAGCCACATTACCATGGGCCTCAAGCCACCCGACTCTAATAGCCGTTGCCATCCGACCTCAAGCCTCCCAGCTCTCCTAATAGCCGTGCCATGAATTACACACCCCAAATCTCCTGAGCCATTGCCATCAAATCAAGCCCATTAGCTCTCCTAACCAGCCGGCTCGCCGACCTGGCCACATCCCAACTCTCCTAATAGCCGTACCGCCGACCTCAAGCCCCGACTCTCCCTAATAGCCCGTTACCATGGGCCTCCCAGCTGTAGCCATTACCATGACCTCAGTGCATCCCAACTCTCCTTAGCCATTGCCATCGACCTAAAGCCCATCCCAGCTCTCTAATAGCCCAAATGCCAGCCGACCTCAAGCCACACCCCGATCTCTAATAGCGTTACCGTGTGCCAAGCCACACCCCGACTCTCCTAATAGCCGTTACCATTGACCTCAAGCCACACCCCAACTCTCCTAATAGCCGTTACCATTGACCTCAAGCCACATCCCAACTCTCCTAATAGCCATTACCATTTACCGCAGGCCACACCCTGACTCTCCTAATAGCCATTACCATTGACCTCAAGCCACACCCCAACTCTCCTAATAGCCGTTACCATCGACCTCAAGCCACACCCTAACTCTCCTAATAGCCATTACCATGGATCTCGAGCCACACCCCGACTCTCCTAATAGCCGTTACCATCCACCTCAAGCCACACCCTAACTCTCCTAATAGCCATTACTATTTACTGCAGGCCACACCTCGACTCTCCTAATAGCCATTACCATCCACCTCAAGCCACTCCCTTGAGGTTGGTCGTGTTGGCTGTTAAGGCAGTTGGGGTGTGGCTTTAGGTTGGTCGTATTGGGTATTAGGAGGGGTGGTTTTGGAGGATATTTTGGAGGAAAATTGCAGGATATTTGCTGCCTTTTTGAACAGTTTTCTTGATCAGTGCAGCCTCTATCAGGAAAATACACCAGCTCCCACTGACAAAAACTATATGTTAAACTAACCATAATGTAATTAGCTGTAATCAAATACAGAAGTCTATGTTCTCTGGTTAGACAAAGGAAACATTGGCCTCTGATGTGTTAGAGGTTTGGTGGCTATATTTGGGCATCCAGCTGTTCAGTCTTCCCTGAATGCACATTGCACTATTGTGAAGGTTGAATTATCAAAACAATGGCACATCTGTGCAGAAAGCACTACACTGCACACAATATAATGGAACACATAACATGGCTAAAGCATGAATACATAAAAGTGATTTGATTAAACTGAAATCTCAGATGACCTACAAACTCACCAAACCCGAAAACTGCCAAGCCAACCATAAACATCTTAAGAAAATGTTTTCCACAACCATCAGCAGAAGACTGATCAATTCAACACTGTTGTATATGTTAAACCTCTCATAACAGTGTGTAAGTATCTGCTTTTCCAAATAGAATTTGACTTAGTAAATCATAACATTAATTATTTGTATTGATGGTTTTTCATAGGTACATAGTATTTTTACATAGTAAGGGTCCACCAATCACCTGGCTACCATTCTGTGTCAAACCACACAAGCATATGCGAGGTTTTGGAGCTTTTCCAGTGCTTCGAATGAAGAGAACACATCAATACTGAGAAGTACAGGCAGATACGTATCCATGATGCAATAGAAAGAAGGTGGTGTTTGTTTGACAACAACCCCAAACATACAGCAAAATTCATTAAGAACTTCAGTGAAAATAGGAACAAGAAGTACTGAAGATGATGACATGGCCTCCACAGAGCCCTGCTCTCAGCATCACTGAGTGCTTCGGGGATTACATGACAAGACAGAAGGATGTGAGAGAACTAGATCCGCAGAAGCTCTGTGGTTAGTTCTCACAGAAGATTTCTTCCAAAAAATATATGTGAGTGGTAATGGGGTGGCCACACCAAATATTGATTTGATTTCTCTTTTGTTCATTTCGTTCAATTTTGAACTTTCAATATCCATTTCTGAAAGCATTCATTGTTTACAGCATTTTGTGTCTGGCCTGTATCTGTTTTGTTAAGCATAATATCTCTGAATCTTATGTATGTATATTATATATATGTGCGAACCTTCTGTGACCTCATTCATCTTGTGATATTTCATCTTCCCTTATGATTTGGGAGAGGTGTGCAGCAACCTCCACATGTAGCACTAATTGAAAAAGCAGAGGGGTAATAATGACTCATAATGATCTGAGAGCTAGAGAGGTATCTCCAGAGTCTCATTTCTCTACAACGTCTTTATTCAGGCTAGTGACAGCAACACTTGTTTGGAATATTAATAATCGATGTGAAAACATGTGATGTAACGTTTGCTCACAAAACCTTCAGTCATATAAATCTAAAGCACATTAAAAGGCTACTTAGGTCACTTCTCATCTGTTTATCCATTAGAATCCCTATGTGCCTGGGCTGTTTTGAACTAATTTAGATTCCGAATGTAATGTGTACGTTTCAAAAAGGTTATTAGTTTTAATATATTAGGTTTTCAATTAACATAACAAGAGCACATGATTGTAATGTGCATATAATTAGGAAGATAATTCAAAATAAAATGGGCAATGTCTTTCAGTTTTGTTTTATAGACCCCAAATCGGAGCCACCAGTGCCATCTAGCGTTAAAAATAAGAGATAATCCCTGGAAGTACAAGACCTGTGAAATGGCCTGTTTTTTTTAATTTCGGCACAAAAAAGCAAAATAGACCTTATTTAGCCTGCTGCCATTTTGTATGCGGACCTCCAGCGTTCACTACAGAGTATTATTTTGTACCCAAATGTCGGTCATTTAGCCGACGGAAAGACAAGTGCATCCACAAGTCACAGAACATGGATTGTTAAAATCTACCAGGACTTTGGACCTACATTTCAGATAAGAATATTTATTAAATTGTTATTGTGTGTTAACCCGTTGGCAAACCGTTAATGTTAGTTTATCTTCATTAAGACTAGCTATGTGAAATTCAATAAAGTTTATCTTCATTAAGCAGATCATTTACGACCAAATCATAATTATGTCGCCTCAATTTGGTAAAGATTACAAAGAAGAATTTCGTTCTGGGATGTTTCTTGAAAACACTGACTGAATGCTAAAGCAAGGTTCAGTCCTGTCACTGTTTACCTGGACTTCACAGACCAAAAAAAGGAAAACCCTGAGAAAAAGGAGTAAAATTGTTAAGAAGTTACAAGTTTGCAATATTACTTGCAGCTAGCTAGCTAGATTCTAAATCAGACATTCTCGATTAGATTGTTTCAAATTAGTTTGTTCACTGGTTTGTTATGTAAAGTGCATGGAGATTATAAACTTTTAGAGTCTCAATTATGTTTATCCTTTAAAAGATATTTGTTTACTTCTTTGTTGTATTAAAGGACTCTCTCATAATGATCAGGAGGAGAACAAAACTGAACTTAATGAAGATGAACTTGCTAACGGGTTAATTCGTGATAACAGTTTATTAAAAAGTCCTAACTGAAATTTAAGTCCCGTCTAGTTTTAACAACGAACGTTTTCTAAATTCTGTGTGTCATGACTGGGTCTTGAACCCGGGTCTCTGGAGAGTGAACCACTGAGCCACAGGGGCAGTTGTGTTGGCTCCAAACGAAAAACACTCCAAGAGGCAATTAAGGAAACCAGGATTCATTAAAAAAAAAAAAAAACTTAGATTCTTCTCTAAAAAAGTAATATAGCAAAACACACAACTCAGATTCTTCTTGGGATGAGGAATATAAAAATATTTTAACAGTCTAATAAACCTATAAAGAAAACTCCACAAGGGGAGAAAACAAATAGACAATAAGGCAACAGGAGAAAATAAAACGGTCTTAATGGATGTAGCTCAAGTGAACGCAAGGCAAGTTCACTAAAGCTGACTCAAAAACTAAGTGAAACCAAGTAGAAACTTCAAATGACTTGTACACAATAATATTCCATAGTGAACGCCGGAGATCCGCTGTCCCTCACAGCCTCGTCTTCGATTAAAAATGGCGGCAGCTCAATAAGATCCATGGAACCAAAAATTCTTGGAATAGTTTATAAGGTTCAGGAGAGATTTGTCTGTCTTTTTGATACAATTTTCACATTTTATTTTTTACAAACACTTGATTTTTGTTATAAAACATTAAAAACATTGTGATTTTTTTAATGCCGTAAAAAAAGAACGGAATTTACAACTCGGATAGTTTACAATTTCAGGTTTGTTGTGGAATAATTGAGTAACGTAATGAAAAAAGTACCTCAAAAAATGATATCAAGCATTGCCACAAAAACAGTTTTAAAGTAAATTGTAAAGAAGTAAAAAACACTCCAAAAAGACCTCGGATTTCTGACTGTTAACAAACTGTATTTGCATAAACTATACATTTTTCTGCTAAATAAAAACAATGACTTTTTGAAAAATGTGTACACATCCATGGACCATTGGAGCAGGTAAAAGTAATTAAGATAAATACAGGCTTTGTGCAGCGCAGATATTTCCCCTGTGGCCCCGGGTGAGTTTGTGACTCAAAGAGAAAGAGTTTGCTCTTCGAAGATGACACTGGGGAAACGCTGAAATGATTGGCAAAAACATAAAGATTTTGATGCATTACTCTACATCCACTCCCACAGTTAGTCATAAGCCAATATTGAAAGCATTACTGCAGTGTTTGGTTTCATACACCGGAGAACCATTAGCTCTTGGTATCAGGTTTGCTGTAATGTTTTCTGACACGCGTGTAACTGCTCATTACTGTAACTGACAGCATTTGTTTTCCATCGACACGCTTTTCCATACACATCCTGTGAGTAGGTGCTTGCACATTGTCTTAATTTCTGCAAATTATTATTTTTTGAACAACATTTATTACAACAATGACGCGAAATCAGAATGGTGCTCTGGTTGAACTGAACTTTGACCTGTGAAAATGTCACTTTCAAAAGAATGGGGGTTGTCCAAATTTCCACTCTGACCTGGGCCTAGAAATACAACTGAGCCTGAATGGCTTTCAGACAGAAAGGATTCATTTATTTATATATTGTTTATTTTATTGTGTGATGTGTCAAAGCAAACATGTTCAAGCTGCCCCACCTCCACCCATTCACGCCACCGCAGAGCATTCTATTCAAGTGGTGGGTTCCCGAGACCGCATCGTTTCCGTTGTCACACTGCTTACTCGGATAGCTAGCCTGGTATCCCGTCTCAACTTGCCACATGTTCTTGGAAATGAACTTTTGAAATCCTAATAAAAAGAAAAGTACCTCAAAAATATAAAATTTCTGAATTTATCTTAGTTTGAGCCAATAACATGAACTGTGAATTCTCCCAGAGACTTATTTCAGTGTCAGGAACCTTGTAGAAGTTGTAAATATCTGTAACATCACCTACAGGATTCTAAAGGGATTTTAAAGCCAGTCGTCTTCATCTTAACTGTGTCACTGCCAGATAATCAGAAAACACTGCAAAAGATAAGAAATAAATAATTGTACAATTTTGGAAAGTACCTTCAGGGAGGATCAAGACTTTTCTGTTCTACCAATACAAAGTGAAATGGCATTGAAAAGACTGAATGTTCGTGTAGCTCTCTGTGGAGCTAATAATATCAATAATATCATCTGTGGTTAGGCATGATCCCATAGTTACTTTCCGAATAATGAGAAAAATGAATGAAAACAATGAAAACCATCGTCCAAATCCCTCTCTTATTATTAAATCCCTACATTTATTATTTAAGCCATAAAAACACACAACGGCAAGATCTAATGTTGCTATGGGAACACACTGCATCAGAAAAGTTTGGCTGAGTTTGTGTGTGCTTGTGTGATGGGGAGAGAGAAAAGATAGGACAAGGGAGAGCAGGAGAGAGGCTGAGTGTGCGTGAGAGAGAGAGAGAGAGAGAGGTAGAGAAAAGCCCTTGGGAGAGAGAGAGAGAGAGAGAGAGAAAGAGAGAGAGAGGAGAGAGAGAGAGAGAGAGAGAGTTAAGCATTCCCTTCTAGTGAGAGTGAGCCACTTTGTGTCCATTTCTAATTTAAGTGAAGGTTTGCCTTGAGGAACCCTGTGTTATATGGAGTACAGCGAATAAATGCAATAAACTAAAATGCTTTCAGAAATGTTTTTATTCTTGTCAATGTTACAAAGTGCAAAGAAAAGAAAAAAAAATCTAAATCAAATCACTAACTTCTGCATTCAAGCCAGGTACATGATGACGATGGTGGAGATGAACAACAGCACACTGCTTACGTAGCAGTTGCTATATAAAACATAAATGATCCAAACCAAAACCAGAATAAAACGTATCAATGGTAGGACTGGTTATATGCCATAGAACAGAGGTGAGAGATTTAAAACTGGAAACCTTCCTGATGTAAAGAGCCACCACTGAGAACGCCTTGTCCACTTTCAGTTGCCCTTTCCACAAAGCAGCCTAGGATTATAGACAGAAGTGTGATCAAATACCTGTTACTCAATGGTTGAAACCCAGTAACAGAAACAGAAACAGTTTTTGTGGCAAAATTGAGCACATCAACAAGATACAAGGTAGTCATACTGCAACAACAAGGTCTCACCTTGACAAACAGATGCAAAAGCGCACCCTTCGATATCAGGAGATGTCCATGAAATATTTGGCTGTAGCATCTCAGCATCATTGAGTGTGTCTGGACTACATGAAGAGACAGAAGGATGGGAGAAGGCTACATCCAAAGATGATCAGTGTCTAGTTCGCAAAGATGTTTGGAACAATCAACCTTCGGAAAGTGTGTGCAAGTGTAACTAGAAGAATCGCTGCAGATTTGAATTCCAAAATGTGGTCACACCAAATATTTACTTGATTTTATTTTATTTTTTATTGCAACATATTGAAACATTTACATGAAAGACAATAAACGACAAATCTCTACTATAAAAACTAAATTACATCCCTACAATGACAACTAGGATGACAACATACACCAACTCAGCAAATAACAATCAATATTTAAAAACAGAAGAAAGTAAAGGAAAAAACAAACAAAACCAAAATAAAATAAAATAAATTAAAATACTAGGGGGTTACATAAATTAAAAACTATTTTACAGTACGATGTGATTAAAATAGTGTGTTTGGGGGCTTTTAATAGAATCTAAGCAGGAAATAAAAAAACTTATTTCATTTTTTAATTCTATCCAAATTGGTGGAGTTTGAATTAATCTACATTTATGTATATAAAATCTGGACAGTATAATAAAATTATTAATAACAAATTAAATTTTTATTTGTCATTATTATATTGTGTTGAATGGTATTTGTTTAGATATAAGCCATTGCATTAATAATGTCCATATATATATTTTAATTGTCTGACATTCGTTCTGTTCACGTTCCTTTGTTTCTAAATGAGTTTTCAAAAATAAAAAATAATAATTTTCTACTTCAAACGTAAATCTCTTCCTTATAAAATCATTGTATATATATATATATAATTTACTTATTTAATTTTTATCTTTTTTGTCATTTACTGCAATTTGTGGAAAATGACTTTGTGGAAATTCTTCACAAATAAATGTGACAAAAACTAATGCACTTATGGCCAGCGGTACTAAAAGCTCTTGGCAGAAAGATGCGTTGAGCTGCAGGAAGCGGAGCAGTCACTATGAAATGGAGAGAATAGAGAGTGCTGGGAATAAATTAATGCTGTAATTTAGATTGTTAATGTTGGTCCAGGCTTCTGATGGTATTGAGGCTAGCAGAGAAGGCCTCACAGGCCCCAACAGCCAGCCCCTGGTGAGTTAAATCTGCACTAGTTTGAGTTTAACTGCTCAACTTTCTTTATGCTCTTGCAAGGCTCATAAAGCCGCTAGTCAGAAATGTGTTCAGAAGCACTGTACTTGTATCGCTGATATGAGAACAGTGTCCGAGCAGCTTATATGAAATACAGTCCTACTATAGTTTTCAAGACTTCTTTGCCTTGGCATCCCATCGAATTGAATTTCACCCAAATTTAGAATCCACCAGTCACCTCTCATCACCCAATTTCCACGTTCCAAATTACTGGAGGTCTAACCATCCTCAAGAATACTTGGTCCTGCTCCGTGTTTGTGACGTGTCTCATCTGTGTCCTTTGTTTACCTTGTGTGTTTAAACCCCTGTGTTTCCCATGTCTAGTGTTGGTTTTGGCACATTTCCACTGGACGACACAGTACCTTACAGCTTAGCCTGGTTTTAACGGCTTTTCCACTGGGTTGTGGCCGTGGAACCGACACCATTTCTGGAACTTGCTTCGAGGAGGTTCTAGAAATGAGACCATCGCTCTGAACAGACCCCATTCTATTGATTGGCCGAACAAGCAAGTACGCGAGTAATGATTGGTCCGCGAGAGTCGCCATTGTTTGCGTCATTGAACCGCGTCAATTGCATTCAGAAACACTGAGTTTGTTCCAGTCACTCGCGACTTCTCACCAACTAACTCATCTAGGAAAGCTTTTTAAATCATTCTTGATCCAAGGAACAAACACAGCGGTCTTTCGCTCCATTGTTGTTTTCCGGATATTTCCTGATCTCATATCACAACCTTTATTACTTCATGGAAGGGGAAAATTCCCTGACGATACACCCTCTTTGACACGACACTTAAATCTCTGGAAAAGCAAGCACACCGAACTGAACTGTGCCGAGCTGTACCGTGTTGTTCAGTGAAAAAGCGACAATTTAATGGCTTACCTGTTATATTTCCGGAGCATCCTGGCATCCAGGAACCATGTCAGACCTCTGTGGTCTGGATGAGTATGGGTATCCTCGCTCCACGGGTGTCGACCTTTGGTCTGCATGCTCAGGGACTCACAGGGTTCCGGGAGCGGGCCTGTTCCCTGTCTGCTCCTGTTTATCCCTGGGTCCCTGCTCCTCTGGTGACGCCGGTTCCTGATCCCCAGGCTGGACCTGTCCGGGAGCACCTCCAGGCCGATGTGGCTAGCCAAACCTACTCCCTCTCTGTAACATCACCGGGATCTCTGTGGTCCCAGCATCGGGACGGCACATCGGTGTCAGCATGGCTGAGTGCCCAGCTGCTTCTCTCTTGTCCTGTCTCGTCTTCCAAATCACGGGACTTACGATGTATTCGAGGAAATTCTCCAGAGGATCTACTCCTCGCCTGAGAGAATTATCCGCACTGTTGGCTCCCCCCTAGGACCCTTTGATTGAGGACCCTCTCCATGGTGCACAAAGTTGCCCCTTTTTATGAGAAGGAAGAAGTGTTACGTGTACCTGCTGTGTCCTTGTGTACACAAACCCCGCTGTTTACCACTTCTAGTGTTGGTTATTGGTGTTAGTTCCCCCATGTGTTTGGTATTACCTCTGTATATACTCTGATATTCTATTTGCAAGTGTAAGAGTACTTCCTCTCTCTTCCGTGAAGAAACCCATGACACCTGTTCTCTTTGGTCACCTTGACTGCTCTCAATTCCTCTGTCCAGGGGTGCAGTGTTCCAGAGTTTATTTGATCTGCTTCTCCTCCATCTCCCTCACTGATCCATGTGCTCGGAAAGTGTTCTGTATCTTTCAGTTTAAATCAACCATCTCCTTCACTCCCTCACAGCTCCCTGTCTCTGTGTTCATGACAGAAAAAAATGTAACAATTTAAAAATCTGACACAGACTGTAGTTTTTCATCACTAGAAGTACCATTATCTAAACAAAACCATAGACTGTATAAAACTGTGGACTTAATTTTCACGTCACCACTGTTAGACATGGGAGGCATTCCACCAAACGGGTGCCAATTTCTTATTGTAACTTTTCAAGTATTCCAAAAGGGCATTAAATTGGACTGAAAGTAACATGATGGAGTTTTTAGCAAAGAATTCTCAAATACAAGCCAAATAGCCACAGGGTGCACATGGTTATATTACAAATATGCATTTTTACACTAAACTTATTAAATCTTTGAAATAATTTGGGAAACAGGATGGCGTTTCTCAAAATCTTCAAAATGTAAATGAAACTGAGAGAACTTAACTTTGCTCTCCCCACAGGCTTTTAAAGTTCCAATTGATGCAACTTCCTCTTGAAAAACTGAACTAATGGAAATTCTTCATTTTGCTTAGCTAAGAAAGTATAGATATTTGTGTAGATAAATTAAATGTATTTGAAACAAACATCATATATGGATTTGCACATCGATGCAAAAGTAGCAAACATTCATTGTTGTCCTTTTAAAGTTTAAAACAGCGTATTTTGGATGTCTTTGACACGGCGGCGTTTGCAGGGAAGGTTGTGTAAAAAGATCGTAATAGTTATATGTTATGGTGAAGTGTAGCATCAGAGACTGGGGACAAGCAAATGGACATGTCCGGGCAAAAGGGGACGATTGGTTAACCTAATATAAAGTCCCAGGGACACAACTGACACCCAGTCATTTGATTAGAAATATTTAATAATTTCAAAGAAAAGTGGATAAAAGAATGTAAAAAGCGTAGAGATAATTAAAGAAAACTAAACTATCCACTCAGCACAGGTTTAATGCTGTAATTTAAGTGTTTGTGCTGTTTAATATAACTTAAAATAATAAGTAAAAAATATTGATTGAGATGTGTGCATATAGTGCTTTCAAAGCACTATAGAAATTTTGTTAACGAGCACATAACCTTCAACAAGTCACATATTTAATCACAGATTAAAGCATTCCTCTTCTAATGAAATGTGAAATTTTGATGACTTAACAAATTACCGAAATGAATTAGCTCTCTGAAAAAGCACCATCAAACTAAAATCTCAGAAGCTTCACCATCTGGACTTGGATGTCTACGTCCGTTTCCAAGCTGCGGCTTACTTTAACACATAATTCCGTTTACAGTCTATCAAAATGTTTCAAATGACAGTCCATCGTTTGACATTGCATGACTCACTTTTATTGTACCGGCATCGGCTAGATTTAATTGACCCCCTCCCCCTTCAGCCAGTCGGAGAGGATGCTTGTAGAGAGTGTGGGAGGCTTTATCCAATCAGATGGTGTGTTGAAAGCAGCCAATGTCAGCAGCATCGGTCATTAAAGAGCATGGCTCTGAGCAATACTAATGACGTCTCACTGTACAAGCTCGCCCTTCTCAGGAGCAGCCTTGAGTCTGTCTGAATGGGTTTAATTTTTAATGTGGTTTTGTTTGTTCTCCATCTAAAGGTGCTGAATACTATCATTCAGAGCCTTTTGTGCTCGGAATGGCAATGAGTGCTGCAGTGCAGAACACAAAAGATATAATAAAATTGCTCTAAGGAAAGTGACGTTTGTGAAGATTCTTCATTTCAGAGTCTTGTGTTGGTTCCGTTTACCAAAGTTTCTTTTCATAAAAACAATTGTGGCCCTGTGATTTTAAGACTGAAGAGAAAGAGAAGAGAAAATGCTGTTCCGTTCACCCGATGCGATGTGTTCAAATATTAAAAACGCGTTTCATTAAAAGCATCATGAGCTGAGAAACCAATAGTGGTGGATCTTTTCACATTTAAGAGCTGGTGGAACAAAAAAGCTACAATGAAATTCCCAGGAGTCAAAAAGTTTTAGTTTAATTAGAAAAATGCCTTCGTTACGACCAGCAACCAAGTATCCAGATATAGATACATGTCACACATGGACATCCGATGTCCCCGGCTGTGACACACTATACTCACGGCTCTGCCTTTACAATTGCTAATCGTTATCAGTCAAACAAGCTAGTCACACCGGATGGCAAAATCCCATTTTGCCTTTTTGAGCATATTTTTACTACTATTTTTTACAGTTGAGTTCACTCTAAAAAATATTACCTTGAAACCTTTTCGTGGCAATGCTTCATATCATTTTTGTGGTACAACCCCACATATCTTTTTTTTACACAATAATTCTGCAACAAAGCTGAAGTTTTAGGTTTACATACTACAGTTCTGAGAATTAAATTGTGCCATTTTGCGAGAATTAACAGTTTTGTATGTTTTAGTACAAACCTTTATTAAAAGAAATTTATAAATCCCCCCAAAAAGTCAAAACAATGTGAAAAATAGGCGAACATCTCTTAAACCTCATAAACTGTTCCAAGCACTTTTTGTTCTGTTGTGCTTTTTTGTGCCAGAACTTATAAAAAGACAAGCCATCTCTAAGGTCTTGCATTTCCAAGGGTTATCTCTTCTTTTCACCACTAGATGGCACTGATAGCACTGATTTGGCGTCTGACGATTGCACATTTTCTCACATTTTAATTCGAATTAGCTTGAGAATTATGTGTCATAACCAAAACAATCAAAGCTAATAACCTTTTTGAAAACTACATGTTATACTTGAAATCAAAATATTTCTCTGCAGGTCACACCCATCACACGCAAGATGACTACAGAGCTTTTAAGGGGTTAAGATCACCTCAATGTGTTTTGGTTCCAAGTATAACCACAAAACATCTTTTCTACCACCCTATTCTGAAAACAGTTTTGGTACAGTTTTAGTGAGGAGCAAGCCAGTGTATGGAAGAGCACATCTGTTTATCACCTCCATTTAAAAAATACAAATAACAAACGTTGGCTGGATTATATTTATTCATTTAAGATAATTGTGCAACCCAACATCTGTATTTATTTAAATGTCCTCTACACTCAAAAGTGTATTTGAGTACTTACACTTGTATTTGTGCTCAAAATTCATTTACTCACTCTTTATTCCCCTGATATATGAGCTAATGGTTGAAGTAAAAGCCAAATTATTTGCAAACAAAGTCAGTGAGTTGTATGATATTTATTGTACATTATTGATCTCGTTATATTTGTTCAGTCATGCTCATGAGGTTGATTTGTGGAAGGAAATACATTGCAGCAAATGATGCAGCAAGTGTTTATTCCTGATCATTACAAGCTGTTTTCAATAATTCGATGGACAGATGACTATTGGCATTGAGAAAGAGAGAGAATGAAAGCAGGATAAAATATGGATTTGTTAAATATGAATATTTATAATGACGGAAATAATTCCATTTATGCTGAACTCTGATCTTTGATTTTTTTTTCAGACCATTTACGATCACAAGCAGAAACATTACCATTCTAAATTAATGGTTCTACTGGAAAAATAAAACATGCTGGATTCCAATAAAGTTTTATTTGCGCGCCTTAAATTGGAAATGTATATATTTCTAAATTATTTATATTTATCCAATTTGTTTTTAAAGACTCACGTGTACTAGTAATGCTGGATGGGTTCAACCCTTTAGATAAATTTTGGATAGAATACAACATTTGTGAAAAAAAAACATTCCTGATCCCTATGGACTTGGTTGACGTGTCGAGTCTTGGTTGACGGGGGTGTTTGATGCAAATTGATTCTCTGTGGGGGTCTATCGTGCCTAGTTCATTCTGTGCCCATGTTGCCCCCATGGGGTCGACAGTTCTGATGTTTTTGTGTTTATTCCTAACATTGCCTACCAAGTGTGTTTAACGCCAAATACAATTTCTACAAGCTCATGTGTTATGGAGCTAGACATCTGCCAAAAGCATTTGAATTTAAACTTTGTCTGTTGTTTTTCATAGCATATAATAATCAGGTTTATTAAATTACAATGGTTTATAATTCCAATCAATAAAATTCTAATTGTTTTGGCTGATATCTAGCTCCATAATATATTATCATAAAAGCAAATGTAAAATAGACGTAACAACTTAACAGTATTTTTTGTTTGAATTAGTGGTTAAAATCTATTTGTCTTACATGGATTGTGTTGATTACGAATAAAAAACTGTTCACGTTGCCAGATAAATCTGTGACACACATGATCATATACACAGTCATGTGCTCAGAGGCCGCAGCTCTTTGAAGTGAAGTGTGCGATCACAGAGGGAGATTTTTCTTTGAGGCCATGACTCGTTCCTTTACTGTCTGCATCTGAATGTTAAGCAAGATAATTGCATCTAAACCGCTTTGATCCCGTTTCATGGTGAGGGGGTCCTTTTAGCTAAAAAATACCCCAAAACTAAAAACAAGACAAAAAAGTCAGCAGAAGTTTGACATCCAATTAAAAACATTCAACGCACTGACTAAACTTTTGTGCATGTATGTCGCATGAATTTGGTGTACAATGAGGTGACAATTAGTCAAACTGACTGAAAATTGATCTATTTTTACTGAACAAGCCTAAAGGCCAATGGCAAATTCATTCATTCATTCATTTTCATTCCCGCTTATTCCCTTTCGGGGTCACGGGGGTCTGCCGGTGCCTATCTCCGGCACACATTGGGCGAGAGGCGGGTGTACACCCTGGACAGTCCAATGGCAAATTTTGTTTACAAAGTTTCGTGCGACAACGCAACTCGATCTAAAACCATGGGCGCCAACAGGGCATCACACATTGGACCGAATGAGTGCTGCCAATGAAAAAACAGTTTTAGAGTGCCATATTGGATACGTTTTGCACAAGGAGACCGGCCAATGAAAGCTGACTCTTTTGATGGTGCAAGGAAGACGTAAAGAGCCGCTCTTTGGTGCTCATATTTTGTAAAACGGCCTCCCTGTGATCAGCCACCAACTGAATAAACTGCTCGACATCCATTGTTTTTTCTATGTGTTCTTTGATTTCTTTTCTGTAGTCGTCTTCTTCTTTTCGGTTTCCCCATTTACTATCTGTTGTACCGCAAATGCCATCTTCAGGTAGGGAGTTCATTGCATCAATATTTCCTCGACGCAGACGAAGAGCACCCTGCTGAGAAGCCATCCCAAGAGGCGTTGAATGTTGATTACAAATATTGATTAAATTGTTTATGAGGATCACTGTTTGTTTGACATTGATTTATAGGAACTGCATCGGTCCTTTAAGGGTCCTTCAAGTATTTCATCAGCGAGTTGAATGTGGGAATGTGCTTTCCTCCATGCAAGCTTCATATCTTGCATTTGCGCTTGTCTCTTGTTTTTTGTACTTTGGTGAATCCTATACTAATATAATGAAATAAAAAAGAACAAACAATTTGTTCTGAAAGTCTCTTGGAATGACAGTGAATCCACAGCTTAACTCTCTGCATGTAGGAATGACTTGACCCACCATTCATTTAATTATGATTTCAAATATAGTGTGTAGGTTTCAAAAAGTTTATTAAAAGAAACAATACAAGAGTTTTGACACATAATTTGCAACTTAATTCAAATTAATATGTTACATGTTACAAATGTTTCATTTTACAGACCCCATATCGGTACTATCAGTGCCATATATTGGTGAAAAGAGGGAATAACCTTTGGAAGAACAATAACTGTGATATGGGTTGTAAGGCACAGTGTATAATTTTTTGAAAAGGTTCGCTTGCTTTTTTTAAAACTTAATTTTCACATTGATTCAACCTCGTTTTAACTTTTTTGGTTGATTTATGAATTGTTATTTTGTCACCACACTTTTGATTGTTGTTATAAAATGTAAAAACTGTTCATTCTCAAAGTTAGAAATTTTTGACATAATTTACTACTCAAAATTTTATTTTTGTACTATTTCAAGTTTGTTGTGAAATTAGTGTGTAGTTTAATTTGTAAAAAAACGTTCTAAAACAATGATACCAAGCATTACAACCAACAAAAACAGTTTTGAAATTAATTTATTAGAGCAAAATGTGCTCTGGACTTCTGAGAGTTAACCAACCAGCCATTCAGACTCAACATACGATTGTGACGGAAAACAATTGTGATAAACATCAGTTTTTTTATTAAGATGTATTTTTGGCCTTTATTTTTTGTAAAGGAGACATTCAGCAAGGAGGGAATGTCAGCATTTGGATTGCCACTAGACCACTGGCGCTGTAGTAAAGGAAAATAGATCTGAAATTGTTTTGCCTTATAACAGGAACATACTCACGCCATATCGCTCCTTGGTGGTCTGCTGGCTTTACCCATAGCAAGACATCAAAAAGTTCACACCCATGTTTGATAAGGAAAACATTTTGGTAGTCTGTTTGAAAGATTTAAATTTATTATGTTGCATACGTTTCATAAATAACCTAAAGTACCATATATAAACCGATGATTAGATCACTATTAGATTAGATTCTTTGACATCACATAACAACTGCAGCGGAGAAATTCCGCACAAACCGTAATGAGACCAGGTTGAGTGATGTTTTGTGATTTTTCTGTGTAGTCTGGGCTGAGAAATGCAACTCAATACAGTAGTTAAGATGTGACGGATCAAAGCAAACCTTTCTTCATCACTCTACTCGTCTAACAAACTCACTCTCTCATTCTCTTTCTACTTCCTGCTTTGCCTGAAAAGCTCACATGGCTCAGAATCTGAAATGCAAGCTGAAAGCTTCAGGACGAGTGCGAGAGTGTCTTTGAGCAGCTCTAAAAGGTCATAAATCTGACAAATGTGAACGGCTGGAGTGTTTTTAGGATAATGCTAAAGCTTGTTGGGTTCTGTTGGAAATGAAGTGTGGATCCAGTTCTCTTTAGTCATTACAGCAGGACATTCAAAGCACCAGAGATAAGCAGAGCTCAAACACCTTTATTTAATGGGAGATCTCACATTTACTCCTCTCTTTCCCTAATCCTCTTTTCTCTCATCTGCTCCTCTCGTTCATTCTCACAGACACACTCACAATCCTTTGTTTTCTTCTTTAGCGAGAAAGAGAGAGAGAGAGCTCCGGCGCACACAGACAGTATAACCCACATACTGTCTGCAATAAGTGAATGTGAAATTTCAATGTGGGTGAAACTTATGCAAAATCCAAGTTACAATCTGCCTTAATGTACCACTTCTGTTTGCCTAAAGCAGCGGAACCCTTGTTAAGATTATTATTTATGTCATTTTGACTATAATGCTGGGAAGTAAAGACACACACAAAGTAAACATAAAAAGTACAAAAACTATAATATAATGTTACTTTATACATAAACTTAATGGAAAATTATATTAAAAATGTATGCATAAATCACTATATATTTATTGCACGTTTTAGTTGATTATCTTGATTAAATAAATCTCTTTTTAAAGCAGTTTTGTTTCTTAAGAATAATTTGTTTATTTAAAATAATGTTTCATACTGTATTTTAGTAATGGGGAGAGTTAGGTAAAGGGTTTAGGTTACATAAGGTTTAGGGTTAGATTCTGTGTAGCTCCTCCCCTCTGTTGATGAGAACCCCCTCCCTTCTGGTGTCCTGTGTAGCCCCTCCCCTCTGATGTTCTGTGTAGCTGCTCCCCTCTGTTGGTCAGAAGCCCCTCCCTTCTGATGTTCTGTGTAGCTGCTCCCCTTTGTTGGTCAGAAGCCCCTACACTCTGGGGTTCTGTCTAGCTCCTCCTCTCTGTTGGTCAACCCCCCTCACCTCTGGTATTCTGTGAAGCTACTTTCCTCTGTTGGTCAGAAGCCCCTCCCCTCTTATGGTCTGTGTAGTTCCTCCCTTCAGTTGGTCATATTCCCCCTTGCCGTCCTGTGTAGCTCCTCCTCACTGTTGATCAGAAGCCTCTCCTCTCTGATGTTCTGTGTAGCTCCTCCCCTCTGTTGATCAGAAGCCCCTCCCCTCTTATATTCTGTGTAACTCCTCCCCTTTGTTGATCAGAAGTCCCTCCTCTCTTATGTTCTGTGTAACTCCTCCCCTCTGTTGATCAGAAGACCCTCCTCTCTGACACCGAGTAGCTTCTTCCAATTCTTTTCCAGTCTCTATACTGTCATGCCCTAGTAACTCCTCCTGAAATATGTCTAATCTTAAACGCTACTAAACAACATATAACAGCACAAACATCTTAAGAAAATATTCTAAAGATGTGCACATAAATTAAACAAATACTTTCAAAAGATATTTGTAAAATGTGCTTTTTAATTGCACAGTTGCATTACTGAAACTAAATATCACACACAATGTGTAAATGGATAGGTTTTATTCAAATATATTGGTTACGTATTATTATTGGAAACATTTAGCAAATGAACCTATGCCAGTAACAAATAATCCTAAGGCAAACAGGTTTGGGGACGAGAAAATGTATTTTTAGTTTCATTTTGCTAGAGGTCAACAGTGGTTGCACTAGAAACCATAACATATACACGTGCATTTCTTTTGTTTGAAGAGGGGAGGAGAGAAATAACCCAGCAAACATTTAATGTTGGAGACACATCCATCTAACATCTTGTTGGTTGAGAAGCAATTAAAACAACGTAATTCGGATGTCTTTGACACAGCGGATGTTTGCTGGGAACAATCTTGAAGCTTAACCTCCATTATATTAACGCAAATTAAAGAGAAGCTAATGCATGGTTTTTAAAAAAATGGTAAGAGTGTGATATTTCCAATCTTATCTTGACAGTCTCAAACTTTCTGATCTCAGCAGTGTTTTAATGTCCAAACCCTCTAAGCTATGATTCTGAATCATCTGGAACCTCTTCTCTATGCACTCCTCATGATTGACTGACATTGTTACAAACTGCGTGTTGCGATTTTTTTTTCTCCCAAACTGTAAGTGTAAGTCTGCTAAAAGATTAAATGTAAATTCAAAATGTAAATGTGTGAAAATGAGCGGTTTATGCAAAACTGAGACCAGGACCCTTGGTTTCCTCCTCTGGATCTGAGGTGTGCATCTGACCATCTTTAAATGTGGTCAAAAGGCCCATGTCTGGCATTCAATTTTAACCTCAGGTTTGGTGGTTCTTAGTTCATTTCATGACAAGGCAGAGACAACAAAACAATGGTTGTGCCATTTAGTTTAGTGCCATATTATTTCAGATATTATAGACAGAGAGTGAAATGCTGTAGCTTCAATTACAACATGTAAATCTACAGGAGAAGATAGATCAGCTGACCCAAGCACTGATATGTGCACGGAGATGCGCTCATGCAATTTGTGCGAGCATGATAATTTACACCCAAGGCCGTGCTAGAGCTGCATTTGCATATTCTGAAGAGTTTTTTCTTTCTTTTAAAGGATTATTAGAGTGTGAGATGCATATTTAATACTGCATGATACGAAGCCTAGAATGTGTGCAAGCACGCCCTGGGCCCGAATCCTCTTGAGACCGAGCATGAAGCTTCATGATCAAACTCATTCCTCTAAGCAAGGTGTCCTCCATCAGAAGAGAGAAGGAAAGGAGGGGGGGGGGTTGGGTGAAAAAAGGCTATATTTCTCTTACGTAACAGATTTGGAAGACATTTTCTGGATGGGTTTTATTTCTAAAATGAAAAGGAAAGAGGAAAGAGAAAATTTGAAAAATCTTTCTTGTAATGATGGTGCTTCAGGCAAAATGAAAGGTGTCAGACCTGCACTTCAGCCCCCATTTCTTCTGACATGTAGCTTCCTGTGTGTGTATGTGTGTGTGTGAGCCAGCAAGTGTGTGTGCTTCAGGACAGACGTATTTCCAGATAAAATGTGTTTTTATGATTTAAATTCACTGCCAGCAGCACATGCTCAAGAAATCCAGTTACAGCAGGAATGTGCTAAAGATACATTGAATAAAACTGTGGCTAACTAACATGAAATATATATTTAAAAATAATAACAATGCTAAAATTTTAATTTGTGCTTCCTGGAAAAGACTTCTTGGAAGCTTTTAATGGATGTTCGCTGTTTCAATCCCGGAGAGCAGCTTTATACTTTACAAATTTCAAAATACATAAACATTTCTGAGTATTTAAAGGGAACCACAAACGAAAATCAATTGCTCTCTAAGAACTTTGAGTTTTTCGCATATGTTTGTGATTTCACAAAGCTTCAGATCCCGCCCACAGCTTTGGACAGATACTTCCGTATAGCCTCACTTTCTGTCTAAGGGCCTCTATACACCGGTTCGAATTGAGACTCGTTTATTCTGTTGGTGGCTGATCACAGGGAGCTGTTTGACAAAGATGTGGAGAAAAGAGAGAATTGTGTGGTGCTATTTGTTTCCTATGCAAATGTGCGATGAACACCACCAAACGTTTTTAGATTTTCTACTTACATCATCAAAGGAGCTTTGGTCATTCTCCTTGCGCAAAACCAATCCGATATAGCAGAGCCAATCCCTTTTTCGTTTGATAGTCTTGTTCGGTCAGATGTGTGAGCTCACATTGGTGCACATAGTTTTTGATCGAGGTACGTTGTCGCACGAAACTGTGCACTGAAAATATAGACCGGTGAGTTAAAGGGTTTTGTTTAGACATTAACATGTACACATGTTCTCCCTGTGCTTGCGAGGGTTTCCTCCAGATACTCCGGTTTCCCAAAAACATGCGGTTAGGTTAATTGAATAATCTAAATTCCCCTTAGGTGTGAATGTGTGTGTTTCCCTGCGATGGACTGGCGACCTGTCCAGGGTTTACCCCCGCCTCTCGCCTGAAGTTTACCAGCTGCGATCATTTCATCATCAGTAGTAAACTAAAATTATATGTGAGTTTTATACCTTATTTTAGCATCACAATATATGCAGGTGATTGATTGTGCTCCCACTGTTAACAATGATCACCAGAGACTGTAATTAACAAAGTCAAGAATCCAATCTAACCCACTTTATTTATATAGCACATTCTATGAACAATGGACTTTCCAAAGTGTGGCACAGAAACAATGATTAAAAGAAATAAAATATGGACAAGAAATATGTGATTAAGACACAATAAAATAATCCAAAACTAAAATACACACATTACTAAAACACACAAGAATCACACAAACTCAGGCCGAGTTAAAATCCAAAGAATAAAAATGGGTTTTAAGACGAGACCTAAAACATTCAACGGAGGAAGCCTTTCTAACAAGGGGAGGCAGGGCATTCCACAAATGCGGTCTCACCACAGAAAAAGCCCTGGTTTTAAGTCCCCGGAAGGTTCATAAACCTGAACAAGGTCTGAGAGGACCCAGTCTGTTTAATACCTTCACTGTGCGTGATGAAGCATCTTATGGTTGATCCCAGTAGTCCAGAAAAGAGATGACCAGCTCAAAGTTTTCAAAAGATAAGCTTGACTTAAGTTTAGATAAAGGCCGGAGATGATAAAAGCAGACCTGACTGTATTGACATGTTTTTCCATTTTAAAATCAGCACTAATAAGTTATGCCCAGGTGTAGAATAATCTTTGAAAGGCCCAAATCAAACTCAGCTCCCTGACTGATCAGTGACTGAATTACACAAGATAAAGAATGAGAAGTGTTCAATACCCGCCTTGTTTTATACAAACCACTGTCCCTGCTATATCATTAATTCATAACTGACCTCTCCCCATTTCCCTGTGTTTTTCAAAACGGAGGCGTGGAAGCACCCTGCTGAGTAACAGGGGTGTTGTGACTCTTCAAGCAATGTTTTTGCATGTAAAGACAAACAAAACAGTCACCATTTACTTCTAACAAACTGCTGATGGCACAATGAACAACTTCCAAAAGACAAAAGCTAGAAATACCCTAAAAAGTCATACGAAATATGCATGTGATGTCCCCCTCAAGCATGGATGCTAAAATTGTTCTTTAAAAACTGCAAAAGCAATAGGTGTGCTGAACAAGCCATGGATGCTAGACTTCTTCTATCATAGTGATGTATTCTCAGTTTCTTCTGAGGAACCCTTGGCAGAAAGCACTGCTTTGATGAAACTCTGCGATTGAGCTGTAAAACACACATACGATTCAAGAATCTCTCATCTCAGTTTGAGCACAGACCGTGTTCTCAGTTCGACAAGGCGCACTTTGAACATTGTGTTCTCTCTTTTATTTACCACTTTTTCGTTGTTGTTTTTTTCTAAACAACCATGGTGTCAGAATTGCTGGAATAAACTCTTTTGAGAACAGTTTATTTTATTTAGGACACCAGTTGGAATGTATAAACTAATACACATAAACCAACAGCGAGGATTGGATCTGTTACAGATGACAAGGAGAAATTTTCTAAAACGACAAACGTGACTCAGCTGGGATCAAAACAAATGGCTACACACTTTTTGACACTTGTCAGTTTAATAATCAACGCAAAGCTGCTTTTCTAATTCACTATAGAACCAGATAATAGTTTTAACTATGCAGTTATTCTGTCAGACCAGTGATAAACAAAACACTGTTAGCCACTCTTGGCAAGAGCGATTACATTTCAGCCCTTGTCTTTCTGCTCCACTGCTGATAGGTTGTTTGCACATGACATCATACAGATGGGAGTTTAAATGGGATTTTTTTTTGTGTTGCCACTCATAGATGGGAAAACTTTGGAATTGCCTGCACCGGTGCAAGGGCCAATCACAGTGGCTATTTTAAATTAAGAATGATGAGAATCCACCTAATTTTGATTACAAATTAATGTGTAGGTTTCAAAAGGGATTTGGTAATAAACGAAACTGACAATAGTTATAACACACAACTTGCAAAGTCATTCAAATTAACGTGAGAAAGTGCGGAATCATCTTTCGTTTGTTTCACGGACCCTTATTGGTGCCATCTAGTGGCGAAAATAGTATAACCCTTGGAAGTAGGAGACCTGTGATCTGGCTTGTGTGTGTGTGTGTGTGTGTGTGTGTGTGTGTGTGTGTTTTAAAGATTATTTTATGGCCGTAGCCTTTGTTGATTTGTTCTTTGAACCCGAAAGGACAGTGAAGAGTGACAGGAAATGAGGAGGAGAGAGAATGGGGCAGGATGAGTAAGGCTACACCACGCCACAGGACATGTCTTGTGTTTTTTCCACAAAACATGTTTTTAAAGGTCATTTGCAAAAGCAAATTGTAAAGCAGTAAAAAAAAAACATTCAAAAAGGCCCCAGACTTTTAAGGGTTAAAAACTTGTCTCCATGTGCTTGGACGTCTCCTGTGTTTATGTTTTCATCTGCCGTCATTGTCACGTCTCATTCTCGCATCTCTGATTGTTAATTGGTTTTCCTACGTGTCTCTTCACCTCCTCGTCCCGTGTCAGCTGTTCCTTGTTTCATGAATCCCTTTATATTCCCTCAGAACCCTCGTTTTGGTTGCTGGTTTATTGACTTTATATGACTTATGATCACGCTCGTATATTGTGTTATCATTGCTCTGAGGATTCCAATGTCTACATTTATTTTCCCTCTCGTTTTCCTGAAGGTATTTATTATAGTTTTCTTTTTTCTCTGTTCAAGGATAATTCTTGTGCTTGCCGATAGTTTAGTCGTTAGTTAGTTTCTAGTTCAGAATCTAGGGTTTAGTTGTATGAGATTTTCCCTATTATGGATGTTTAGTGTTGTTTATTTCATTATTATTAATAAAGTGCCTGCTGTTGAATCCTGCCTTTGAGTTCCATTTCATTACCTCACCCTCACCTAGGAGCGAAAACCTGACAGACTGTGGTCGGGGTAGGCTGAAGTCACCAATGCTTGCATGTGTGATGAACAGTTAAGGCGTGTATGTATGGAACATTTATAGACAGGACAGCGGAGTGGGAAAGGAAGTCGGGAGGGATGGGAAAGCTCAACAGGAAGGAGAATCGATGCACAACTGCCAAAATTGTACATGTCCAGCTCACCGCCCCCAACACCTTGGGAGCTGGATGCACCCAACCAATTTCTCCAAAGTATTGAACCATTTTTAGAACTTAATGTTTAGTTTAATGGTAGATTTAGTGGAATCTAACTTATTTGTATTTGGCTACAATTCATCCGTGAATCTGCCAAACCACTGTCAAACTCAGGTGGCAAAATTTCAATGGCAACTCTATACATCAGCAGCTGATGTACACTAAAGTGAGTTTTTGCTTAAAAACTAAGTGACTTCCAATGAATAAACACACAGAAGAAATACTAGTTAAGCACAAGTTCATTTGGTATGGAATCATGCTAAATGTATTTTTTTCAACAAACAAACTAGGCGTGCAAACATTTTGTAAGCTATGCACATAAGATCCTCATCGTGAAACACAAATATACTGGATTTGTCTTAATTAGGTCATAACTGAAGGAAAACATGTAATTAACGAGCAGTATCTCACAACCTTTGGCTAGTTCTGTACCTGCCTTCAAGAGCAATGCCTTCAGTGCAGAGACAACAGATGGAGAACAGTGTCTGTATGTGTGTGGGAGAGACGGAAAGGTATTCGGGTGGTAAATGGACAGGTGTTGGGATGGACGAGGAGGCATGTGCTCAAACCCCAGGGTTTCTGCAGGAATGCTGTCTGCATGATTTTTCATCTTTATTGTACATAATCAAAGCATAGTCACTGCTATCAATTTAGAATTTTGAATAAATCATTCTGTAAATTAAAATGTTAACTTGCAACTAAACAATTTGTTGGGAAATACTAATCAATTCCATTGATTTAAGTAAAAGAAGAAAACAAGGACAAATATAACTGCAAAGAAGTAATACTGAGCCAAGGATCCAAAAGGAAAAAATATGAGCTCAAACAAAGACATACCGATGGAATTCTAGCCATACTGAAATAAAGCTCCAAACAGGGCGGCACGGTGCCGCAGTGGATAGCACTGTGGCCTTCCAGTTAGAAAGTTGTTGGTTCAAGGCTTGCCGGTGAAGGAAGGAGATTGCATGTTCTCCCTGTTCTTGCGCGGGTTTCCTCCGGGTACTCTGGTTTCACGAACATACAGTTAGGGTTAATGAATAATCTAAATTCCACCTTGGTGTGAATGTGTGAGTTGTTATGGACTGGCGAACTGTCCAGGGTGTAGCTGTCCCTTGCAGCCAATGTGCACCAGTAGATCCCTGTGACCACAAAAGCGGGTTTAAAAATTGAATGAATGAGTTCTAGGTATTGATAACTCACACCAAGTTTGGTACCAATATGCCTGAACTCCAAAAAACTCCCATCAACATGACACAAACAACTGTTTGCCACCAAGGTCTCAGGATGTTCCGATTCAAATTTGGTTAGAATCAGACGAACGGCCTGGAAGGAGTTTGACCCATGGAAAAAGGCAAGATGGGATTTATGACAATAGGTTATTAGAATTTTTCTAAATGTGTGAATATCTTTTGACCACAAGGTGGCACTAGCTTACAATTTCCTCTTCAGGGCACAGTGCCAAACATGCATGTCAACTTTTTAGATTTTACATTGAAGTTTGCTAGAAATACAGCATTTTTCTTATAATTTAAATTGGCAGACACCCAAAATGGTTGACAGTAAAAATGGACATGGTTCGACCAATTTTCGGACTTTGGGACAAACAGCTTACAGATACAGAACAAAAGGCCCATTTTTTATGATTACTAGGGGGCAGAGCACCAAAACACTGCATGCAAGCTCAGATCATGGTGTAAATAAGCTAAAGCATTGCAGAGTTATAGCCATAGAATTATTTTGGTGAGTTTAGCATAAGGATAACTCACTAATTATTCAAAGACGGTTTGATGAATCTAAATTTTGTGAATAACTTTTAGTCTCCAAGTTTTATAAAAAAAAATGGACAAACCGCCTATGTGGAATTCGAAAATGTATTTTTTTGTAAAATTAAAAAATAGGAGACAAATGTTCATGGCAGAAAACATACTGTATGCAGAAAATTACCATAAACTTTTGCTTATTGGTGGCACTAGACGGTTTAAGTCAGAGACTTGGAAGAGGTTTTTGAACCCTTCACAATAGATGGCTCAAGAGATGGTGGAGTTCAAGCATTGACTACCGGTTTGCTCTTATCTCAGGAGTGATTTGCAGACTCCCCCCAAATGATGCAGTTTCACGGCTGATGTGTGGCAGCTCAAACCTCCAGCTCCCTCCGTCAGAATCTGTGCATATATAACAAAATAGCTGTCTCCATGACCAGATTAAACAGTTGGGATGGATTCGTTTAAGTTCATAGCCAGCATTTCTCCTTGAAACATTTTGAGTTGACACCAAACAGTTTGATTTTTGTCCAAACACTTTCTCCCTGTTCTCCTCTGAAGCATTCAGATGTTCAGGCAAACTAAAGCATGCGTTTTCTTGAGCTGGAGGACCAACTTTTAGTGTGTCTCCAAACTTGGGCTAGTAGACAACTGAAAGACCGAAATCTTGCTGATTGATTTGGGGTTGGATTATATCTTTATTAGTCTTACCAGCAAATCAGCTTATAATTCAAAGGGCTTTTAACACATAGACTTTGTTGTTCTGTCTCTCATTGTTGAAACAGTCATCATCTTAAACAAGTAAGATTTTCAAAATCACCAGGGGGTCAACTTGAGGGTAAATTTGGGATATTTGCACACTTTAAAATTAGATGAATGGATTTTTTCCCCCAGAAGTAAACATAATACTATACTCTTTATTTGGTTTGAAATGGAAGAAAGCAAGATTATTTCAAAACAATAATGTGATATGGCCATAGTTCCATCTGGTGTCTTTCTGGAATCTTTTTTGAGCATTTGAAATGGTTTTGGAAAACCGAGGAATGGTTTTCATGTGATTCTACTACGTTATTCACTGTTAAAAAATAAAAGGGAGAGAGCAAACATACCCTGAATATTTTGGAGCAGAAAATGTGTAGTGAAGAGAAGATAAGACATATTTAGAGCTTGTGGGAGTGAAGGTAAAGACACCTCGACCTTGGTGGTCTCCTCCATAGCACCATCAGCAAGTCTCTCTCTCTCTCTCTCTCTCTCTCTCTCTCTCTCTCTTCTGAGTATGGGCTGCAGGAAGATACCTGTCTGCCTGTGTGTGCATGCATGCCTCTGCAAATGAACGGTTTAGAAGTTGCTTAATGGCCAGATGGCATAAAGCAAATGAGATCGCGTAAGAATCGAGTTTGCATTTTAATGAACCTTTTCTGAATAAATAATGAGATGCAAATGAGTCTGGAGTTGATGCTGAGGCCAGTGAAATGTACAGCACGTGTCTCTGTGCTACATGCAAAAAGCCATCGATGGGCTTCTACATGCTTAAGTTCCTGACCAAACAGAAGGACCTGATTCTTGATTTGACACTGCTTTGTTTTTTTCCATGCTTTAAGAATAAATTTTTTTAATAAATACACACAATGTATAAAGTATTTAGTATTGCCACTTAACAATAAACAACGTTTGGCCAGGAAGCACTGGCACCTTCCAATGTGGAATGGAGTTCAAATTGATTTTTTAGAGTAGACTGACAATAAAAAGCCCTTTTAGTGAAATATTTAGCAATATTAAATTGACCATTATAGCTGATAACAGACATTTAAAGTGAGATAAATGTATGAAAAAAAACGTTGAGTGTTGTGGTCGCACAAAAAAGACACGCCCTAATAATAAAGAGCGGGATGACACTTACATTGTTGTCATTTACTGTTACACATACAGCTGATATCAACAGAACCACAACTTCCTTCTTTCTCCTATAAATCAAATAAAGATCGCATGTTTCTTTGTGCATAGTACGAGTCAAAATAGTGAGGGCCTGACAAATCACTTAAGACATCTCTGGACCACAATTATGAACTTCTCCTTCATTTCTGTGATAAGCTTCTTGAGAAATAATGAAGCTGATTGGTTGATTCTTTTCACATGGCATGCAGTGCACTTGCAAAATGTAATGTCGAAAATTTGAGATGCTTTTTTAAATTAATAATTGTGTGTTGCACCATGAGCTTTCATTATGAGCATGAAAACGCATGGTTTTGAAATAAAAGATGTGCCCAGAAGCTCATCTGCATGCTCATCGTCCTCATCGGGGTCTCGACCTCACTCAAGTTCGTCCTCGTAACCGATACTGTCTGGTTGTCTGAGACTGATTGTCTTTTTTGTATGTAGAAAATGTTTCAGATCTTTGAGTTCATCTCATTAAAAATGAGAGCAATAACAAAAGTGTTGTGTTTATATTTTTGTTCAGTGTATTTCTCTGTGACCACAAAAGGGAATCAGCGGATTGGAAAATGAATGAATGAATATTCATTTAATCATCTTTAATCATCATTATATTTGGTATTAAGACCAAGGGTGATGTGCAGAGTTGTAACAACTGCAGAGGCATAAAGTTGATGAGCCACACAATGAAATTCTGGGAAAGAGTAGTGGAAGCCAGGCTAAGAAGGGAAGTGGATATTTGTGAGCAACTGTATGGCTTCATACCCAGGTAGAGCACTACTGATGCAATTTCTGCTCTGAGAATGTGTTACGGGGTGTCCAAGGAGTGAGAGCCCAAACGCAGGAGGAAGGTTCAGTCAGTTTATTTAGAACCAAGAAAATAGTCTCTTTGATAAAAAATATATAACTGAGATGCACGCAGCAAACATGGCTACATGCGGCGATCTTCGTCTAGCCAAAAATAAAATAAAATAAAAGACAGATAAATACAGACAGGCAGGCAGGCATGGGAAAACCTCACAGACTTAAACTAACGCAAAACAACACTAATAGAAAACAATGAACCCGTAATAAAATACAAAGAATAAATACCTTTGGCCTAATAAGGGCAATAGAAAACAGCTGAGCGCCGGGGACGCGCAAGGAAAAGAGAGGCGCGCGCCTAGAGAGAAAGAGAGAGGGAAAAAAGGAGAACCTCTAACAGAATGTTAATGGAGAATACAGAGATGGTCAGAAGGAGCTGCACTGTGTTTTTGTGGATTTAGTAAAGCGTATGACAGGGTGCCGAGGAGTTATGGTCCTGTATGAGGATGTCAGGAGTGGCAGAGAAGTACGTCACAGAAGTTCAGGATATGTATGAGAGGAGTATGACAGCAGTGAAATGTGCTTGCTGTAGGTCAGACAGAGGAGTTCAAGATGGAGGTGGGTCTACATCAACGATCAGCTTTGAGTCCCTTCTTATTTGCTATGGTGATGGACAGGTGCACAGATGAGGTCGACAGGAATCTCCGTGGACAATAATGTTTGGATTGTGATTTGTAATGAGAGCAGAGAGCAGTTGGAGGAACACCTGGAAAATTGGAGGTCAGCTCTAGAAAGAAGAGGAATGAAAGTCAGTCGCAGCAAGACAGAATACATGTGTTTGAACGAGAGGGAGGGAAATAGAACAGTGAGGTTACAGGGGGCTGAGGTCAAGAAGGTGCAGGAGTTTAGGTATTTGGGGTCAACAGTCCAGTGTGACGGGGAGTGTGGAAAAGAGGTGAAGAGACGAGTGCAGGCAGGTTGGAGTGGGTGGAGAAAAGTGTCAGGGGTGTTATGTGACAGAAGAGTGTCAGCAAGAATCAAAGGAAAGGTGTACAGAACAGTAGTGAGATCAGCTATGACCTATGGGTTGGAGACTGTGGCAGTGAGGAAGAGACAAGAGGCAGAGATGGAAGTAGCAGAGATGAGGATGTTGAGGTTTAGTTTAGGAGTGACGAGGATGGACAAGATTAGGATTGAGCACATCAGAGGGACAGCTCAGGTTGGTTGTTTTGGAGACAAAGTCAGAGAGAACAGATCAAGAGGATGGCCAAAGACGAGATATATGGATGTGCTGAAAGAGGACATGAAGTTAGTTGGTGCAAGAGTAGAGGATACGGAGGACAGAGTTAGGTGGAAACAGATGATTCGCTGTGGCGACCCCTAAACTGGGAACAGCCAAAAGTAAAGGAAGATATTATTGGGTGGAGTGAAGCGGACTCTATTACCGGTTTTAGAATATTGTTTCAATATTTCACCCTTCAGCTTTCACTTTCAACTTCAGCAATTTAGACATTTTCAACTTTTCAATGTTTCAACTTTCAGCTATAAGATTTATTTCAGCAGATTTTAAACATTTCATAATGTCTCCTTTCAGATATGGATTTAACAAATTTCCGCATCGCTTTTCAGCTCTCTGCATTGACTCGCATCTTCCTCTAGAAACTACTTTTTCTAGTTATCATTCTATATCCGCTCCTACAAAGTAAAAATGTGTGGAAATATTAGAGCAAAATACTGTTTCGATTTAATAACAGCAGTATGGTTGCAGTTTCAGTGGTTGCCCAACAACAGTAGGTGCTGTAATTTAACTGTTTTACACTAGTTACAGTAAAAAAAAAACAACAAAAAAACAGTTACATGCTGTGAAATCAAATCATTGTAGTTTTTTTTTACGTTTTTTTAACAGCAATATACTGGCATTCACATCAGTTGCATGCGGCCCTCTGCGTAAGTATGCTTGAGAGGCATTACATCGTTATGTTAACAAGTCAGAAAAGTGCAACATGTTATACCTTAATAATAATAGTACCAATACAATGCGGTCCATCCCTACTATGCATTATGTTTTGGTAATTTACCACAGATTTAAAGCATTTTGGGTATAATAATGATCAAGGTTTGACTTTGTCCGCTTGACGAAAGGACTAGACACATATACTTCAAATATTCAAACTTCACAGTATTTCATCTGCAATGAAGGCTGTTACACAAAAATATCTTCAAACAAACTTTTGAAGGTGTCCTCTCTGGGAGAACATTCAGCAGGAGAAAGTTCTACAGCCTTGAGCCCATAATAACAAAAACTTTAGTCTTTGGTTTAGTCCTGGGGGCAATAAGGGATTCGGCATTTAATGAGCGCAGGGATCTGGAAACAGATTAGGTTTTAAATGTCCCGACAAATACTGCAGAGCTCTGCCACACAAGCCCTTAACAGAATATTACACAGAATCCTGTAATGACCCATTCAAAGAGGCTAGGAACTGGGAAATATGTTAGAATTGCTTTATTCCTGCTGTAGTCCTTCTGCAGCATCCTGCACTAACTGCAGGCTGGGGATCACTGTTTACTCTGGCCAATGGTCCATCATGCAATAGGTTTCCACTGGCCTGACAAGCATGACGAGCAAATGAAGGACATTTCCAGCATTCTGGATGATTGCTAGAGTGTTTGTCATGTTTCATATCTGAGAGGGAAGAGAAAGGCCTGCTATTACTACCATCACTGTTCTTACACGTCCATCAGGAGCTCTGTGTATCATATTCTGACATATGCTACTGCTCACACTCAACACCCGTCCAAACACGAGAGTAGACACAGAGCACGCTGTCTATGGGGGGCAGCATTTCGCTCTCACTGAAACACACAGTAGCTTCAGAGAAGGTTTAATACGTCTAGATTTTAGCCCAGTTTTCACACGGATCCTCATTTTTTAGAATGACTAATGGGGTGAAAGTGCTGGCCCTAAAAGAAAAAGCAGAGAGCGAATGAGAGGGAGAGAAAGGAAGTTTGTCCCATTTAAGTGGACAGAGCACCCTTTGAAGGACACTGAGATACCCACACAACACACACAGACACACCGTCGCAGAAGGAGCTGCTACCCTCAGGCTGTCATGGTAACCTGGATAAATGATGAAAAGGTTTCCGTTATTTTCTTTCACTGTGTTCTGGTGCACTTCGGTGTCTTGGTCATTTTAACATCAAATTACTGCATAAAAATAATACATTGCTATAGATATTTTAGTACATTGCTGCTAATTCAGTTCATTATTCAGCTTCTTTTAGGTCATCTTGACACAACACAGTGATGGAAACAACTAAAAGCTTTTAACTATTTTGATTGATTGATACTCAACGCTGTGATTTATAAAGGCAATGGAAAGGAACTTATCACTGGGATCTCACATTCCCAATCTTTGTTAACGTTTAAATCAATCCATGCGAGACGTTTTTATATGTTTAGCCTTGTGTCATAAGAAGTGGGTCTTTCTAGGGTGACAGTGCAGAATTGAATTGAAATAACCTTTATTATTTCCCTTTTAATTTCCCTTTTAATTATTTTCCAAATATTTCCCTTTAAACCTTCCAGATGGGAACCCAAATCTATGAGTTCAGGAAGATAGGCCAAACATCACTAGTTTTTTTTTTTAACAGAGAGCGTTTAAACTTATGCATGCTTATGAAAATAGAGCTCACAAATCATATTTTACTCAATTTACTATAATTTACTACAGAGCAAATCAACCGTCAGTAAATGGTCAATAAACGCACTCTGATTAAAAGACAAAGTGGGAAAGTGTAGCATGACCTTGTTATCATATATACAATGAACCCTGCTCCAAAGTTGTTAAAGATCTTCCCATGATGCACCCAACTTTGAAAAAAACCCAAAACTTTTAGATAAATGCCTTTTATAATGCCTTTATATCACTTTTCTCCCAATGACTAACAGTCTGCAAATAAACCAATTTAAAATGTATGCACCCAGACTTTTGCAACCGTTCTATTTGTTTTTGTGGTTGTAAAAATAAGCGAGGTTGTCATGGGAGCACTGTATTTATAAATGATGGAGCACAATAAATATGTGTGAACATCACCATCATCATGTCTAAACATACATGCTGCAGCTGCTGAGACTGCTGATGTTCAGACGCTGTCATTTCCTCTCTGATGTCTGCCACAAATAGCCTGCGTCTGGGTGAAGGATAATGGGCTGCGTTCCAAACTTAAAATAAATGTAAAACAACAATAGTAAGAGAAAACATTTAGCTAGCAACTCTGAACTGAACACTAAAAGTACTCATGTAGTTAGTAATGTAATTTTAATGCATGATAAAGTGTGATGTACATTTTAAGGAACTTGTGCTTTATGTTGTGGGGATCAATCTGAATAATTAAAAATCTTTTTAAATGTCTAAATAAGTCCATGGGAGATGTATTTTCTGGCTGATTTCATGGCCCAAAATGGAACAACAACTAAATGAAAAGTTATAATGTTTTACTACTGTGCAAATCAACCATGTCAGTAATTGTTATAGTAAAAGTTTACTCTTTCATCGCCCAACCTGCTTATCCCTTTTGGGGTCACGGGGGTCTGCTGAGAAAGAGCTGGGGTACACCCTGGACAGGTCACCAGTCCATCACATACACATTCACAAGGGAATTTAGATTATTAAATGAACCTAACTGCATAATTTTAAGATTGTGGGAGAAAACAGAGTACCCGGAGGAAACCCACGCAAGCACGGAGAGAACATGCACACTTCACAACACCGGTGTTTTCAGGCGGTCAACCATCCGAGACATAGCCAGGCCTGGGACTGCTTAGCTTCTGAGTTCGTGGTTTGTTTTCTAATAGAAAGTTTGTTCATTTGAAAAGTTGAAGTCTCTTCAAATTAAAATTTTAAGCATTTAATTAATTGTTGTTTAAAAACATCTTGCAAACTTTTGCAGCAAAAAGTGGATGCTGGAGTATAAGATACATAGGATTGTGTGAGGATTAATTAAACATGTTTCGGGGGGCGTAATTAGGACATGACCGCCCATCAATTATTCTATTTCCTGATGCCCTTATTAGCTGATCTATCCCAGCTCTCTTATGACTGCGTCCTCCCCTTCTTCTGACGTATCCGAGAAGGACAGCAAGACTTGTATGTTCGTACCCGTCACTTACGGCAGGTCCTGATTGCACTACTGAAAATAAATCAGTGATAGAAAATAAGGCGATTACCACCTATACCAAATGGCCCACTGCCTAATCATAAACCAAAAATCAAACCTCCTAATTCCCTTTATAAACTTGAAATTTATTTACTATAAAAAAATTTAAATGAGTAAACCAAAAACATTACACATTTTGCAAATATTTACAATACATTGATGGAATACTCCTTAAATCACTAGTGTAAGATTTAGTCTTTTGTATTTAGTTTTTTATTACTGTAACTTAACTTTGTATTTTCTCATGCAAACTCGACAGCATAAATATCTGAAAGCTGCATAAAAGGTCAGGACGGTAAGAGATAAAGCAGACACCAGCACCAGAATGACATCAACACAGTGGTAAGAGTACCAGGGCATTTTGTACGACTCTGAGCGCAAGTGAGCGGCACCTTTGTGCCTCATAACAAACTCGATCCAGAAGATGGCATTGTCCAGAGGCTTCACCGGAACATCTCTGTGAAGCCTTGAGAGTCTCTGCATGTTCTCGCGGTAAGAGGCGTTATAAAGAACATCTTTAACTGCTTCAAGAAAAGACTCCTTGTTCATTGTTGCAAAGTTCACCGTCTTTGCTACACCTCGCACTCTCATTTTAGAAAGATTATCCGGTTGGTCAAAAATGAGTCCTAATCCAACAATTGGCACCCCGTGGTAGATTGCTTCTTGAACGCCATTGGTTCCTCCATGAGCCACAAAGGCTCTAGTCTTCGGATGACCCAGAAGATCATTCTGAGGCATCCAGTCCATCACTAAGGTGTTGTTTCCTAGTGCAGACGGCCTCTTTCCTTTGTACCTCCAGATGACCTTCTGGGGAAGTTCTGCAAAAGCTCCGGCAATGGCCTCAGCCACATCATCAGGAAGCTGACCAATGAGAGCTCCTAGAGACATGATGATGACACCATGATCCCCAGAGCTCTGGACAAAGTCCTCCAGATCTTGAGGAAGAGGCTTTGACGGCTTGCACTGGAACCCTGCCATGTAAATGATGTTTGGCATGGTGGGACGTGGATATTCAAAAACAAAATCAGCTCGGTGCAGCCAAAGATCTGCACTCTGAATTAACTGGAAAAAAGATACTCCAGGACCAATGAAGCGTTCGCAGAGAGCATTGTACTTTGGAGCAATCATCAAAGTAGCAATCGTTTCAGTAGTAATGTACATTGCTGTATTAAGAACCCTTTCCATGAATGTCATGCGATCAGATAACTCGAGTGCTGGTAATGGAACATATGAAAGAGGAGATGGAGCCATGAGAAAATGAGCTTCATTGTAAACTGTGAAGCGGACATTATAGACCATGGGCAGTTTAAGATAATGACCCAATATGATTCCGCCAAACATGTTTGGATCTGTGAGCATCAAATCATACTTGGCCTCTTTTAATGACTGCATTAGCTGATGGTCCTCGAGCATGTTGATGATCATAGCATTTTCTGTTTGCATAATTTTCTTAGAACTTTGCCAAATCTCATTCCCCAGCTTTAGGTGAGTCCAGGTGGAACCTTCTCTTAAAATTGTAATAAATCTAGCAGCAAATCCCTCGAGAAATTCTTTATTATATCCTCCCGTATTCTCGAGATTGATAGATGTGTAGTGAGGCGAGAATTCCTTGATGTGCCAGTTCTTTGCCACCCGAACGACTGTTATATTGTGACCTTTGACATGAAGTGCTTCAACCAAGATGTTCATGTTGACCCAGTGACTGCCGTCCACAGGAAACACAAGAATCTTCCCGCTCTGAACAACTGGGAGAGATGCCAGGGCAAGGGTTAACATGGCTGACCACATCGCCTGCAAAACCAGTCCACCCATAGTGTGAGTGCCCTAATGAAAAAAGAAAAACACACAATTAGGACAATTTTAGAAATGTTTACTTTGCTTTCTTGCTTCAAAATAAAATCAGCAAATATTAACATTTAATGGTAATCCTAATACAGGCAACTCTCCCAGTTGTTCAGAGAGGGAGCATGCGACTGGAATTACTCAAGACAGTTTTCATATTTATAATTAGAAACTTTCCCACTTGTTCCCTTTCAGCTCACTTTGGGCGAGAGGTGGGGGTACACCCTGGAACTATTTGAAATTATTAATTTAACTGGATTATGGTGGCACTTACTAACTTAACTAATATAAAAACAAATAAAAAAAACTCTGAAGATCTGAACTTATTTTCTAGGTCAGCTCAAATGTCTTCTATGTGAATGTCTGATGATTAATCCCACCTTGTAATAAACTGCTTGTGTTTACTCCCGAAATGTAAGTCGCTTTGGATAAAAGTGTCTGCTAAATATAAAAATGGAACTGGAAATGGGATTACGCGGGAGAAATCCGTGGCGCCCTGGTTAAAAACATATTAAGGGGAAAGATCCTTGATGTATGCGATGCAAATATGATTATGATAAACTCATCGCATTATTATTATGTGAGTTATGTTTCATGTAATGGTTCAAGAAAAGGAGCTGATTGGTCTTAAATACCTACTTAGTTATAATATTAATATAATCAACTTATAATACTGATTAATGTGACCAACAATACAATTTACAAGCGTTACATTTAAAAAAATAATAATTTCAGTGAGACAATTCCTTGACATTTACTTTTATGTATTTAGCAGACGCAACTTCCATTTTTCTTTCAATATTTGGTCACAGTTTATCAGGAAGTGATGATTTTGTTATCTTGGAGTCGTTTAATTAAATGTCATTTCTATGAGTTTGTAGATTTTAGATTGTAAAGGGAAGGAAATGTCAGAGAACAAAAAAGACTGTTTCAAGTGTCCTTTGAATTTGAGGTTGAAGTTAAGGCAATAAATGAGCAGAAGGCAATGTCCCAAGAACAGTTTAAAACTGCCCTCAAGCAAAGAATCCAAGGAATGTGCCGTAAAAGACACAATAACCTTTCGGTAGTTATTTTATTCATTAATTCATTTTCCAACCCGCTTATTCCCTTTTTGGGGTCACTGGGGTTGAGAGGTGGAGGTACACCTTCGACAGGTCGTCAGTACATCACAGGGCAACATTCACTCACACATTCACACCTAAGAGGAATTTAGATTATTAAATTAACCTAAACGCATGTTTTTGGGATTGTGGGGGAAACCCGAGTCCCCGGAGGAAACCCACGCAAGCACAGGGAGAACATGCAAACTCCTTCCAGGAAGGTCACTGGCGAGCCTCCAACTGGCAACCTTCTAACTGTAAGGCCACAGTGCTACTCACTGCACGATCATGCCGCCCGTGGTGTTTTCAATCTCATAGAAATGAACATAGAGTGATTTGATTGGATGATTTTAGAGTTATTTGGATATTATAGACCATCATCCAAGGTCTTGGTAAAAAAACTGGGGAAGAAGAAGGAGGGCAGGAGAAGGGTCAAGCTGTGTTGCCCATGCTGTGAACCATCCAAAGTTTAACTCTTCAGTAAACATTTGGAAAGAATTTTTGAAATATAATTTATTAAAATATAATTTTAACAGCCTTTTTAATTTTATTATTTTTATTTATTTTGGTTCTCTAATGTCTAATCCTTTGTATGTGTGTTAGGGGCAACCCTCCCATAGATGGTTAAATGAACTCAAATGCACACACAAGATGGGATCAACTCACTTTTAATAAATAAATATAAACAAATAAACACAAACACCCGTGGTAGGGCAAAACCTTACATAAATATACTGAAGTAAAACTAAAGCTAACTCAAACAAAACAAGAAAAACATTAACTCAAAAAACAATCAACGATTGCTACCAGCAGGCTGCTGGGGGAACTATATCTAAAAATAAAACTCAAACTAAACAGACAATACAGAAGCACAGAGCTTACCAGACAAGGCACGAGGGATAATAATAATTGTCAAATCTCAAATAATGAACCCGCACTTGGGACAGGGAGCAAGGGGCTTAAAAAGGCAGAAAGCAAACGAGGGAATGACGAACCAGACATGAGGAGCAGGTGTGGCACATGAGGGCAATTAACAAGGACACAGGATGAAGACACACACAGGAGAAGGGGCCAGAATAAAAGGTACAACATGGAGGAACACCGACAAGGAGGAAGAGCAGGCAGGAACAGAAGAGAGTTTACAAAATAAAAGACTAGGAAAATAACAAAATAAAAGTAACTAGGGAAAGAACCCAACAATGTGTGCAAGAATGTGATGTCTATGCCTTCTAGTTAACATTTATGTATTGTATAACGTTGTATGTGTTTTCAAGAAATTGGAAAAAGTTACTCCTTCACATAGTTATCTATATGTAAATACACTGTGAAGCGCTGTCATCATAGATATGTATACATAGATACCCTATTACAGCCTGCCACATAGTTTGTCACGGGTGCCATATTAGGACAGGGAATTAGGTCAGCTGTTTTGAGTTTGATGTTAGGGCAAGAAAACAAATATTTTTGTTGGCGAGACATCAGTAAGATGGTGATGGTGAAATATGTTCATTTTTTATTATATATAACTATGCAAAGTTGCCCATTTTGTTCCTAAATAATTTTAAACATTTTATTTATTCTTCAGTATTTTCATATTACAATCCGTATACTTATGAATTGCAATATTGTAGCTGATTTTCAGTAAACATATACATATTTGTGTATACAATATAAATAAAGCAATTAATCTTAAACTTTGTATCATAAAAATGTTTGACACTTAAAATAAAAATCTTGAAAATTGGTGGAAAACTATTAAGTAATTATGATTTTATGATAGATCTCAGGCTCCATTGGTCAGTGCCGCAAGTAGACGCAGTTTTCCCCTTCCAAAGATGGCTGCCCCTTCGAGACATCATCCAATGGATGCCAGCACTTCATAGGGTGTAAATATCATTAACTGTGTATGACAAGGACGAAATATCGGCGACATCTTCCATTGGTTTCAGACAAAGTGAAATGAGGCTCAACCAGGGGAGCCAGGGGCGGAAACATTTTTTTCAGCTCCATAGGAATTGGCGGGTCGAGGAATTGCAGTTTAGTCACTTCCTATTAAGCTTCTAGAGGGAAAGCAGTAGGTTGCCCCTCTGTAGATTTTTTGGGCTGCCGTCCATTAAACCGAGGTGTCGGAGCAGCCGCCTTACCCTTTGGATAGGGTAAGCGGGATTTTATACATACAGATGTCATCTACCATATTGCAAATTACAAAGATACTTCTGATCGCAATTTGAAAAACAACTGACAAATAATGTTTTTAATGTTTCAAAATTGTTTAAGAATAGCATGGCATACTTGGCATAGTTATATCCAATGACAAATTAACCCTGTCTCTGCACGCACCGGTGTGCATGCCAGTCACAGCCCCCATTTTTAATTAAGTAGGAATGAGGCAATCAAGCTATTGTTTAATTTTAATTTCAAATATAATGTGTGAGTTTCAAAAAGGTTTAGTTTTGATATATTGTGTTTTACACAAACATTATGTTATGACTTCAAATAAGTGCCATCTAGTGGTGAAACAAAGGGAAAAATCCTTGGAAATAGAAGACTTGTGAGATGGCTTGTATTTTTCAAAGTTCTGGTACAATGGGAAAAAATGTTCTCAGAACTTTTTAAAAGTATTTATTAGAACAATTACTCAATTACTCACATGTTTGTTTTCTTGTCCCATCATCATGTTCAAAATCAATCAACCCATCAGTTCAACTGCGCCCTCTTATGGTGGCCATGACGACATAGTATATGTAATGAGCCCTTTCAAGGTATACTTAGATTACAGGACATTTTCTAAATTAATAAACACAATTACTACATTTTGTGAATGTGAAGATCGTGAAATCGTCAATGTCTTCGAAAACATTTCAAATGTACCAACACAGAAACATGTACTATTGATTATTAAATATTTTAAAAGTTAATATACCTTTTGAAACATGAAATGTAAATTACTATAAGAATTACCATGTTTTCATTTGCATAGTCTGAAATATTTATGGTGGAATTAAGTTATACATTCATAAATTTACATAAAAACAACAATCATTCACGTTTGTTCTTTGTTTTCCTGAAACATACTCGACAGCATAAATATCTGATAGCTGCATAAATGGTCAGGATGGTGAGAGATAGAGCAGACACCAGCACCAGAATGACATCAACACAGTGGTAAGAGTACCAGGGCATTTTGTACGACTCTGAGCGCAAGTGAGCGGCACCTTTGTGCCTCATAACAAACTCGATCCAGAAGATGGCATTGTCCAGAGGCTTCACCGGAACATCTCTGTGAAGCCTTGAGAGTCTCTGCATGTTCTCGCGATAAGAGGCGTCATAAAGAACATCTTTAACTGCTTCAAGAAATGACTGTTTATCAACAGTAGCAAAGACAACATTGCTAGCTACACCCCTAACTTTCATTTTAGAAAGATTATCCGGTTGGTCAAAAATGAGTCCTAATCCAACAATTGGCACCCCGTGGTAGATTGCTTCTTGAACGCCATTGGTTCCTCCATGAGCCACAAAGGCTCTAGTCTTCGGATGACCCAGAAGATCATTCTGAGGCATCCAGTCCAACACTAAGGTGTTGTTTCCTAGTGCAGACGGCCTCTTTCCTTTGTACCTCCAGATGACCTTCTGGGGAAGTTCTGCAAAAGCTCCGGCAATGGCTTCAGCCACATCATCAGGAAGCTGACCAATGAGAGTTCCCAGAGACATGATGATGACACCATGATCCCCAGAGCTCTGGACAAAGTCCTCCAGATCTTGAGGAAGAGGCTTTGACGGCTTGCACTGGAACCCTGCCATGTAAATGATGTTTGGCATGGTGGGACGTGGATATTCAAAAACAAAATCAACTCGGTGCAACCAAAGATCTGCACTCTGAATTAATTTGAAGAAATTTACTCCAGGACCAATGAAACGTTCGCAGAGAGCATTGTAATCTGGAGCAATCAGCAAAGCAACTTGGATTTCAGTAATGAAGTACATCAAAACGTTCTTCACCCTTTCAAAAAAGCTCATTTGGTCCGATAGCTCCAGCATTGGCACTGGTACATAAGAAAGTGGAGAAGGGGCAATTGCAAAATGAGCTTCACCAAAAAGGGACCAACGGACATTATAGACAATGGGCAATTTTAGATAGTGACCCAACATTACCCCACCAAACATTGCTGGGTCTGTGAGCATCAAATCATAGTTGGCATCTTTTAAAGACTGCGTTAGCTGCTGGTCCTCGAGCATGTTGATGATCATTTTTGTTTCCTTTTCCATCATCTTCAGGGAACTTTGCCACAACTCAATCTCCAGTTTCAAACGAGCCCAAGTTGAACCTTCTCGGAGGATGTTCATAAGTCGGATTACAAACAATTCAAGGAATTCTTCACTAAATCCTCCTCCAGAATTGAGACTGATTGATGTGTAGTGAGGCGAGAATTCCTTGATGTACCAGCTGTCTTTCATGCGAACTACTGTAACATTGTGACCTTTGGCATGAAGTCCTTCAATCACTATGTTCATGTTGACCCAGTGACTGCCGTCCACAGGAAACACAAGAACCTTCCCGCTCTGACCAACTGGGAGAGTCGCCAACAGCAAGGTTAATGTGATTGGCAAAAACATCCGGAAAAACGTTCCTTTCATAGTGTACCTGTTGCAAAGCAAAAAAAAAAAAACACATTTAAAACTCACGATGACAGATCATTTTTACGAATGCTTGCATTACACCAATGACTTCTCCAACTCTTACACTAAAGGTACCAAATTTTAACACAAGTATGAACAAAATCACACTGTAAAGATGGACACATTAGCCATTTTTCTCTTCAAAAAATAGGCGCTGTCTTGTGTCCACATTAGAAACGTCTAGCAGTGGCTTGGGTTAACTGTGACTTAAATGTCTGGCCAGCAATTTTCCACACACGGTCATCGTAGCGATCGATTTCTTGATTGATTTCATTAAGCGTCTGTAGTGCATCGTATTTTATGGTTACTAATATGAGTCAAACAATGCAGTGGATCCCTGATCTGGTGAGGTTATTAAAGGGGCCATATTATGCAGTTTTGAAAGACTTTAAAACAAATATTTGAGCCCTCTATACTTGCACTGCACCGTTAGTAACTTTCTAAATGCAATAGTAATCATAAAAAACGTCTTTGAATCACCTCATAAATGCACCAATTACCCTCGTCCCACCCACAGTCCTGCTTTTGCCATGCCCTGTTTGGGACTTGTAGTTTGGGAATCATGGGTAATGTATCAGTCAAATAGAAAGGCATGAAGTTGTTCCAACGAGAATTAAGAGTTTTCTGTGTGTCACCTGGGCTGGAAAGGGACATAAAAATAAAGTCTAAAGTGCATCGAAGAGTTTGTGTAAGTCTCATCATTGCGCAAACTAATGAACCCACCATAAATGTGCAGAAATTATAACACGCTTCACGCAGTTCAGTGCTTGTGTAAGCTGACGAGCTCTCGTGCTGTTTTCCGTGAGATAAAGTTTGGATCTATTTCATGCAAAAATTGTATTGTAGGTTTGAAATCGGGTATGTGTTCATTCTTTCTAATGATGTTTGGTTGAGATTATTTACCGATTTCAGGTGTTTTGTGCAATGCTGGGTTGGTTAGCATAACCGCTAATATTGCTGCGCTACCATTTATTAGGCAGCAATGCTCTCTGTAACATTGGGTCTGTTGAAAAATCTAAGTTAGTGATATGGACGATGCCCAACTTGCTTGACATTGCCCAACCCTTATGCTTATTACATTATAATCAACAGAAAACACACTTTCTCTTCGTTGTTCTTCGGTGTGGGTCTGCTGTTCTCACTTCCGGGTGAGGCAGCTGCATAGAGATAAGAGATTAATCTGATTGGTCAGAGGGCGGGGCTAAGAACTAAGGGGTTTGCAAGGAACATCAAACTGTTTTCGGGTCACAAAAAAGGAATACAGTTTACCCAAGCAGGCGTGAAGGATTCTGAACTAAACTTGAGGCAAATTTTTGATGAGGGAACAACACTAAAATATGGTTTGAATGTCAGAAAAGTTGATTTTGCACAATATGACCCCCTTTAGTACACAATGAGCCGAAAACACATGCAGAAACAACAACGAACTGAAGAAAGTGGCAAAATTAAACAAGTTATAGTGAAAATAGTAACAGATTAACAACAAATGAAACACAAATTTGGGGTTGGTGTCAAAACTCCTTAGATAAGAAAGAGTTGTTTAATACTTTAAACAGATAAAGCCTAAAGAATGGTGGATGATAAGTGGGGTTTGTTATGCAGGGATGCTGAGCAGAACAAGGACCCTGAGCAGCTATGAGTATGAAGACAAATGGAATGTCTGGTAATGTGACCATTGATGTCAGAAAGGCTAGAGGCAGGGTAAGAGCTTGGACAAGATAAGCAGTCTTGGCAGTTGGGAAGTGAGGCAATAGATCGAAGCAGATCTGCCATAAATTGATGGAATGAACTGGGTGAAGGATGTGGCAAGGTGCCCTTGACTTAAAGGGAATATCTTGTGACTTACTGAATTGGAGCACGCTCTGGCATGGAGCAGGTGCTGGTGTGGAAACATGAACTCAGCCTAGATCTGGAACATCCTCTTCAGAAACCTCTAAACCTGTGACTGTTTGCTGGGCTCAAGAGTTTTGTAGATTCACGGCTTGAAAGATCTGAGTCAAGTGCACCACTTAAAAGCACTTAGCTAGTTCTTAAACGCTACCCCTTAGACGTGATACTAGCAACGAGTTGCATGTAGTAAACGAAAAGTCCAAACATAATTGAGAAGTGCATTAATTATAAAACATTGTAAAGACAAACAGCAAAAGAAGCTGTTAATATTAATGTAACACACAGTAGTCATCTTCATGCAACTATATTACAGGGATCATGTGGCACTTTCAGTCCAGAGGAACAGTTGGCTTCAACATTATCTGCACTTTGTTAACAGCTATTTATTCTCCATCCATAGTCCGGGTAAAGGTAAAAGGTGTGGTGAATCCTCTGCTGGTTGACAGCTCATTGCAAACCATTCTTTAGGAGCAATAAGTAAAAAACAATATACTATTGTTTGGAGTATTTTCTCATGCAAACTCGACAGCATAAATATCTGATAGCTGCATAAAAGGTCAGGACGGTAAGAGATAAAGCAGACACCAGCACCAGAATGACATCAACACAGTGGTAAGAGTACCAGGGCATTTTGTACGACTCTGAGCGCAAGTGAGCGGCACCTTTGTGCCTCATAACAAACTCGATCCAGAAGATGGCATTGTCCAGAGGCTTCACCGGAACATCTCTGTGAAGCCTTGAGAGTCTCTGCATGTTCTCGCGATAAGAGGCGTCATAAAGAACATCTTTAACGGCTTCATGGAAAGACTCCTTATCAAGTGTTGCAAGATCTACATTCTTGGCAACACCCCGAACACTCATTTTCGCAAGATTATCCGGTTGGTCAAAAATGAGTCCTAATCCAACAATCGGCACCCCGTGGTAGATTGCTTCTTGAACGCCATTGGTTCCTCCATGAGCCACAAAGGCTCTAGTCTTCGGATGACCCAGAAGATCATTCTGAGGCATCCAGTCCATCACTAAGGTGTTGTTTCCTAGTGCAGACGGCCTCTTTCCTTTGTACCTCCAGATGACCTTCTGGGGAAGTTCTGCAAAAGCTCCGGCAATGGCTTCAGCCACATCATCAGGAAGCTGACCAATGAGAGCTCCTAGAGACATGATGATGACACCATGATCCCCAGAGCTCTGGACAAAGTCCTCCAGATCTTGAGGAAGAGGCTTTGACGGCTTGCACTGGAACCCTGCCATGTAAATGATGTTTGGCATGGTGGGACGTGGATATTCAAAAACAAAATCAGCTCGGTGCAGCCAAAGATCTGCACTCTGAACTAACTGGAAAAAAGATACTCCAGGACCAATGAAGCGTTCGCAGAGAGCATTGTACCTTGGAGCAATCATAAAAGCCACTTGTGTTTCAGTTATGATATGAATCATTAGATTCTTCACTCTTTCAAAAAAACTCATATGATCGGATAACTCCAGCAATGGTAATGGGACGTAGGAAAGTGGAGAAGGAGCAATTGCGAAATGAGCTTCACTGTATACTGTCCAACGGACATTATAGACCATGGGCAGTTTCAGGAAATACCCCAAAATTACCCCTCCAAACTTGACTGGATCTGTAAGAATCAAATCATATTTAGCACCCTTCAATGACTGCATCAATTCCTGGTCTTCAAACATGTGGATGATCATATCCCCTTCTATTTCAAACATCTTCATAATATTTTCCCACATCCCCATTTCCAGCTTCAAACGACTCCATGTGGAACATTCTCTTAAAATTTCCATTAGCTTGAAAGCAAAATTCTCAAAAAACTCTTCATCAAATCCTCCAGGGCAGTTCAAGGTGATTGATGTGTAGTGAGGCGAGAATTCCTTGATGTACCAGCTGTCTTTCATGCGAACTACTGTAACATTGTGACCTTTGGCATGAAGTGCTTCAACCAAGATGTTCATGTTGACCCAGTGACTGCCGTCCACAGGAAACACAAGAACCTTCCCACTCTGACCAACTGGGAGGTTTGCCAGAAGGAGGGCTATCATGATTCGGCCATGTGATTGAAAATCTTGATTGTTCATCGCACCCCACTGTAAAGCAACAAAGTTTGTATGTACTCACTCAACATCTCCGTACATAAAAAGGGTTTTATCTTCAAAACAGTATTTTTCAGTTATAGAACAAGAATGCTTCAGACAATGTATTTGTTAATTCCCATCTAGCATTGATAGTTTGTTGTTACTGTGAATGTCTTTGCATACCGAGTCACAAATTAAAAAAAAAAAAAAACTTTTGTGAACCACAACTGAAAACACTGCATTGAATGCATCTTTCTCATTTTAAAAAAGCCCATATTATGGTCATCAAGCATTTATTTTTACTAGATTTTAAAATGACTCTCAAATGATTTGTTTAGAAACTCATTCATTTAAAACCTTTATGTGACACAATCTGCTGTTAGTTGCATTTACATGCAAGTCTGTGATTGGATACTGTGTATAGCATACACAATGAGGAAATATTAATGAAATTAAACATATTTTGCATTCTACACTGATATCATTGCCGACCCAATGAAGAATGTATAGACATTCTAGACAGCGCTTCTAATCTATGGGGAAGGGCTTTATTGACTGAAAATTAGTTTATTTCTCAACAAAATATAGTGGTACCCCGAGATACGAATGTTTCGAGTTACGAAATGTTCGAGATACGAAAGGTCCCGCTGGAAATTTTTTGTCTCGAGATGCAAAGAAAAATTCAAGATACGAACAAACACAAGCTGTTCTGCTCTATTTTACGCTTGTTTGTATGACGTCGCGTAGAGCTTCCGGGTTCTTGCGCTCCAGTATCCCTGTGCAAAAAGGGTCTGATGCGCTTCAAAACACTTCAACAACACAGCGAAACATTATGTATAGATTACTAATAATGTGCTATAACAAATGTTAGAGTCAAGGTGTCGTAAAAGAAATAACGATTGTAATGTGGAAAGTGCTTTTCTTTAGCGCAAGTTAGAGAAACCCTGTGACGCGTTCTCAGAAGCGTCTCTCCATCTGCATGCACTTGTGCTTGAAACCGTGTTTGTGTTAGCCATCCGTTCAACCTCCTCCGACACATCGCTTCACTCAAGGTAAGGTTTCACATTTGTGTACATAATACATATTTTGCTTGTGTTTTATTCTGTTTTATTATCATTTATTACATTAACAATGTGTAGATTTAAGGATTGAAGAAACGTTACTTGATTTTTCTCTGGTTTTCCATTTTTTCATCTACTAATACTGTTGTTTCTGAGAGCCATTGCACGGATTAGGCGTTTTACATGTAAAACTTGCTTCGACATACGAACGCCACCCTGGAACGGATTACTTTCGTATCTCGGGGTACCACTGTATAGAGAAAAGTAAAAACACTACCGAGACACAGTGTCCGGATAATAATGAGGGCTTGTGAAAGTCCCACCCTACAAGACCCTTCTCCCTGTAAATGTACTCGGATATCTCTCCAATGGGTGGAGTACATTCTTCTGTTATGGTCAGGGTGGAAATGTTGGGAATTAGGAAATAGTTTTGACTGAAAGAATGTATCTCTGGAAATGACATGAAAATGACTGTTATCATTGTACTTGCTGGCTGCGATTGGGAGGAAAAGGCTGGTTTATATAAACTTGGAACAGAGCCATCTTTGGATGGTAGATTTTTAGAGAATCCAGGGATATTGGCATGTAGATTAGCATTGCAAATATGAGGAAACTGTCAGGGACAAACAAAAAATATAAAGCACAAAAACTGGTTCCAAAGACAGAGAAAATAAAGCAGCACACAAAGTACACAAAAAAACATTGTTAGCATGATGTGCCCGTCATTCACAACCATTAGCATGCCACTACTACAATGTTTGGTGGGAGGGCCGTAGTACATTCCTATGTCACAGCGTACAGGCTAAGCATCACTCGTTTCAGTCGATACTTTCTTATTAATCATTTTACCTTAATACACAAAACAGTTCCACATTAAAAACCTGGATCTACCTTAAAGATACACTGCGGGAAACTAGTTTTCAAAAATCCATAATAGGGGCTCTTTAAAAAGTGTCTCTGAGTTCATGAGATAAATACTGTACCTATATTTAAATACTATAAAAACAAATATCCTGCAATGAACTGACGACCTGTCCAGGGTGTACCCCTGCCACTCGCCCAATGTGCACTGGATATAGACACTGGCAGACCCCGTGACGCCAAAAAGAGAATAAGCGGGTTGGAAAATGAATGAATGAATGAATCTCAGGTCATAAAAATCTATGTTTTTCTAATGATGATATGCAAAAAACCATGGTCTTTGGTGGTTTTATTATTAGATAATCAAATTACTAAAACTAATCAAGGTCTTCATTAAAAGAATTAGCTCTTGCTAGAACTCAATCCTCATTTAAAGAACTATTACCTCACAAACTGAGTCATTAACTGCAAGTGTGACAGAATTAAAAGCTTTGAGTTCAAGTGCCCTCTACACAGAATCAAATTATTTAATGGACACATTAACTTGTAAAATGTATATGTTTTACAAAGAGAGAGAGAGAACTAAATTGTCAAGGAATCAAGGCAGTTTCATGTAGTGGGTTTTATTTTCGTATATTATTTCTTATCCATTAGTTTTAAATCATGAAGTATTAATGGAACTTTTTGTAAAGTTAGATTGAGTGTGTAAAGACCTTGATCACTTGAAAGCTTAATAGTGTGTTATGTTCCGTCATGAACCATTTACAAACAGTGTTTCTAACCAGCGCCGGTTGAATGTTTAATCATATAACATTCAGTTTAAAGTTTTGCTGTCAATTAACCTAAATATGACTGTTAAGTGTAATGAGAAAAGAAAGAAATTTTCAGTAAGTAGAAAGACCAGGAGCGTGCAGTGTACTCACCCGATTTTCTAAACTATACGGTAGTCGATGCTAAAAAAAAAAAAGAAACAGAAACATAAAAGTATAAGTAAGACAAAAAGCAAATAAATATCCTGACCAGAAAAAAAAACTTTTAATTAATTAAAGACTTAAATAAAGAGCTCTCGGGACAAAAGTGCACAAACAAAAATGAGAACGTCTTACCCAAGAAGATGGAACATGCAAAATCATTCCCAGGAAACTTTGAAGGCAGTGTAACTCACAAACCTATAGTTCTTCTCCTTTGGCCTCATTTCATACGCTGATACCTTCATAAAACGCTCTTTACCAGAGCAAAGGGCATTTATATGTAGTTAATGAGCGACTTGTGATTGTATGTACAGCCACGTCCACTCATGAAATTTAAATTATTCTATTATATAACTAAATAAGTTTGGTCAATCGATTAAAAAAAAACAAATTTTTGCAATTAATAGCTATTAATCACAATTAAAAGGCTGAAATTTTTGGTCATGTAAATGCAAAATGTACATAATACATGTAAACTCAAGACAAAGAAATTATTTAAATTCAAAATCAGATTTTTTTTGTAACACCAATTTTCTCTTGCAATAAAGCATCAATATCCTCCAAAATAACAGTTTATTACAGCTTATTGATCAGAGTTTATTGATCGCAAAAACAAGTAATATATACACAAAAGGAAACATATATTACCTCATATGAGAAACCTGTATAGCATGAGACTTCTCCAAAGGAATAAACTAAACTAAATGAACGAATGACAAAGATTTGTCTATGAACTCACTCTAGTGAGTAGAAGGCTTCTGTAATGAACAATGGTTCCATGCCAAGCTCACATAGGCACAGGAATATATATATATATACAGTATATACCTGATAACACAAAACACCTGTGGAGGATTGAAACTAAACAGGAAGTCAGACAGAAAGGTCCAGACAGCAAGGGAACAGAGAATGAGCGACCTAGTGAGGGAACTCTGATCACATGACTAAGGCGGAAGTAAATACAAGGGAAAACTATGAAATGGACAAAAAGGCAGAAAATAAAGGCAAGAATATAACAGTCTGTGAAATAAGTCCTTTCTTAGTCATACTTTTTTACACGTTGTAAAACTAAAACTGAAATAAAAAAAAAACTTCACACACGTTAATTATGTACAAATCTTTAACGTGTTAAATATTTAACATTAATTGCATACTTTACATATGTTTGACTGCACTAAATGAAATATAAAACATGTCAACACGTGTAACACATTCAGAAATGCCACCACCCTCCAGAACCAAAGTACGGTAAATTAAGGCAAGTTATTTCCAGTAATACACAATGTTAACTTACATTTAAACGAATAAAAACATCAAAATAATTCAATAAAATAAACAGCTAAACCATTTTAGAGTTTTCAATAGTGTTGTGACTCTATATGAATTCTTGGAATTTATTTACTTTTATTGTACGTATATCAGAACGCCAGTTTCATAACGTCAATTTCTTGACCCTAAGGCAACAAATTCAAGGCCTACGGTATATCTTAAATTCTAAACAGCATAGGAAACAAAATGGAGTCAAAATAAATTTATTGCAGTTAAAGAATACTTTCAACAGTACTTTTGAACATTCATTCATTCATTCATTCATTTTCATTCCCGCTTATTCCCTTTCGGGGTCACGGGGGTCTGCCGGTGCCTATCTCCGGCACACATTGGGCGAGAGGCAGGGGTACACCCTGGACAGTTCGCCAGTCCATCACAGGGCAACATTCACACACATTCACACCCTAAGGGGAATTTAGCTTATTCAATTAACCTATCCGCATGTTTTTGGGGATTGTGGGGGAAACCGGAGCACCCGGAGGAAACCCACGCAAGCACAGGGAGAACATGCAAACTCCTTCCAGGAAGGTCACCGGCGAGCCTCGAACCGACAACCTTCTACCTGGAAGGCCACAGTGCTACCCACTGCGCCACTGTGCTGCCCTACTTTTGAACATTCCCTTTTTAATCACTTTTTGCATTATAAACAGTATGCTTCAAATACATTGTTAGCAGCTGGCCTCAGCCAAGCCCTGTATTCAGTTTTTTCAACCCAGAAATCACAAAAACTTCCACTTCTCCAAAGCCAAAACAAGTCGCTAGAGAGACTTGATGAAATAACAGAAAGCTGATTGGCTGTCATATGTTTTAGTCGTAAAGATCTACACAGACAGTGGCTGTTCCTGCCTGAAGATGGAATTTACGGTACAACAGATGCACTCCGTGACACATGGAGAAGCAGGAAAGAAGAAGATGATGACAGAGAAGAAATATCGATAAAATCATGGGTGTCGAGCGTTTTATTCTGTTGGTGGCTGATCACCAAAAATGTGGAGAAAAGAGAGGATTTGTGGGGCGCTATTTCTTTCCTGTTTCCAGTATGAAGTCGCTGTAAAAATGTGCGATGAGCACCACCGAGCCAGATGAGCCAGATTTCATTGGTTATTCTCCTTACAAAAATGGATCCAATGTGGCAATCCAAAGCTCCTTTTCATTGGCACCCATTTGTTTGGTCTTATGCGTGATGTCCCATTGATTTTTATATCAAGGTGTTTTGCTTGGTGCAAAACATTGCACCAAAAAGAAAAATCAGATTAGTTTGTATTGGATTTTATGCAGAGAAATATGAAATATAGTTGGACCAGTGTAAGAAAAACAAAAAAACTAAACAGAATTCAAATGAGCTGTGCATGGACATCTGAAAAATAAGAAACCTTTTAAGGGCTTAAAGTCCAAGCTCTTCTTGTATTCTACGTAAATTCAAAAATCTGTCATATTAAGACGTAATCTGTGATAGTATCGTTGGAGAAAAAAACACAAGTATAACATGCAACAGTTTAGCTAGATATGGTCTATTATTTTAGCAATGTGTTTGTGATTCTGATTTCTCCATTTGTTACATCAAGTTGTTCTCCTAGGTGAATACCTTGTAAAGAAATATTAGCCCCTCATTCACATTTGTTCTTTGTTTTCCTGAAACATACTCGACAGCATAAATATCTGATAGCTGCATAAAAGGTCAGGACGGTAAGAGATAAAGCAGACACCAGCACCAGAATGACATCAACACAGTGGTAAGAGTACCAGGGCATTTTGTACGACTCTGAGCGCAAGTGAGCGGCACCTTTGTGCCTCATAACAAACTCGATCCAGAAGATGGCATTGTCCAGAGGCTTCACCGGAACATCTCTGTGAAGCCTTGAGAGTCTCTGCATGTTCTCGCGATAAGAGGCGTCATAAAGAACATCTTTAACTGCTTCAAGGAAAGACTCCTTATCAAGTGTTGCTAGATCTACATTCTTGGCAACACCCCGAACACTCATTTTCGCAAGATTATCCGGTTGGTCAAAAATTAGTCCTAATCCAACAATCGGCACCCCGTGGTAGATTGCTTCTTGAACGCCATTGGTTCCTCCATGAGCCACAAAGGCTCTAGTCTTCGGATGACCCAGAAGATCATTCTGAGGCATCCAGTCCATCACTAAGGTGTTGTTTCCTAGTGCAGACGGCCTCTTTCCTTTGTACCTCCAGATGACCTTCTGGGGAAGTTCTGCAAAAGCTCCGGCAATGGCCTCAGCCACATCATCAGGAAGCTGACCAATGAGAGTTCCCAGAGACATGATGATGACACCATGATCCCCAGAGCTCTGGACAAAGTCCTCCAGATCTTGAGGAAGAGGCTTTGACGGCTTGCACTGGAACCCTGCCATGTAAATGATGTTTGGCATGGTGGGACGTGGATATTCAAAAACAAAATCAACTCGGTGCAGCCAAAGATCTGCTCCCCGAAGTAAGTTGAGGAAGGAAACTCCAGGACCAATAAACTGTTCGCAGAGGGCATTGTAATGTGGAGCAAACAGTAAAGCAGCTTGTGTTTCAGCAACCATGTACATCACCAAATTTTTTACTCTTTGAAGAAAACTCATGCGGTCAGATAACTCCATCATCATAAAAGGAACATAAGATACTGGCGAAGGAGCTATTGCGAAATGACCTTCACTATACATTACCCAACGGACATTATAGACAATTGGCAGCTTCAGATAGTGTCCCAGAAGAATGCCTCCAAATAAAAGAGGATCTGTAAGGAGCAAGTCATATTTGGCATCTTTGAAGGATTGCATTAGCTGCTGGTTTTCCATCATGTGCTTTATCATATCGCTTTCAGTTTTGGTCATTTCAAAAGTGCTTTGCCACATCTCTACCTCCAGCTTCAGCCGACCCAGGGTGGAACCTTCCCTCACAATGGTCATCAGTCTGTATGCAAATGTATCAAAAAACTCTTCATCGAATCCTCCCGGGCAATTTACTGTGACTGACGTGTAGTGAGGTGAGAATTCCTTGATGTACCAGCTGTCTGACATGCGTATGACTGTGACATTGTGACCTTTGGCATGAAGCGCTTCAACTAAGATGTTCATGTTGACCCAGTGACTGCCGTCCACAGGAAACACAAGAACCTTCCCACTCTGAACAACTTGGAGGGATGCCAGGAGAAAGCCTATTGAGATTTGGCCACACAACCGAAAAACGTGTTGGTTCATTGCACCTGTGAGAAAAAGAGGGACCGTTGAAAGATCTCCAAACTCAGTTGAGCATGTACATTAATCATCCGTATGTTTGAGGCCCAGGCACACATCACAATTTTTGCTCAAGCTTTCAAATCAAGGTGCATTTGGCCCGAAAGGGTTCCTGCTAATCCCATCCATTTAAATCCTTGTCAAGGTTGCGGGTTCTACTGGTGTCTAGCTCCAGCTCATTTTAGGAGACAGCCCGGGTAAACCTCCAACAGGTCATTAGTCCAATGCAGATTTACTCGCCATTCCCTCTCTTGTTCAGTCCTGAGAGTTACAATATCTCACCTCTCACAATTCTTGTAAAATATAGAAATATTTGTTAAGTCATTTATTTTTCAGTCAATGATTATTTGGGCAGTGAGGCGGAGAGATCAAGGAGGGATGGGAAATAAGATGGGATCAGTAATCGAAGGTACGTCTTAGGTATATCTTAGGCGCCTATCGAAGTAAGCAATAGTCCGGTGCACTGTCCACTACACCACTGGGACAAACTATTATAAAGTTTTATATGAAAACAGTCAAAGAAATTGAACAGAAATTGTACAGCTTGCATTTAATGATGCTGTGACACATTATGGTCTAAACCGATCAGCAGGTTTCTCAGGGTGCTTTCTAGGGCTGTCCGATAAATAGAAGGACTCTATTCTGTGGTCAAACATCGATGCACTTAAATGAAAAGCGATTTTATGTAATATGCAGATTTACGTATGCTAGATATGTTAGATTTACCAGTAAGTTTGTCACAAAATTACCAATAAAGTATTGCAATAGACCTCCAAATCAAACAAATACTTTCCATGCATGTTAAAAAAAGTTAATAAAAGCCCAAACTTATTGGAAATTAATAAATTAACTGTTTTAGAGGGAGTTGTTTACAACCGGTCTGCAGTTTCATCGAGGACACCTGTAAGTGACACCCGACCATTAATTATTTTTAATAACAACACTAACAGTAGACATCTTTGGTGCTTAATTTCAATTTAATTTAAAACTAAAGAATAATTAGACAAAAATATATAATTTATTATTATGACAGCTATTATTATTATTAATATTATTATTATCATCAATGCTACTTTTTGTTTTAAACATTTTCTTTGTTATTTGCAGCTTTAATTGTGAAAAAATGTCTTTTAGATTGTAAAATCAATTTTTTGTGAAAATAATTGGGGATTTAATTTTAGACCATATCCCCCAGCCCTAGTGCTTTCACACCTCTAGTTTGTTTAATTCCACCACAGCGATCGCTCTATTCCTCACTAGTTGAGAGATCATACTTCTTTGTACATTGAACACATGGAAATACAAAGAAAAAACTGCAGCATGTTCATTGTGCAATTTTTTTAATGCATTTAATATTTCATCGTACGTATTTTCTCGACTGTTTTCTTTGTTTGTCCTCGACGTTAATGAGATAACTTTGACAGCTCGATATAAATTAATCAGAGTTTCCAAGTTTGAACCATATTTCTCATCTTTAAAACTCTTTTAGTGTTAAAAAATAAAATGAAATTAGCGGAAAATGTTTAAATTGGTTTATAAATCATTTTATAAATGGATCTTGTGCACACAAAGAATTTTCTGCTGTTTTAACAGCCCAACGTAACTCTAAAAAGAGTCATACTTCAAATCTAGAAACTCTTTAATCATGTTAAAACGAAATGCTACTGGTTTAATCTGATTCAATGATCTATGTTATGCTAATGCTAACATACTCCTGCCAGAGAACGGCTGAATAAGTTAAAAAACAGCAAGACACTACTTGTTATCTGTAAGGGAGATATGAAGAAAGAGCCTGTGTCAAACCAAGTGTAATGCTCGTTGAACTCAATGTAAAAAAGATGCACAATGCAACACCACCCTCTCCCATTGGGCCATTTGAGGATGAGGGTCATGGCTCACTGAAAGCTCCGCCTTCAGTCTCCAGCTCTAACACACGCAACCTGTTATATTCAACTAATTTTGTAAAGATACACAAAGATTTTTGTCAATTTGAGAGCGACTTCTCTGAATTTGATCGTTGGCACAGTAAACGATCTGTCTCATAATGACAGCGGTCAGTCAGCTGTTTAGTGTAAGCTGTCAATCATATATGTCCATCACGTGGATGGGGGTGTTAAATGAAAAAGTAAATTAAACTTTGTCCACTGTATCGAACTATCAAACTATAGCAATTAAAACCATTTGTGTACATAACGTAAGTTTTGTCTCAATTTTCTGTACAGTTTATATTGGGGGGGGTTAAAAAATATATAATTCTGTAGAATCTTCAGGCTCCAGCCACATGTTGCCAGTTAATGAACTGCCATTTCAGTCACTTTCTATTCATCCAGAGTAGGCTGTTGCTCCAGACATGTGAATAATTGTCTGAATCTTTTGAATTTAATCTAATTTTTGATGTGGCACAGTAAACAAAACATATTACCAGCTGTTATGTGTATTGGTGATAAATGTGAGTGAATTATTATAGTACCATTGGTCTTTTGTGCTCTGAAGGCCCTTGTTGCTACTTAGAGCTATAAAAAAACTGAAAAGCACTTGAGTAGCTGAGCTAGCGTACTCTCCAATGCTCAATCACAATTTTAACACAAACACATACAAAAGAAAAGCGTACACCCCGTTTTTTCTGAAAACAGTATAGATGAAGACTTAATAATGAAAAAAAAAACAAGTACTGTTAACATGAACCATGGTGCTTTTATCTGAATACATTTTTCAAACCAAGAAATGTGTTCTTACCTACGAAACTGCAAGCTCCAAAACTATTACCAGGTTGTCTTTGTTGGAGGAGCACAGCTTACTCTGATTCTGCAGCAAAGTGCATGACAAGACTTTCTACACCATTTGAGTGAAGGTAAAAGAGCATTTACGTGCAGTGATCTAGTTAATGAGCTACTTTGTTTCACGTGCAGGAGCTGTGTAACAAAGTACAAATGTTGCATTATTTATACTTAAAAAGTACATTCATGCATTCGGTCATTTTTTATTCAGAGCTTTTTACTGAGTCATGAATTCCTGAAAAGTCCAAGGCTTTCTTTTTATACCTCAAGTATCGGCCAATGCTATACAGCAAACCTAATCTGCCTTTGCATTTATTCATGACAGAAACAGCTCACTGTGCGCTTTGATTTGTTCAACAATATCTTTGGTATTTACTCTATCAGATCATATATAGCAAAATAAACTATTAGAAATGTTTTTATCGACACCACTGGGTTTAAACTGTACAATTTTCAGTACTGTGCATTAGGGCAATCACAAAAAAATATATCGCATTTTAAATGCATGCAGTTTCTAAATCGCATAAGGCTGCAATTTTATCTGTTAATTTATTTACATATTTTTTCTGAATGCGTTCTTGTGCGCATGATTTTAATATGTAAATCAACCAGAGCTGATGCAGCGCACCGGGCGATTACAGCTAAGCTGAGCGGGAGAAAGATGTTAACCAATCAGAGCTCACCTTGCGCACAACGAATGTTTGTATTCCTGCCTCCAGCTCACCTTTGGAGAGAGTGTTCAGTACTGGGGGGGGGGGGGGGACATGCCACCGTTCATACTGAAAGCCAAAAATGGTGGACATGCTGGTTTTTCTTGCAAAAACTTTTAAGAGAGCAATCTGTTTCTTGGTTTGACCAGAATTCAGTTTAATTTTTAAGACAATTTTTTACAGTTTTGTTTATCAAGCAGTTAGTACGACCGTGTTAATTAGTTAATCCATTTATGTTGTCTGTTTTAAAGATAATTTTACTACAGTTTCATTGTGAAATGTTTGATTATGCAACTCTTGTACACTGAATAGTTTAGAATGTATGTAGCTTGTTTGAAAAACCGTTGCCAAAATCGCAATATGACTAATTGGTTTATATTGCACAGCCGTACTGTATATAAGGAATGACATCAAGCTTTCAGCTTTTTTTCCTAGAATTGAAGCTATGTAGAGTGAAACGCTCACTACACTGAAAACGTGCAGTTTAAGTCTCCTTTGTTCCATATCGTTCCACCTAATAGCAGCGTGTGAGTGAAAGGTCACCTTTTCAGGGGACCAAAGGCCATTCACCTTTAGAGATAGTTACATTACAACACCCCTTCACTTTGTACTGCATGTGCCTAAAGGCTATAGGGAGTAAACCACAACCGAACTTTGTTCATTCAGTACCACGACTGACATCTGCTTTAGACAAACAGTGAAGACGGCAAATGAATCAATTATATACACATAAATGTTTTGTAATTGATGGCAGACAGCTGTGCTTCCCAGTGTCTGAAAAGTTCCAGCTGCTACTATGCAAACAGTACCAACAAACTCTAATTAGGAGCAAAGCATTGAAGGTGCGATGGCATCTTTTGTTTTTGTCCCGTTTCTTCCTGATTATAATATTCCTCCGTTTCCATCATTGAAGTCAAAGGAAGCCCATAGAACTGTTTGAATGAAAGTGATGATACTGTTACACTGATACATTTGGCTCTTATGACATCATCTGGAAACTTACACCCCCTAGCACCACCACTAGTCTAAAGTTGCAACTATGTTTATGCTAAGAACCATATCCCTTAGAAACAATTTCACGACTAATCCTTTGCGTTAGGATTCCATGATTATTATGACGCTTTTTTTACCTTATGGTAATTAGCTGCCATTTTTAACAACTTTCAAAACGTACTTTAGCACACTTTTCCTAGAGTGTCTATTTGATTTTGACTTAATCGGTTCCTGACCATCCTCTGACCACATGCTGTTGAATGGTGTGTAAACAATTGAGGCAACACTCGCCAAAATTGTCATAAGGCTTTATCTTTGGAATGCTTTCGAAAATTAAGACTAAACTTGGTGGATGTTTAACAAACCATTAACTGATGTTGCTTGCAGAGTTTCAGCACAGTGCCCCTAGTGGTCAAGAAATTTAGCCTTTTTTTTGTTTATTACTTACTTTTAGTTTGGCATAAAATCATATAATTGGTCTGTCATTTTGAATGACACATATTTTGTATAATTTTTTAACATATTAACATACGCTTACAAAAGTAGGTGTGAACAGTTTTGTGGCAGCGCCACCTTGTGGTAAAATTATATAATGACATTTTGAAAATGCATATAACTTTTACTAGCTATAGACTTGGATCAAAAATCTGGTCTCAACTTTTGCATTGTGAGAACATAGATACCATTTTTACCACAATCGATTGAACTTCTTGTCTGCCAATTTGAATTAGGTCTAATACGTACTTTTGTAACTCCTTCTAGACTCTTTATCCGACTGTCATGAAATTTGTTCCAGACCATCAAAGTGGTCAAATGGCTATATTTCTGTAATGATTTGGTGTATCCAGACTTAGTTGATGTTATAACTGTTATATGAAGTTCGTATCCTGTCCAAATTCAGCACAGTGCCCCCTGGAGGTCAGGACAAGTATAAATGGCTTTGGTCTTATTACTCAATCAACTTTGATTGTCAGTACCTTATGCTGAAAGAAAAAAGCATCACCTAATCGTACCTAACGCTTTTTTTATAGGGCTAAACCATTTGAACGCAATTTAAGTACATTTTTAAACAATTTTAAGTTTTAAGTTTGCATTGAAATATGTTCTTTTGCTAAACGTGTCGCCTGCTAACTTATGGCTGCTAAAAGCTTTCCGTGTATCACCGCTTTGCCGTTATACTAGTTCTTAAGTCTGTTTGATAATAAAAACCCTGAATCTGCTCTCGATTCTATACATATATTGTTCGTATATTTATATAGTCACCAAAGGATGAGTTCTTTGTTGTGCATTGAGGACCTCAATGGTGCAATCTGAGCCTTGGTCTGGAATAAAATGCTTGTTAGCTTGCTTGGTGTGAACTTTTGTACCAAATTTTTTAAATGTATTTTTATCAAGGTATGTTAAAAAATTATATTTTTTATTTAAATGTATAAATGCCGGTAAAATAAATATACACAGCTATAAAGTAATATTCTGCATTGTACACAGCATTGTATTGTTTATAGAAATATTTGCAGTTCACATATGCACATTGTTTCAATACATGAGAAATGATAACAACCCATTTTCCATCCCCACTTTCCAAAGGTATGTGATAGATACAGGACTTTGTGCAAGAGAAAACAGAAAAAGGAGGATTTCCATTAAATAAGTCTTGTTTAAGAAAATGGTATTTCAATTATTTTTAAAAAAAATCTATTATTATAATTCATTTGGATAAACAGACTCACTTGATTTTTAATTATTTATTTTTGAAAAGGCAAAACGAATATGCTTAAGTGCTTGCAAGATTTGAACCAATGTATAACCAAATGTGTAAAATAAGTTAAAATATTATTCCAAACGTTTTCAAATAATACAGCTAATGTTTAATAGTACGTAACACACGCTGTTCGTTTAAAGGAAAAAGGACATTTTCTTACTATTTCACGTTGTTGAACTGTAGAAAACAAAATTGAATCAAAGGAAAGTGTTCATTCAACCGATTCTCACAGCCAAAACCTCTTCCCCCAAAATAGTTTAGATTAATTAGTAAAGCTAAAACAAAACAACAAAATATGACCCCAAACGCACTACAAATAAGTTTACGTAGCTTATATGGCTAGATATAGAAGAAAGAAGAAACACAGAGAAAAACAGAAAAGGTAAACAATGAGAACTCCACAAGCTTGATTCGTTTGATTCAAAGATTCGACAACGGGTTAAACGCAATGCGTGTTCTACAAGAATATTTTATTTCAAAACACCAGCACAAATAATTGGGTTTTCGTCAAAACTCATGTAAAACATTTTCAGAAAACATCAAGGAACTCACCAGAGGTGGGATTTAAGACAACGCAATATCCGAAATTGTTCCTAGCGGCAACAGACAGTGATTATTAAAAGCTACACGACAGAACGTCTGACTGATAAGTTTCCTCGCAAATCAAAACAAAGTCTCGTGAAGTTTTGTTCTTGCCCAAGTGACCCCCAGCTTTTCCTGTTTCGGAGGCACCACCCCGTCCACTCTGTTTATCTGACTGATTTCCACGGTACGGTTTTACATAACACTTCGTGGGAGGGCGTGGAGTGGTGGAAATAGTGGCTTTATTATTGGCCAGATCTGAAGAATAGCGTTTATCAGCTTCAGGAATAAAAGCTGCAGAGCCAACAAGTTTATACAGCCATTTCTGGATCTATGTGTTTACATGAATAAATAACCCAAAATATTGCTACATAAAATAGATTCTATTACTAAGCAGAGTGTATTACACACTATTGTAATCGCAAATTTAAGCTATACCATTTAAATTATTGATAGAATCCACATAAAACACTGAAAATAGCATTTATTGCTCATTTATCAGTAGTGTCTGATGGTACAATTCACCATAAAAAAGATTGATTAATGTCTTAAAAATATATGTTTGTTTCAAATAAATTTGTTTACAGAAATACCTATACTTTCTTAAATAAAAAAACATTATTGTCACATCGCCTGCTTTTAACTCCTTCCTTTTACTTTAACCCATACCCCTCGTGGAAAAACTGTGGAATTTCCATAAGTCCGTTTTTCAGCAGGAAGTTGCATCACTTGGATCTTTAGTAGGCCATGGGAAGAGCAAAGTTAAGTTCTTTCCATTTCTTATTTACATATTTGATTTGGTATGATATCTTGGACTGTCCTTCAAAAAATACTAACCTGTTACTCAAATTATTTCATATATTTAATCATTTTAGTGTAAAAATGTAGGTTAAAAGAATTAAAGGTTGAAAGAATTTTCTGGTTCTATAGTCATGTGCACCATGTGGCTATTAAGCATGTATTTGCTAAAACCTCCGGTTTCTTAAATGAAAAATAACAAGTAACAAGAAAAAAGAAAACACAGCATCCATCTTTTGAATACAAATCTAATAAAACATTTAAATTACCGTAAGTTACTTAAGATTGACCAATACCCATTTGGAATACTTACGAAAGTATATCCTTTTGGAATCTTTTTTGAAATCAAGTAAAAAAGTAAATTTTGAAAAGTTATAACAAGCAAATGGCACCCATTTGGTGGAAAGACTCAATCAATTAGGTGAAAAAGTTAAAGTTTGTGGCTATCTATTAGTAACTCTAACAATATATATATATATATATATATATATTGTGTTTGTTTATTATTTATGCACGTCTCTTTGGAAGTGCCATGATTTGGAGGCATCATTAATTTAGCATTTCACGTAAAACCTCTCTTCTGTTCATCTCCTGAAATGCTAAAATAATGAGGTATCAGTCAGTTCTGGAGATGTGATGTGATAGCATCAGCTCCCAAGCTTGAAATTCAGCTGGCAGCCCTGGATATCAATTAAAGCAGCATGATCTGCAGTAACCTCCACTGATTAAGATTCTGCTGGTGTGTAGAAGCTTGCAAGTGGCGTAAAATTGGTTGGTTGAAGGGGAAGGGGGTATGTGGAAGCATCATTCGAGCATTCAACAAATTTGATGCATCTTCAAGTGCTGTTTTCCAGAACACTCTGTAATCTTTTTGTGTCGAGCAGTCAAAATGCACGGCCTGCTTTCAAATGGATTTTCAATTGTTTGTAATGGTTTTCTTTTCTTTCTTTTTTTGCAAAAGAAAAAATGTCCAGTATTAATTACATGTAAACATTAACATAGAAACATGTAAATAGAAACTGTACATTTTATACATAACCATATATAAAATGTTACATATGTAGGTATACATTTACCACAAGCTTTTATCCAAAGCAACTTGCAGTTCAGAAAACACAAGCAGCGACATAAAAATCATAAAAAGTGCCCATAGAGGACATTCCATTCTGTTTCAAAATCATATTAGTAAGTGCCCTTGGGAAAGTTTTTAGTTGCCTTTTTTTAAGTTCTGAGAGACTTTCTGGATTGGGAATCGAAGAGACCTCCACTAGCCGAGAGCAATGAAAGAGAAAGTTTTGGTGGGAGATTTTCTGCCGGTCTGAGATGGAACCCCTAGACACTATTTGTTTCCCGAACGCAGGCGTCTGGAGGGGATGTAAGAGTTTTTGAAAGTAGAAAGGATACGGACCGAGGTAGAATGTTACGATATATACATATACTAACCTTTATCACTGTGTTTTGTCTCTGTCATTTTCTTGTATATCCACTCCTCTCTCAGTTATACTCTAATCAGTCACTTAATTATCTCCACACCTGTGTCCTATCTTTTAGCACCACTTCCTTTTATATTCCTTAAATTCTCATTTCCTCACTACGGTTCAAACCACCTAACTCTCCATGCTGGAAACCTTCCTACTTGGCTCACCTTCCTTGGGAAGCGAGTTAATCTAGAGAGCCTCCCTGCATTCTCAACTCTACTCACCTGACACCAATCTCCTTCTGCTTCTTCACCCACTTGAAATCCACAACCATCTCCAATCTCTTACCTAAAAACAAATCATTAGGGTTTGAGCACCGAAGGTGCATAGAACACTATTGTAGTTGCTCAGAGCATTATTGTAACTTTTGCGGGCCTAAACATTCTGAAAAGTCATGGAATCAGATTCAAAAAGGGGGTGTGACAAATTGACTCTATAGCATAGCATTTCAGCTTATTTTATGCTCTCTGTTTGTCATACATGATCAGAATTCTGTGTATAGAGTAGCAAGACCTACATATAAACAATATGGATCTCGTTTCAAAAATGTTGTAGTCTAAAGAACTCCCCCGAGAGACTATCTGTAAACCTCAAAACTCCATCAGTCTTATTTTAAAGTATGTGCAATGTTAAATTGTGAATCTTTTTACACTTCGTTAAATTATGTACACACAGCGTCCTTCAAAATATGACAATTTGCCATAAAGAGGAAGTTATTTCTCAGTCGTTATTTTCCTAACTATTTTAACGGTTCATGTCCGAACACACCTACAATGTACTTTCACTATCATAGCGCCACCAAGTGGCCACAGGAAATGCAGCATTTATCAATGATAAGATACTTTTTTGTTAACTAATTTTGATATGTGGTTAAGTACCAAAAAAATCATCAGACTTATTTAATTTGGCTATATTTTTAAGTAATTAAAAAAATTTTTTAGCATGTCTTACATTATATTATTATTAAATAAGTGCAACAAACTGGCCGCTGCTATGCAATGCTGCCAGAAGTGCTCGAGGTCTTTGATCCCTGCTTGCAGCTTTTATTTTACTATTGCTTATGAGCTCATGAGACTCAATGCACGCTCATCAGTGGGTGCAGGTTTGTTTATTAAATCTTTTTTCTTTGAGTTTACAAAAAAAGTGTGCGGTTTTAACAACCGTCCTCTAACAAAAACAGCCAAATCTATTTCATATGTTATAAAAAACTGGCTGGAACAATACTAAAATACATAAAAATGATTACTTGAAATAAATTACAAACTCACTGAAGAAAAAAGTGCACCAAAAATTAAACAAACTGATACATGTTTAAATAAAGAAACAAAATCATGGCGGTTAATAAAACTAATGTAATGTTTAAGATGAATCGCTGAGAGAATCCTGCACCTTTCCCGAGATTTTTGTCTCTTCATTTCCTCTACAGTGCTGCTCATGGTACAGAATGGCTGCTTCATGCTACTGTGACTGGAATATAAATGAATATGTTTAAAGGGTTTGGTTATTCACACATTGATTTCTGAAACAGCTGATGCAACCAGGCGGCCCCTGAAAGAAACTATAATAGAGGTATCGCTCACACAGAACAAACACGTATGCCAGTGACACACCATTAGAACACCTAATAGTACTCTTCTGGATTCTGCTGTGGTATTGAAAGTGGATTTGGTGATTTTTGGCTCACTGGTGTTATTTAAAGCTTTTCTGGGTCACCACAGCGTAATGGCTTAGAGATGAATACAGAAGAAATTGTGTGTGCACAGAAAGAACATGAGAGCAAAATTATGGTAAGGAGCTTATTCAGGCTGTAAACGTCTTACAAATGACCCACAAACATGAAGGAAAAGTTAGCCTTATTTTACACAGATCCAGACAGCCTGCTTCACTAAGTTTGCATTTGTCTTTGCTAATCTCTTATATTCAATTCCCAAATGCTTTATGTTCCAATTTGCAACAGCAGAAACTATGGAGGTAAAATAATAAGTCAAGGGACAGGAAATAATTCCTTTCTCATTCTTATTAAGTCTTATTGGAATTATTTTTTGGATAAAAAAAGATTATGAGAGAATATGCAGATTTATGTGCATGTCAAGTTTTTTGAGCGCCGTTGTTTAGTGGGTGAGATTCACCGTTGGTGTGTATTTTTAAAGAGCAAAGCAGCCTTTAATAGTGGAGGATTCTTGGGTCCGATTTTACTGATGGTTCACAACAAATGCAATCAGTATTTTGCATTAACACTTCCTGGTTTCCATTAATCACCATTCGAAAACATAATGCATTTCAATTACACTTGAAAATCTTAATTTTACTGGACCAATATGTTCCCGTATAAGACAGCATATAACTACTTACATCCTTGGGTGTCTAAATAAGGATTTTGAACTGGGTGACTGCCCCTTCCTTCTTGGCATTGTTTCACTACTTGGCTAAAAAAATGGCAAAATGATGGGTGGTACTGAGAAACTGAAAACTGAAATCTATGACCCGTCCATCAAGTGAAATATAACTTGAATAACTGAATAATAAAAAAAACTCCTCTGCACAATTGCCATGAAATTTACAACTTTACAATTTGCTCTAATAAATGAGCTTTAAAACGTTTTTGTGGCAATGCTTGAAATCATGTTTTAGTACAACCCCAGCTTCTTTTTTTTCAAATATTTTTCCATTTCATCACACAATAATTACACACCAATCCTGAAAAATACAATTGAGAGTATTACATTTTGTAATGTTTTAAATGGCAAAACAATGATAACGGACAGCTTCTATGTTTTACAACAATAATCTAAACTGTTAGACAAAATAACATAAATTCTTAAATCCCACAAAAAAAGCAAAGACAAGGTCAAAAATGTTGAAATTATATATATATTATATATAAAACAGGCGATTCTCTCCTAAACACTTTTTGTGTCATTGTGCGATTTTTGGGCCAGAACTTTGAAAACACAGCCAAATCACAGGTCAAGGTTATCTCACCTTTTCAACACTAAATGGCAATAATGTCACTGATTTATTGTTTGTAAAATGAAACTTTTTTTTTTTTTTTTTTTACTGAAAGGCGCATTTTGTCACGTTTTAATTTGAGTTACACCACAAATTATGTGTCAGAACTAAACCAGAAATATAAAAACTTATAACCTTTCTGAAACCCACTATTTTTCAAATTGTAAAAAGAAATTAAGATCACATTGTTTTCTGTTGTAAAGTTGTACACATTAACTTGAAGTGTCTCCGGAACTTCACTTTCATTCAATTATGTTTTAATTAAAAATCTGAAAATTGTTTGACTTAAAAAAAAAAACAAAAAAAAAAAACTCTAATTTTCCATGATTAAATACTTTCAAAAATGTTCTGACATCATTCATTCTTCTTTACTCTGGTGTTTACACAGCTTCTTGTTGTTTTACATTAAATTTAGATCTACTGAATAAAGCACTTACTAAACACATAACTGTATTTTCTATTTCTTTAAATGTAAACCGAGCTCTCCTTTGTTTGTGTGTCTCCCAATTGATTGTACTGGTCTGCCCCCTCTCACAGATAAAACCACTGTGATTGACTCCTTGTGTACCTTTTGATCACAAGCAACCGTTGTGTCTCTATTCATAATAAACAACGAAGATGAATGAAGGAAAACAACATCTTTTCCCAATGAGAACATAACCGTTTTGGAAAAGGTACTTTGATTTGCTGTCACAGCTTTTAGAGAAAATATTACATTTTAGTCGAATACTGCAAGTCCTTATTCTCTGGTCTATTTTCAGAGGAATAGTCTCAATATTTGGTCTCTAGACCTTGGGGCTCCCTAAGACCCTTTCAGTAGCTGCAGTGAAGTCATTAACCTGACAATTATGTTGAATAAAGTTTATCTGCTTTCATAAGGTCACAGTCTGTCACATTAACTGCACTAAAAGACTCTTTCCATAAGCACCCTATTCATTTAATTACCAGCAGTTAAAGGACAAAGAACAAGCACCGAAGAGAGAGAGAGAGAGAGAGAGAGAGAGAGAAGGGGGGATCTCAATAACAACAATAACAATACACATCTTTCATCATATTGAAAGTGACGCCCTGTAATGTTTTTCATTCTTCTAAGATGAATGGTTGCTTGAATTGAAGGAAGAATATCAAATTCCATCCTCGGTGTTTGGTTGCATGATTCAGGAATTGCAGCTTCTTGACTCGTTGTGAAAATCATAAGGGTCAAATTTAATTGCTGTTTATTGCTACTCAGGCCTTCCATCCAATACAGAGCATTGGTGCTTGTTTTTTTTTTCAATTTTCAATTTCTTCTCAATGACATATCACACGCACACACTTTGAAAATCAAATAATATAGCCTATTTTAAAATAAAAAAAATGTTTACTGACTAATTGACTACACTAACTACAACAGATAAAGTGCAAACCTTTTTCAACTCTGTAAATCGTAATCTTTTATTTTCATCAAGTAACAAATTGTAGTGAACAAAAGGGAAATCTAAAGCATTTGCCTCGATTCTTGTAGATACGCTTGCACACAGTTTCTGAGGGATCTCGGCTGGTCTGGTACAGATCTTCTGTAACTTTCTCATATCCTTCTGTCTCTTCGTGGAATCGAAGGCACACTCTCTGTGGGGGCCATACCAGCACCTTTAGTACGTGTTCCCCTAAGACACAGAAGATGGATCTTAATAACTTTGGCTGTGCGTTTGGAGTCAGTGTCCTGCTGTAAATACATTTCCTCCCTGGTGGATAACGATTTAATCTCTAATCAGATCGTTTCCATTAGAGCTGACTGCGATATTCAGAACTACTGAAAGCAATGGTTTTGAGGAAGGCAAAGTACACTGCTGTTTTGTTTTATGTTCCTCATTTAGCCCTTCACGACGACCAACCAGACATTAGTTGGAATATTTTCAATTTAGCTTTCAAGGAATGTAGAATGTTGGCTGTGGACACTTTTAGCATCCATGCTATCTGTCAGGACTAGGACCTGTTTGGCACCATCTGTAAAGAAACTGTGTAATATCTAATTTTATCAGTGTTTGGTTATGGTTTAATTTCTATTTAAAATGACACTTGGTTGTCTTCTACTGAAATAACAAGCTAGCTAGCTAGCTAGCGTTAGCATTCTGGTAAAGTGTCAAAAACCGTTTTTTTCAACCTGCGGTACCCCAAACAGGCATAAGTGGGAGATTCGGCAGATCCTCTGTTTACAACAGCATAGAAGAGTTCGGTAAAGCTGCTAAAGATTCACAGATTCAGGTTTCTCTGCTCAAAAACACCCAAACATCGCATAAATGACACCTCTGTTCGGATGTCCGGTTTAGCCAAGAGATGGAGAAGACCCATGCTCGAGTGCTCCGATGCTCAATATACCTGCATTCAACCTCTGACACGCTGGATCTGTAAACTAGCTCTATATTTATTAACCAGAACCCAAACCTAACTGTGGACACTTGATTTCTGCGCACAAACTGGTCTCAATGGGCCTACAATTGAGACCCTATCTCAAAAGCTAGAAAACCTCCACGAGTGTCTGGTGGCAGAATTTAAGTCGTCATTCACTACAATGGAGTCAAAACTCGACAAAATGCATTCTACAATTGAAGATCATAGCCAATGGTTGCCTTCGCTCGAGCCCGCTATGGATAATGTGACGCAGAAAGTCTGTGACCTTGAGAACACCTGCGCGGGCCTCAAGGAAACCAACGAATGTTCAATCTGTCAAAATATGTCTTCCTCCACCATCGCAGAAATACATTGCTGTGTATTAGCAAAGTCTGCAAAGTGCCAAACCCAAAATATGTTTTGACTCTTAGGATTTTGATAATTTAGGTGGTTTTTAATTCACACTTTTGTCCAAAAATTGGAAAAGGCTTTTTTTATTAACAAAAAATACCTTAAGTAAAATTTTTTAACTTCATAATCCAAATGAAGCTCCAGGACCCTTCTTAGCCTTAAAATAAACCAATATTGGGTATTTTAACCAGAAAATGGAGAAAAAAAGCTCCTCGACTGACTTGTTTTTTTTAACTCTTAAAATGCACCAAATTAAAGCCTAAATCCTAAAACTTTCACAGGAACCATGCTCCAAAAATGATTGAGATCACGACATTGTGCAAAGAAGTGAAAAAAAATTATGTCCCGACCCAGAACATATTCTCTCACTTTGACCCCTCAGAACCGGCACCTTCATGGTGCTCCAGGACCTCCTCAGAAACAAATAAAGCACTGGCAGCTGCCCTCACATCCATAGTTTTATACAGTCAATGAGATGTATGTAAAAAGTAAGGAAAATGGATAAAAAAAGTCAGACAGACAGAAGAAAGATAGAAAGAAAAACTTGTTCGTGATTCCCCATCAGCCCAGTCTGTCAGAGTGTCAGACAGGCCTATTGAAATCTGTCTAATGGTTGCCATCACAGATTGTGATAGCTCACAGTGATGCCTCTTTTGTGAGCGTATGACTGTAAAGGTGTCAGGTTGAGAGAGAGAGAGAGAAGAGATTGCCAGAGGCAGGGTATATTCCTCGGAGACCTCTCAATCGTGGGTCAGTGTGACTGAATAGAGCAGATTTCAGAAACTGAGGCTTTTTTATGTAGGGCGCACAGATGGGGGGGATCACTTGAATTCCTGAAAAAAAAAAACAATTACAATTACATTCAATTAATTTCACCAATGACTGTTTGAGGTGATTTTTTGAGCAGGTGACTTCGCTCTTGTTCCGTGTTCTTCAGCAAACAGTGGAACTGAAGTTTTAACGGAGTTCTGATCATAAATTCTAATCATAGAAATCATACAAACACAGTTTTCTTGTAGCCTTCGTGCTCATGCGTTAAATTCTTTTACATCAATACCACTAGTGTTTGCAAACAATACATTTGTTCATGGATCTGCCGGTCTATTTTTTATAAACAGCGTCAATATCAACCATGACACTAAACGTACTCTACTGTTTGTGTTTACAGATTTTTCTCAAAGACGGCTGATTGGACATTCATCGTTATTGGAAGACCAATCAAACTCTGCATCTGTATAGGTAGGGCATATACATGTTTTTCTCTATAGCTTTTACATACAGGACAAGAATGCCTCCCAACACAGTCTTTATTGCTGAGCTGCTGAATTTTGTGACGTCCACAGCGAATTCTGGTTGTTTTCCAACGATGATGCTACACTTGACAAAGAAGGTAATCTAATGGTTTGAAGCTGTCCGGAAGCTCTGATGGACTGCTTCTCTTTAACGCAATTTTCTGATTTGAGGACTGAATGTTCTGGCACTGAACCTATTTAGTAAATCATCCAGTTAGGTACTCAGTCTTAAAAAACTGTCTGTCTGATAAATTATTCTTCCCTTCGTGACTGTTTTGATCTGAGAGCTTCACAAAATGTAAATACATTTAATTTGGATGTGCATAAGATTTTACAGATTTGATCTCAAGGCAAAGATGGCTGGTATTTCCCACTATAGTCAAGTCAAATTTATTTATATAACGCTTTAATTTAATTATTTACAAATGTGTGTTTGGATCTGATTTGCAAATGCTCTCAGGCTCCAGGTTAGGTGTTGCTGAACACTTTTTCTGAGAGAGATCTGCAAATATGTTGAGACAGGTGGTGCCATTCCCCGCATGTGCAACAATAATAATTAGTAATAAAATTCTATATAAGTTATTTAAACAGCGGCCGAATGAACAGGGCTCGAACCATCAAACCTCTAGTTATAAGACGACCAACTCTGCCACTTGCCATCCGTGAAAACCCTTTGCCTTGTGTTAAACAGATTTTAAACAGTTTCTGTCCTGGTCATACATGTAATTTGTAGTGTCTCTAGAGATTTAGAGATGACTAGAAGTCAAGAGAAGGTAAAAAAAAAAAGTTCAAGTACACCAACCGTGATCCTTTAGTAAGCTGGCCAATCAGATAGCTCCATACTGGCTAGTGTTGTTGTAACGTCAGTGTCTCTAACGCCCTTGCTGGCTTGCTCTTTCCCGCTCCCTGTGGAATAAAGTTAGATTGAGATTCATGGGCTTTCTCTCGCTTCCCCGTCCTCTGACTAATGCACATCTTTATCAGTTCCTCTCTACTCCCTCCCCTCTGGTGAGACTGCTTCTCCTTCACCACTAAAGTTTATTTTATTTTCTCCTTTCTAGCAGAACAGCAGATTCATTTAGTGGTTGGGGAAGGAAGAATGGATAGAAAGAGAAATGGAGCAAGAAACTCATTTTTTTATTGTTCTTATTTCCCAGCATATAAACACACAATACAAACACTCACGCACACGTCTGATAGTGCTGAGAAAATATTTTTCTTGGCCAGGGCTGTAATTTAATATAAAAGAATCTGATTTGTCATGTTTTTAGACTATGTTTGGTGATGTTTGGTCTGAAGTTGCCAAGTGAAAATGTATGTTTTTAGTAAAGCATTAGTATCATCTAAAATATGAAAATGAAACCCTTAATGTTAATGTAAATAGGCTCCAATTTGAAGACTGTAATCATATAAATTCTAGAAGTAAAGTTAAAACTAAATATTATTGCATATTTATCATTAATGTTGTGTTCCAAAGCGAGGGATAATTAAGTCAAATCTTTAGGCATTGAAGAGAAAAAAATAATATATAAATAAATATATATATACTGTAGCGGGTAGCGAGAGAGACACGGACACTCTGGCACTGTTCAAGGCTGCGCAGGGCATTAATTAAAATAGGTGCATCATAATTAAATAATAGTCACTCAGCCGTCGAGGTATAGTGGTGAGCAGGTCAGACGAGGGCTCAGGGCAGTGCACTGGGAGTGCTCCGGGGTGCCTTCACGACCAGAGATGTGGGATCTGTCCTGTGCTGGTGCATCTGCCGTGCTTACTGGATCCATGCATCCTTGTCGGAATATGCCCGGCATATGCTCTTCTGAGGGACGGGAAACCAGCCGAGCAACATTGACTCAGCTGACCCCGTGGCGACACTCTAGACACAGTTGGTGGGCACCTCCTGGGCTCCTTCAGCTCCCCGATGGCATTCGTGGTCTCTGTTGCTTCTCCTGGTGCAAGGAAATGTTTTCTCCCGCACTGGACTGTGTGACTTTCAGTTCGTCGGCTGCATCGCACATTAATTCATGCATGACGTGCAGCTGGCATGCGTTCTCAGGCCGCTGAGTCGCACCTGGCATCACCCCCACACTCCGTCACAATAGATAAAATGTATAAAATGAAGAATACTCATTGTAAACTAAACATACATTACAGAAGAAACCTTCAGATATGTGAACAGAACAGCACCTCCAGGGGATGAGTTGAGACAACATGCTGTAAACAATCATTTTCCTGCCCATTTATTCCCTTTTGAGGTCACGGGGGTCTCACACTGGGCGAGAGGTGATGGTACATCTTGGACAGGTCCACAGTCCATCACAGGGCAACGCCCACATTCACTCCTAAGTGGAATGTAGATTATTCAATTAACCTAACTGCATGTTTTTGGGATTGTGGGGTAAACCGGAGTCCCCTGAGGAAACCCACGCAAGCACAGAGAGAACATGCAAACTCCTTCCAGGAAGGTCAACGGCGAACCTTGAACCGGCAACTTTCTAATTGAAAAGCCAAAGTGCTACCCACTGCACCACCATTTCAGCTAAAATGAACAAAAAAATTGATGGTACAGAAAAAAAAAACAATATGAAAAAATGTTATTAATTACCATAAAATCAACTGAGATTCAGATTTCAGCTATTACATATTACAAACATTGTCATTTCAGCTCAAAATAAAATAAAAATTTCTAGATAGGAACTGATAAAGCCAAGGTTTGATAATGGGTTCAAATATGGACTGTTTATTCACAAATGGTAAGTATTCACAAAAATCACTGTTAAAAAAAAAACAGAAAGTGTTAGGGTTAGGGTACATCCAGTTCATTGAGCTGCCAATCTAAATTGTACTAGCCAATGACTGAGAATCACTGCATCCCCGCTCCCATTCGAGATTTGTGCTGAGAGCGTACTCAAAGCTCTGCGATTCAAAATTAAGCTGAAAATGAAATCAAGAAAGAATGGAGTGTATTTAATATCAATGACGTTTTTGTGGTCTTTATTTGATTTTTGTTTTCAAAAGAAAGTCTTCAAATCAATATTTGGTGTTACTACCTTTTGCCTCAATTCCTAATTTTCTCAAATCTTCCAGTTTCCCTTTATTGAAGTCTATTTTACATTTTCCAAAATGATTCCACCCCTGCCTTGGTGACCATCTCTATGATTGATGCATAGAGATTTGTTATTAGTCTTCAACATACAGTCAAATCCAGTTAAGGCCTTTATACAACCATTCATATTTTTAATCCGAAGTCTCATGCAAGAACGTGTCTCGAGAACCATGGGCACCAATGGGACATCTGACCGGACGAGTGGTGCCAACGAAAGAGTTTCGGATTGCCATATTGGATCCGTTTTTCGCCTTTGAAATCTGAAATCTGCCTTTTTTGTTTATGTGAGCAGGATGTTAAAGAGCCTTTCGGTGGCGCTCATTCCACATTTCCATAGCAACTTTGTACAGGAAACAGGGAAGAAATAGCGCGCCATGAATCCTCTCTTTTTTCCACAAATCTCCACAAATTGCATCTGTTGTACCGCAAACGCCATCTTCAGGCAAGGAGCGCCATTGCATATATATTTCCACAAAGCAGACGAAGAGAAGCAATCGGAAGAATCATGTGACTCTCAGTGCGGATCGGTGTGTAGAGGCCTTTATTCTACTGAGGGCGAGTTCTGCAAACCTCTCATGATGCATCTGTGCTTGGATTCCAACAAATGTAGACACCATTATTGTAATAATGTGCAGAAGTTTAATGACAGATTTTGCAGGTGTGACTGAAAAGTAAAAGCGGAAAGGAACATTTATTCACGCAGTCAATATAACAGATTCGAATGAGGCTCAGAGGCTTCAGACCCGAATCATTTCTATAACACTAAGCTCTCCTTTCACTGAGCCGATAGAAACAGATGCAATAAAACAATTGTGCATCTGTCAGTTTTAAGGGTTAAGCCTGTCTGTGTTCTCTCACCTCTCTATGGAGCTAATAGGATTTACAGGTTTGGGATTCATTCGCTTACAAATCGTTGACTCCCTCCTGACAACATAATCCTCCTTTAGAAGAGTTAATAGAACGCTAGTAAGCTTTTAGTCACCTCTGATGACAGGTGTACAGTTTTCCTGTCCATATTTCACTGTGAGGTGAACACAGTGTATCTGAATTTCCCATTTCACAAAATTTATGTTGTTTTCAAGAGACCAATAGTTTCCCGTCTGAAACAGTAGCTGATGATCGATGTTTAATCTTCAGCCTATAGTTTGCTAACTGCATGGAGATCAGAAAGAAAAACAGATAAGTAAAGCAGTCATCCTGCAAAAACGGGACAGGGACTCAGAACATCCATGCATGTAATGTATAAAATACAATGATCAAGTAACACTGTCAATCTTCCACAATTAGTAAGTGACTGAAACTGCGATTCATCAACCACTTTGTAAGAAATAAATGACCTCGTCAAATGACTCATTTCAAAAGGAAGCAGATCTTACATAAACATTATGTTAAAATAAACCACGAATATTCATTTAAAGTCTGGGAAAAAAACACGTTTTTATCGATGAAGGGGTACAATTTGATTGCAGGAATGAGAAGAAACAAAGAAAAAATTAGTTTTAGATAGTCTCCCATCCTACAGTTTAAAAAGCACTACTAGGTAGTTGATATCACATTCTGTGCGAGCGTTACAAGGAGAAATGGGAGCAGTATTTATTTTTTTGTGTGTGTGTCTCATTGCCCCAAATAATTCTTTTTCTTTAACCACAAGTTCGCTTTAGACTTTAGGGGAAGTTCAGACTGTTCTCTTCAAATTATTGCTGGAAGGATTGGGATTGCATTTCTGATTGTTGATGGATAGTTCCACAGTTCTGTGAGCGATTTAAAAAATGTTTTAAAAAAAGATTTTTCCCAACGGTGATCTGGACAATCTTTTTTTAAAACTTTTTTTTTTTTTACCAACTCAAGTTTTTTTTATTAATTTCACAGGATCACAAACACTAGAATTAAATGTCAATAATTATTTATATTATCATTTTGTCACGACGATAGATTGAAATTAGTTCAGTCAAATGCATTGACTTGCAATGGGTCGCTTTCTGAAGAGAAAAGCTAATGACCGGCCCGTAACAAGTGTGTGGTGAGATGGGAGTTACATTCTGTTACATTCCAAGCTGCATCGGAAAGGCCAAAATAATATTTTCTTAGGAAAAAAAAACTTCTCACTCGAAAAAAGCCCATGACATCCCAATCCACTCAGTCAAAAGTGACACTGAAAGCTAGTTATTACACTGCGGTTAATAGTGAATGATAAGGGACAATCCCATATATATCTATGTTGGCTTGCAAAGGACTGCACATAATTGCTCCATTCGCCTCCATTCAAAAATTCTGGTGAATTCTGTTTAAAATCTTAATCGCATGCTATTTCTAACTCGCCATAAATCATTCAAACGTTATCACAGCTTCACAATCTTTACACCTTTCTCTTCCTTAAAATCTTGTGATTCTAACAGTGAAGCTTCTAACTAGACTGGTTACCACAGCAACCAATGTGGCATGTCTCTATCTCAACTTAGGAAAATCATAGAGACATGGGGGTGATGTATTTTACCCGTATTGATATAGGGAACAATATGTTAGGTCAGTGACCCCTCCATAGCAACCAGACTGTTTACCATAGCAACCAATATGGTGCATCTCTATCTCAGCTAATTAAAGTCATAGAGACATGGGGTTTGGATTCGGTTATTGTTACATAAAAAGCAGGTATTAACGGCACCAACACAAGCCAACAATCGAAGTTTGCATGCAAACTTTAAAATCTAGTTATATTTATAATCACCTCTTGTTTAGAGCTAGTACTTGTTTATTTTCATTATTTATTTAAGTGAAGTCTGTACAAATTGCCGTTATTTGACACCACATCCTTTTTGATCACTTGTGTGTTGAATTTACAGCTAAGAAGAAAAAAAAATCATTAAATATGGTTTATATTAGCTCTTAAGGACTACTATACAACTCAGCCTTGATTTAGATACCAGCCAAACATATCAACATTATTATTGGTTTTGTTAAATCAGGATTATTTCTTGGTATTTTAATAAATCAATGTATGATTACCGTAAATATATTCTTCGAAAGCAGTTCAAAGTCTAACGATAACTTAAAGAAAGCAAATCAACTAACATTTTACAATGCAGTCTTTAACACTGAGCCTAATTTAAAAAAAAAAAAAAACTAAATAAAAAAATAGTACATTATTTGGGTTTAATAGTTGAGCCATAATCATCCTTCCTGATTTCTAACTCCATTTTAAAAAAAAATCATTGACTTTTCCAGACATTTTACAAAATAGATTTGTCACTAGAACTACAGTTCTTTTTAGATAAACTCTGTGATATCAGTTCACCAGATCTTTCTTATGAATTCGCCTCACTATGTCCTTACTTTGCTTCCAGTGAGGCTTTAAAAACAGCATAAGAATGAGAAATGCCCCGCTGCGATTACCATGAAGGTCTCTGCCCAAAGCGCTGTAATAATAAAAGTATAAAAAGAAATTACAGCGTTGTTGTGGTCGGCATCATGGTTACTCAAGCCGGCTGTAATAACAGAGGTTAAAGAAATCCAATAACAACTTTCCAACCACAACACCATCGGAGCCACGGAGGAGACGAATTATACTCTGTACGAACATGAAATAAATAAAAGCACACTAAAAGTCAACTTAGATGGATAACTTTTCTTAAGGGAGAAATATTACGTGGGTGAACAAAAAGAGAAACTTCTAACAAGATCCTCAGAACAGAACAGATTTCTGCAGAGCTTCAATCGTTTTTCTTTTTCCTATTCATGTTTCGAGGGATTCTTTTCAAAGGCATTTCTTAAAGCAACAGTTAGCTAGATCAAACCCATGGAATGAGACCTTTACAAAAGAAGAATAAAACATGATTGAATAAATTACAATCAGGAAAGCTCTGAGGTGCAATCTAATGTAGAAGCTCAAACTTGGGCTCATCTACTAAGGGACGAATAATAATAATAATAATAATAATAGCAAGCATAACATCTTTTTATTTTGGTCATTATAAACATTTTATATACATTATGTACATTTTATTTATTGTTTTTCTATAATTCTAATTACTCGGTTTTATTTATATTTTAAGGTTTTTTTGTACCGAAACTTGAAAAAACGTTGATGGCACTTTTCAAAAAGTGTTTACTTTTCTGTTACCGAATTGCACAAACTTCATTTAAAAAGAAAAAAATGAGATATGCAGCATCCAAGCCAAACATCACCAGAGGAACACAGAGAGGCAGATGCATGGTGTAAAGCTTGCCGCTGTGGGACTATTCACAGCTCTTCATCTGGCAATCTGAGGGATTGTGCTTATCTGGTTATTTTGAAAAGTGGTATTTTTATGCACATTTACAAGTTGAATCACATTTCATACGCTTGGCACTCCAAGTCCGTGTGGACAGGATAACCACAGTAGTATGTGAAGATGACCAGATGAATTTCACCCATTGTGGATCCTTGTGAACTCCTGAATTTGCGGAAAGCCTTTCTGGAGGAGTTGAAGCTGTTGTAGTTGCAAAGGGTTGACCAAAATAGTATCAAACTAGAAAGCTAAAGTTCGCACGCAAACTTTGATGTTGGCTTGCACTAGTTAAATCAAAAACGGAACAACACAGGACTTTTATTCCGGTGGCAATCTATCTTTATAATACTTCCACTTTAAATAGGGATCTGTCATGAAATAAACAATCAATATCCAATCAAACCTTTTACATGGGTATCAAATATCCGGTATGCAATATTATGTACAATCACAAGATTACATATAAACCATTTTTATTGTTTTTGTGTAGTTAGTAGCTAGGTTTCGCTTTTCTCTTTATATTGTTTGGTTTTATTGTATTCAAATCTGTTTTGTGTGATTCTATTGTACATTGTTTGTTACTTTTTTACTTGAATTTGCAACCACTGGACATACAACTTCCTTCAGTATCTTATCTTATCTTATAACCATTTTTTAAAAATGCTGACAATTTCACAATTAGTAACATAAACCAACCCTTATTTCTTTACGATTTTGAATGGCTGAAATAAAAAACAAAATACCAAATTGGTTGCTTTGAAAGGGTCAGTGACCTAATAAAATGTTTTCCATGGCACAATGACTAACATAAAACAACCCCCATATCTTTAGTATTATCCTAAGCTGAGAAAGAGATATGGTAAATTGGCTGCTATGGTAAACAGTCTGGTTGCTATGAAAGGGTCAGTGACATATATTGTTCCCAATTTCCATATGAGTAAAATTAACAAACACCACCATGCTCCCTAGATTAAAAAATGTACGTCCTTAAGGAGTTTACTTAAGGTTTACATAAGGAGCGAAGAAAAATGTTGAGACTTTTTTGGAGGGATTTTAAATGTTTATTTTATTTTTAGGAAAACCATGACACCTATAAGTCAAAAAACCCATGTGAATACAATTCTGATAACTTGTGAAAATTTCCTGGTTGTAGCTTGAACGGAGGACATGTTCGAAAAATATGTTTAAAGGGGTCATATTATGCAAAATCAACTTTTCTGACATTTCTAACATCTTTTAGTGTCGTTCCCTCATCAAAAACATGCCTCAACTTTTATTCACAATCTTTCATGCATGTTTGTGTAATCCTGTATTCCTTTTTGTAATCCTGTATTCCTGAAAATGGTTTGATGTTCTAACACATAGTTCTTACTGACCAATCACATTATTCGCTGGTACAGCTCATCTTATCGAAGTGCTGAGGAAAAATGCAGAGAAAATGTGTTTTCTGTCTATTCTAATGTAATAGGAATTAGAGCGATGTCATAGAATTTGGGCATCGACGATATCCAATGTGAAGCATTATGATGGACGATAACATCGTCCCAATCACTTAGATTTTTTTAACAGACCCAACCCAGTTACAGAAAGCATTGCTGCCTAATGGTGGTGCAGTAATATTAGCGGTTATGCTAACCAACCCAGCATTGCACAAAACACCTGAAATCGGTTAATAATGTCAACGAAACACCATTAGAAAAAATAAACACATCCCCGATTTCAAACCCCTGTAATATTTGCATGAAATAGATCCAAACTTTGTTCATTAACTTTATCTCACGCAATCAGCATGAGAGCTCATTAGCATACACAGGTACATTTACATTTACGTATTTAGCAGACGCTTTTATCCAAAGCGACTTACATTGGGAGTAAACATCAAGCAGTTTGGTACAAAGTGGATGGATCAGTAGACATACACATAGAACACATTCGGGCTTGTACAGAGAGGGAATTCAAATCAGTACTTCAGAGGGTTTTTTTTTTTTTTAATTTTTAATTTTTTTTAGTTAAGTTAGTAAGTACGTGCTTATGTTAAGTTAGTTAGTAAGTACGTTAAGTTAGTAAGTGCTCTCGAAAGAGTAGAGTTTTTAGCTGCTTTTTGAAGGCGTAGAGAGATTCAGCTTTCCGTAATGGGACGGCAATGGAATTCCACCAGCCAGGAACTGTGAAGGAGAAGGTCCTGGTGAGAGATTTTTTGCCGCTCTGAGATGGGACCACGAGACGCTGGTCATTTTCTGAACGGAGGCGTCTGGAGGGTACGGAGAGCTGGAGGAGTTTGTGAAGGTATGAAGGAGCGGAGCCTGTGACTGTCCTGTATGTCAGCGTCAATGATTTGAACTTGATTCAAGCCCCAATGGGAAGCCAGTGGAGAGAGATGAGGAGAGGGGTGACGTGTGCTCTTCTTGGTTCCTTGAAGATCAGTCGAGCTGCCGAGTTCTGGATCATCTGAAAGGGTCCTGAACATCGTGCAACGTCTTGCATGACATATATGTCCCAGCCCATTCTCTCTCCTTCTAATTTCCTATCACTCTCCACTGTCCTCTCCGTTCTGAAAAAAATCAATAAATACAACAAAAAAAATTATCTTAAAAAAAAGACATTTTTACTCCTCTGGAGAAAAACTAATGAAGGACATAAGGATGAAAAGTGACAGAATTGTAATTTCTACTCTAAATGTTTCTTTAAATGTCACCCGTATAACTGCATCTACATTATAAACACACGTCCTCCTAAAACATCTGCGCTTTACAGAGTCAAACACAGGAGCGAAGTGAAAGCAAGGGCATTAAATACAGCGCGTGCACTTGTTTTAAAAAAAAACCAACCCATCTATCATCTTTACACCCTTTCCTTGGTCATTTAAACTCAGAATTATTTTCTTTCTTCTTGCTGCTGTGAAGAATAGCATCAAGGTTAATCACAACAGACCCTGTAGAACGAGAAGGATGGAGGGAAGGTTAATTCAGTCCTTCTTTGTGTTCATGTCTGAAATCATTTCCTTAGCTAGTTCTGTGCATGTGTTTAAAGAGCGCTGCTGCTGACGCTTGTGTGTTTTTGAGTGAAGCAGGAAGTGATTTTTATAAAGGATGATGTATGAGTGCTTCTGAAACCTTAAAGACTTGTGCTTTCTTTACACACAACTTTACAAGTAGCATTTCACAGCAGATGTTAAAGTAATAGTAGTTATGGACTGCTCAAGATAAAGTAGCTCTTTTTTTATTGTGGACCCTTAATTATATTCTTATTGCTCCATTCACTAAAGCGTGTGCTTGTTAACCCCTCTTAAGAACATGTGCATGTGCTTGCCCATTTGAAACTACTTCAACATTTAATCTTTGAAGAGGCAAATCATTGAAATGGCACCTAGACTTACCCCCTTCAGCACATCCCAGATATGCTCAACTGTAAAAAGATTCAGAAACTGAGTAAAAACAATAGATAGAATATAATAATGTTTGCATAGTTCTTGGCACGTTAAAGCACCCTTTGCCTCTACATTAATGCACATATCTGTCAAATATATCTGTCTTTATGACATATAGTTGGAGCTATAAGCAAATGTGAAAAAAACAGATCAAGTGTCAACATTGTCAAAAAACATTTAAATACTAAAAAAAGCAGAGTTATAAATTCTGTAACACTTTCAAAAATTGAAACATGCAGGGATGCAAATCATACGTCGCTTCAATATTGAAAAATGTGGGGATGCAAATCATACAACACGTGCAAATACTGAAACATGCAAAGCTCCAAATCATACGTCACTTAAATAATAAAATATGTAGGGATGCAAATCTTACAACACTTGCTAATATTTATGCAAATCTTACAACACTTGTTAATATTGGAACGTTCAGTGATGCACATCTTACAACAGTCACTAATATTGGAACATGTCGTGATGCAAATCTTACAACACTCACTGATATTGGAACGTGCAGTGATGCAAATCTTACAACACTCACTAATATTGATGCAAATCTTACAATACTCGTTAATATTGGAACATGCAGTGATGCAAATCTTACAATACTTGTTAATATTGGAACATGCAGTGATGCAAATCTTACAATACTTGTTAATATTGGAACATGCAGTAATGCCATTCTTACAATACCTGTTAATATTGGAACATGCAGTGATGCAAATCTTACAATACTTGTTAATATTGGAACATGCAGTGTTGCATACCTTACAACACTTGCTAATATTGGAACATGCAGTGATGCAAATCTTACAACACCTGTTAATATTGGAACGTGCAGTTATGCAAATCTTATAATACTTGTTAATATTGGAACATGCAGTGATGCAAATTTTACAACACTTGTTAATATTGGAACATGCAGTGATGCAAATCTTACAATACTTGTTAATATTGGAACATGCAGTGATGCAAATTTTACAACACTTGTTAATATTGGAACATGCAGTGATGCAAATCTTACAATACTTGTTAATATTGGAACATGCAGTGATGCAAATCTTACAACACCTGTTAATATTGGAACGTGCAGTGATGCAAATCTTACAACACTTGTTAATATTAAAACATGCAGTGATGCAAATCTTACAATACTTGTTAATATTGGAACATGCAGTGATGCAAATCTTATGATTTGTTTGATTCTTATGATCTGTATGATTTGTTTGCAGATGACATTGTTGTTTGCAGATGACATTGTAATTTGTAGTGAGAGCAGAGAGCAGGTGGAGGAAAACCTGGAAAGTTGGAGGTCAGCTCTAGAAAGAAGAGGAATGAAAGTCAGTCGCAGCAAGACAGAATACATGTGTTTGAACGAGAGGGAGGGAAATAGAACAGTGAGTTTACAGGGGGCTGAGGTCAAGAAGGTGCAGGAGTTTAGGTATTTGGGGTCAACAGTCCAGTGTGACGGGGAGTGTGGAAAAGAGGTGAAGAGGCGAGTGCAGGCAGGTTGGAGTGGGTGGAGAAAAGTGTCAGGGGTGTTGTGTGACAGAAGAGTGTCAGCAAGAATCAAAGGAAAGGTGTACAGAACAGTAGTGAGACCAGCTATGATGTATGGGTTGGAGACTGTAGCAGTGAGGAAGAGACAAGAGGCAGAGCTGGAAGTAGCAGAGATGAGGATGTTGAGGTTCAGTTTAGGAGTGACGAGGATGGACAAGATTAGGAACGAGCACATCAGAGGGACAGCTCAGGTTGGTTGTTTTGGAGACAAAGTCAGAGAGGCCAGGTTGAGATGGTTTGGACATGTGCAGAGGAGGGATAGTGGTTATTTTGGAAGAAGGATGCTGGAGATGGAGATGCCAGGCAAGAGATCAAGAGGAAGACCAAAGAGGAGATATATGGATGTGCTGAAAGGACTTGAAGGTAGTTGGTGCAAGAGTAGAGGATACTGAGGACAGAGTTAGGTGGAAAAGGATGATTAGCTGTGGC
>SRMA01025735.1:105611-140925 GCA_007224835.1 Danionella cerebrum
GCAGTGTTGCATACCTTACAACACTTGCTAATATTGGAACATGCAGTGATGCAAATCTTACAACACTTGTTAATATTGGAACGTGCAGTGATGCAAATCTTATGATACTTGTTAATATTGGAACATGCAATGAAGCAAATCTTACAACACCTGTTAATATTGAAAGATGCAGTGATGCAAATCTTACAACACTTGTTAATATTGGAACATGCAGTGATGCAAATCTTACAACACTTGTTAATATTGGAACATACAGTGATGCAAATCTTACAACACTCACTAATATTGGAATATGCAGTGATGCAAATAATAGACTTGCAAACATTGAAACACAGTCATTGCTCCTTCCGTGATAACAGGTCAGCGATGATACAAACGAGATCAAAATAGAATAAAATCATATGATTGGTATGGTTAAATTAGAACAAAATAACTTCAGACTGTGGTCCATTCTTTCATATATGCTGCTGGATGCATAGATGCTTGATTTTTTTTACTGATGTGGTCATGGAAGTAATTGAAACATCTGAAATCAGTTATTTGAAAGAAAATGCAACATACTAAAAAATTTGTCTCAAGTACACATTATGACCCACCACTGAGTCCGAAATCCTTAAACTTAACAGATGCTTTCAGGGCTCATTGACATTAGTCTCATTAACAGATTATATTGCTATTCTGCAGAATGATGCTGATTGAGTTCTGAAAAAATTGAGCAAAGAAGAGAATCCATCTGGCACAGACAACTCATGGGGTATTAACAGACAGCAAACACACTGAGCTTGTAACAACAGTAGACACACACAAGAGCCTAATAACACCAACTATTCATATTCCTCAGTAAACACACCCACACAACCAGAACCTAATCCCAGCAGCTCTCTCCTGCATGCAAGCGCAGTTTAACCCAGAACCTTTTTCAAACATGACCATCACTATTCTGAATTTTACAGTGATTACCAATGCTACTTGCTTTTAATATTAATAATCCGAGTGACATAGAAATAGTTAAAGAGAATTTCAAACAAGTGAACTTTGTCAAAAGTTTTCTAAACCAAGTTATGATCCCATCCCCCTTGAAGGATTTTTTTTTGGGGGGGGGGAGTAAATGATGATTAGCTGAAATGCTACTGTTCTAGGGAACACAGCAAATGGTGGACAATGACTAGGTATGGGGTTACACTATTTGGAAGTAACTGTCAAGTGTTGAGGGTAGGACATCATAAACAGAGCAATCTCGATATGCCATTAAACCTTGCTCTAACAAAAACCTCTAAAGCAGAAAATTAATTCTGAATAAGCTCAAACTTTTTTTTCCTGATCTGTAAGTCCAAGTATTTAGACAAAGTGCCCGATAAATGCACAAGCGAAATGTAAATGTTAGAGCTCTATGTATTTTTTGAAATTGAAACATTTGATTTCATGGTGGTGACGATGCAGACTTTAAATACATAGCAACAAACACATGCATGCAAGCCCGTTACACCACTGCTAATATATTCATCTTTAATTAGTGGCTAGCATTGGTGTGTGAGGTCCAGTCGAGAGAGAGAGGGAGAGAGAGAGAGAGAGAGTCAGTGGGGAATCAAACCTGCATCAGTATGCAATACCATCACCCAGAACACTTCAGGATTTACACCGAGCCAGTCCAGGAGTTAAAAGAGAGATCCGTATAAAGCCTAGTAATGGGAAGAAGTGGCTAAAGATAATGTATGGATGGATTGAAAATGCATTGCTATTTGAAAAATATTAGTCATTTCTCCAAATGAATACAGAAGCACCAAATCCTTCCATCCTTTGTCTTTACCAGCTCAATCCAGGTTAGTTTCAAGGGATTCTGCTACTGCTGCTGTTGTGGAAAATAGTCTTGAGACAAAGTTTTTCTGAAGTGGCAAGATTGTAATTGAAGACACAGGGACACACGCTCCAGTTTTAGAATGACAATGATTTATTCAGCAAAAAGAACCAGTATTAATCAGGATTTAAAGGTTGGTGGGTTGCATCAGATCTTGAAGATGTGCTTGGTTTTCCAGCTAACCGCTCCAGTTCATGTTATACTAGTGCCACAGCTAGATAAATGGGTGCCCTATGCATAAATGTACTTATGATGCCGCTTAAAATGTGCCTAACACAATTACACTAAATGCATTTAACAAATAATAAAAATAAATAATAAAAAAGCAAAGTTCAGAATGAAATAACTAAAAAATCTACAGTAAAATATTCCTATTATTTGGATTTTGATGGTCAATAATACTTACTATAATGATGTAGAGTTTTTGAACGTGTCCATACGCGAAAATGTGACTTTAGACCTACCTAAAAAATGTAGCCAATATACACTTTTTTTGTCTCTGCCCAACACTAAATGCGTCCCCCCCCCAAAAAGGTTCAGGATGGAATAACTCAAAAATGCAGTAAAATATTATTATTATTGGGATTCTGACGGTCAATAATACTTACTATAATGATGTAAAGAAGTTTTTAATGCCGTTAAAAACCCGCAGATGTACCAAACACACAATTACACCCATTATGCTATTCATCTTGAATGTATATAACTCTAAAATTTTATAATGTTACATACACACAGATATTTTCTTCTGTTAGGATTTCATTTAGGTTAATGACGTATGATTCACATTGCAAATGAGGAATTTTACCATGAGCTGCCATGATAAACGCTGCTTTGTAAACAGACACACACCAACCCATAATGCCACATGTAGACAAGTACGGTGGCTGAATTTGTTCAAAAAGCATATTTTTGTAATATTCATTGGTTTTTCATTTGGATCAAACAGAACTAAAAGGGGAAAAAACTCTAGCGTGAATGAATCGAATTAAACAAGTCAGAAGTGAAAGCATCCTAACTTGCAGGCACCTTAAATGGATCCATGTGTCTGGAGACTCTTTGTTTGGGTCTGTTCCCATTTTGTCTAGAAAAAATACCTCATTTATTTTCAGAGAATTTTAGATTCGAGGCATATTCGTGAGGTAAAAGGTTTGATTCAAGTCTCTTGAATTGAACTCACAAAATTTGTTCTTTTTCGGCCCTGAATGTGTTCGCAGCGATGTTTTTCCAGGCCACAGCACTGTATTTTGGGACATTTAGTGTACATCTTATCAGCGTTTCATATCTTGCATTTTTTTCACTCTTACTTAATGGTCAGGTGAAGCTATTTATTGTCAAACAACTCAGTTTACTCTTTTTAAATCATAATGACAACATTTAATCCAATTACATGCACAAAAACTGGCACAAAAGGGTTTTGAGCAGCTGGTAAAGGTAACAATCCTTACCAGTTATCAATATTTTTGAGTTTGTGAGTTCCTGATAGACCCTTGTCTCTTTCATCTAGTGATGCACTGACATTTCCGAATTCTGAGCGATGGGAAAAGAGCTGTTAAAGGAACCACAAGAAAAGATAGTTGAACTGTACAAAACCGGAAAGGGATATAAACCAGTGTTCAACACAGTGGGAATGCCAATCAACAGCATTAAAACTCTGATGAAGAAGTGGAAAGTGAGGGATTCTGGTGAACCGACAAAAATGTCTGCTAAAACTGCCAGAAAAATTGTAAGGGATCCAATGGGAAAAGCACCAAAAACTTCAGGGCTCTGTGGGGTAGCTGTTTCAAGGAGCAAGACAAGGAGACGCTTGAAGAAAAATGGGTTGAATGGTCGAGTTGCCAGAAGATAGGCGTAATTACTCAAATGCCAGAAAATAGCTGCTTACAATACACCAAAACAGCTCAAAGACAAGCCTCCAAACTTCAGGAACTAAGAGCTGGGGTGTGTAAACTTCTGATCAGAGTTATTTGCTAAGTTTCTGTTGTCATCATGATTTAAAAAGAGTAAACACAGTTGGTTTACGATAAATGGCTTCACCCGACCACCAGCTATGAGCGTTTTTTTTACCTGTTTTGCCCTATTTGCCCTGAAAGTCAATTAAACTGGTAATCATACCAGCATGCCCATTTTGATAACTAGTTTTCCTTCCTTCCAAAGGTGCTGTGAAGGTGGCCAAATAACCCTAATCCTAAAGTTGAGTCAGGGTTCAAAAAAAAGGGTACTTGACACAACCCAACATTTCTGAAAATTACAACGGCTTAGTTTTAAAATAACCACATATGTACAAATGGGATTTTAAAAAAGGAGAAAAATATATAGTGAAAAAAATCCTGACAGAAGTTTGAGCTTCTCAGCAGGGCCTCAGCTCTCTTAGCAGTGGGATTCCGTGGTGGTCTCATCAGGGACGATCTGTGCTCTCGCAAAATCTGCACTTTCTATCACTTAGCTTCTGTGTTCCCCCACCCTCCACCAAGCCCACCTCTTGTTCCAGGATAAACTCTGTCAATAGCTGCCAAGTTCAAAAATAGCTTCACGCTGTGGAACGATGTGCAAATTTATGCAGTTCTCTCAAAGTTGGCTGTGAAAAGACCTGACACTTTTACTCTGAGGTTTAATCTGCTGGTATGAGCATTAAACCACAACATTCTCAGCGCAAAGACAAAAGGGCGAAAATCTAATCTCAGTAGTTCCACAGGAGCTGGAGACCACCATCTACATCACCTCCAAACCCTACATTCGGCAAACGAAAGGATTCTTGTGGTCCAGAATTTCTCTGCAGAAGCATTTCATTTACTGTCTCAGAAAAAAAAACTAAATTGAAAACTCTCTACTGTTGGGAATCAATAGTTCTGAAATACACTTGCTCTAATGATTGCTGCAGCCCTTTTCATGATAATCTTCCTCTCTAGGATGTCTTGCTTTCCGTCTTCATCATTTGCAAGTCATTTTTGTTAAAAGTATCTTCTACATGAATAAATGCAAATTTGAATGCTAATAATGTCTGAAGAATTTTGGCAGTGGAGAAATTCTTTATCTGGGCTATTTTTTGTAAAATACGGCAAAACTCAGAGAGTAAATAGAGAGTAAACAAATTTATTTAAAAGGTTCAGACACCTGATCTCTCAATAGCTTATAGACGCTTCTTATAACCATCTACCAGTCTCTGACATCATTCTGAGGAAAGTTCCTTGATTCAGAATTCTGTGAGATGTTTGCTGGGTTTCTTGCAAGTACAGTTCATTTCACGTCACCCACAGCATCACAATGGGTTTAAGATCAGGACTTTCCTGGACTCTCCGTTCCTTCATTTTAAGCCAGTCCTTGGTTGATTTAGTGATATGTTTTGGGTCATTGTCATGTTGCATGGCCCAGCTTTAACTTTCTGATAGATGTCCCACATGTTCCTCAAGTGATGGATTTTATGATGGTGAGCTGGCCAGAACCTGCTGCAGCAAACCGGCCCCAAACCATCACACTTCCACCTCCATGCCTCACAATTGGCATCAGGTTCTTTTTAAATAGATGCCATAATGCAACAGTAATTTTTCACTTCAAAGTCCTCACTTTCCCTTTAACAACGAAGAGCACACCAAAAGGGGAAAAAAGGGGTTTAAAAGGGGAAAACATCATTGAAAATAGCGAAAATGACCAATCATGTGCCCCTAGTGTGATACACCTGTGTGTAATTTGACAGTTTGAAGTTTGAAATTGTTCCTCAGACAGAAAATGCTTGTTGTAGAATTACTTTTTGACATACAAGATTACAGAGCCTTGAAAAGTCTTTAAATTTGTTTTCATTGCTTGGTTGTACTACTTTAATCTCTCTGTATTCTTGAAATTAAGAATAAATATCCATATGATAAGAAACGTTAAAAAAGCCAGATTTTTATGGGGTGTCCTAATTTTTTCACATGACTGTAGGTCCTCTTACAGCAGAGAATATCAAGGTTTTACTTACTTGGTCATTAAAAAAATGTAGAAACATTTTTTTTTAAAAGCTGGAGGAAAGACAGATGTTTAATAGAGATGAAACTTTGCATTGAAGTCTCTATTCGAAAATGAGATTTTCCTACTTTTATTTCGCATTAAATATTAGAGTGGACTGAGAGCATTTCACACTTAACTCCAAAGTGAACTGGCCTCAGTTTGACATCCCCTTCTGTCATAGCTGTCGTCCAGTTTTATTTCAATCTCAACAGTCATCCTAATTTTTTTTTTCAATTACTGCAGTGTAGATCTAAATCTAATTCTGTCACTTCAGGTGTCCCTCAGGGCTCAATACTAGGTCATCTTCTAATCCTTCCTTCAGGTGCCTTTCAGAAAAGTATCGAAACAATGAAACTGACACAATTTTATGACAACAAGGCTCTAATCTGCACTCCCAACTCTTACATATTGCCTGAATTAAAAGAAGAAAAACTTGTGTTCTGTGTAGAACTTCCAAAAATAACCCTGCTGAAATTTCAGACCACTCTCTGCTGTATCTGTCTTCATCCTTTTCTCTTCTCACGTTGAACGTCTTTGATCAGTCACTATAATGTGAAACTCACATAAATTCCATCAATCCCTTTGCTTGGTTTCAGATTAGTTCCCCATCCATTACTCTCTATATTGACCACAGCTACCCTGCACCCATGTCATCCTAGAACACAATGTACGTTGTTCGAAAATGAATTTATATATTTTAGATATAATCTACACGACCAACTTTAGAAACCATCATTGGAAAAAATGGAATTTAAAAGGTTTTGAGACCACAAAGCTAAGAAGACTAGGGTTTAGTTTGATTTGCTTTAGAGCATTTGATAACATCCATCCAGTAGGGGGCAGTGTTCATTGCATTAAGTCTTTTTTCACTTCAAGTGATGGAGAGTTGATTTTACATTATTTCTCATTTAAAATGTGAGTAAAGTATATTTGTCTTCTGGTAAATATTACTTAAAACAAGGAGACAAGGTAAAGAAGTTTCAGAAGTGACTAGAATCACAATCACTCCAAGAAGCAAATTCACTTCAGCTCCTAGATGATGTCTCGCAGTAGCTCCACAATATGTACTGTGACCATTTTGTTTTGCGATATATTTTGCCACCATATGATATTACACCCCTAATCCATGATGGCTAAATAAATATTAGGAGCAATGTCAATACATCTCGAGCACTTGAATTGTCTTTCATGGACCTCAAGGATTCAAAAAAAACCTTGTTCAATGGGTGTTTGAATTGGTTTTCTCCATGTACTCTGATGGGTTCATAGGATTTGGAGTACAATTTCTAAAAAGTGCTATTTAGGACAGATAAATTGGGAAAAGAGAGGCAGCATGAGTCTAATCATAAGATTGTAAATCAAACAGCTATATATGCACAGAGCCGGCTGGCACTGTAAGTCAAGTTGCCATGGCAACTGTCCCAGGCGACAAGCATTCCTTTAGCCTCACTGTCTCATTGTCAACTCATTATCAGATCCCCACAAACATTTGGAGATTTCTCATGTCCTTCATCAAAGGAGGTTGGAGTTGGGCTGACACAAATGTAAACGTCACCATTATACCTCTACTCTATAAACACTGGTCCCTAACCATTATTTCAGCTTTACAAACACAATCCACGGAGGCGTTAAGCACAAAAAAATCCACTTCTGGCCATTTATACAGTGAGGAAAAAAACTATTTGAACCCCAGCTGATTTTGTAAGTTTGCCCACTAACAAAGAAATGATTTCATGATTTCTATGTTCCATGTTATTTCATGTTTATAATTTCAATGGTAGGTTTATTTGAACAGTGAGAGACAACAATGACATAAAAAATACAGAAAAATGTGTTTCAAAAGGAGTTCTAAATGAATTTGCATTTCCATGAAGGAAATAAGTATTTGATCCCCTATCCATTAGCAAGACCCCATAGAGAATCTGTGGAGGGAGCTGAAGGTTCGAGTTGCCAATCAGCCACGAAACATTAAGGACTTGGAGAGGATCTGCAAAGAGGAGTGGGCCAAAATCCCCCCTTAGATGTGTGCAAACCTTGTGGCCAACTACAAGAAACAGCTGACCTCTGTGATTGACAACAAAGGCTTTGCCTCCAAGTACTGAAGCATGTTTTTCATAAGGATCAAATAATTATTTCCTTCATGTAAATGCAAAAAAATTAATAACTCTTTTTGAAACGCATTATTCTGGATTTTTTTTGTCAATGTTGTCTCTCACTGTTCAAATAAATTATACACTGATCATTTCTTTGTTAGTGCGCAAACGTACAAAATCAGCTGGGGTTCAAATAGTTTTTTTCCCCTCCCTGTATTAAGGGACACAGAGGAAGTACTTTCAAGTAATATCATGAGAGCTTTACTCTTAGAAGGGCTTGTTCCTCTCTTCGAGCTTGATACCTGAAGAATTGGCTCTCCTCGTTTAAAACAAAAATTCTGCAGCATTCGGAAACGAAATGAAAGCTACTCTTTTTAGTGGAATGCAAAGGCAAATAACAGAGAAGAGTTCTTAAAGAAGTTTGTCTGCTCATCATTGTCCTCATCCTTGCTTCACAAAGGGAAGGCTCCTGTTGGGATCTTGGTTATGATCCTTTCACATAATTGTCTGGGGGAGCAGTGAATATATGATTATAAATCAACCTCTAAATGTGTAAAACAACACTCCTTTAATAATAATAATGCCGTCAATTTATGTAGTCCTTTTCTAGATGCTCAAAGATGCTTTACAATTTCAGGAGCATTACTCTTTCAGTTCACATTCACACATTGGCAGTGATTGGCAGCTGCCCTGGGGCTATCATTTCGCACCTACGACCTCCTACCTACCAGCAAATATACACAACCAGTCACGCAAATCCATATAGGGCAAAACGGGTGAAGTACCTTGCTTATGGTACCAATGTCTAAATAGACCTGGTGAGGATTGTACTGCCAACCCTTTGGTTATAGGATGACCAACTCCATCCCTACACCACTTGCCACCCCTTTATACAACTTCATCAACTTTTGACAGATTTAAAATAACTATCAGTTCACTTTCAATTGATCACTTCTACGTATGTAGAATGATTAACCATGGGAACCAACTCTTGAGCAGCCAATCTACTCCGGGGTGGAGTCTAACACCAGGTGCTGCAGCTTCACCCTTTGTGTTTGTTTCCAGGCCCACATCAACTGCATGGTGTTAAGCAAACACAGGTACTCACTGCAGATGAAAAAAGCACTCCAGGCTTTTCTAGTCTGGTCGCTGTGCTGAATGTTTGGGTTTCCAGCACACCAACGCGAAGCCTATGAGGACAAAGTGTGTGCATCGCAACTCTCTGCCCCAGCGTACGATCCGGGATAGGCTGCCATTTCTAAAGGTATGCTTTGAAAGCTCTTTCTCTCCCGAGGAAGGTGCTGGTTTGGCTCGGCCAGAAGGAGCGATGGCTGATGCCTGGGCAGCTCCAGCAGCTGCTCGGGTGTACGTCTCCTCACACGCTTCCCTCTCACCTAGCATGCTTCCCATACTCCATGCGGACTGGGTGGATGTGTGCATTGCCAGGCCCCTCTGGTCAGCCGTTAGATGATTTGTTGTCCATTTCGGGAGTTAGGGTGCTCACTTCTGCCACCTAGAAGAATCAAGGGGTGGTGCTCACTCTCCTCGGTTAGGAGGGGGTGCAGATTCTCTCCCAGGCTGCTGAGGCCATTGGTTGAAGATATGTTCACCTTCCCTTTCCATCCCTCCTGGTAAGTAGTTGCAGTGTACTGCCTGGATATTTAATGTAGCACCTCCAGGTCTCGTGCAGTCTCCACGCACCTTCTGTGAAATTGTTGAGGGTGCTCTCCTTCTGTTTTGGCTTATGCCCTGTTGGCTTAAGCCCTGGCTTATGTCCATCTTCAAGTTAAGAAGATGAAGCAACTTCCTCATCACAATAGGTTCTAGGACCGTTAAAACTTGATCAGGACCACATCACACCAGTTCTACTGCTTCCGGTACAGTTCTGTTTACAAATCATCATCTGCTGCAAACTACCCTAAACCTACGAGACAAAACAGGATATACAAAGATTTTTATACAGCGTGTGAATAAAAACTCACCTTTTAAAACAATGTTAATGTGTTTATGATGTTTTACTGTCCCAGTGCTGTATTTTTTCTATTGGAGTATTTTTACAATTTCATACTTTATATACATGTGTAACAGGAAGAGATCGAAGCTGCAACTCATTGACTGACCACACGAGGCTGGTGTCAGAACTGAGATTCCCTTTAATATTTTCATAAAAACTACATCAAAAATATATGTAAAAACACTGCATTTAATTATTTTGACTTGTCAAAGCCAACGTATTGTTATCTCATTTTTTTCGTCTTCCGATTTGTCTTGTTAGCCAAATTTTATAGGATGTCTCCTAGATTGGTCGAGGTATCGCCACCAAAGTTTGACAAAGATATCCAAATTGGTCTGACTCGAGTTGCTATATATTTTCAGACTGGTACCACTAATGGAATTCTGGGACATACTGGGAATTTTTCCACTGACTTTGCATCAAAAACTTCAGAGAGCTGTGACACAAACTGAGAACCTCTTCAAACTAACCACAGTTCTGGAGGTTATCTGTCTGTGCAAGAACAAACCAAATATTGTGCACAAGTATTTGAGCCCTAAGACATTTATTTTACTTGCATCGCCATAGGGAAAAATATATTATTTCACTGACCCCTACATAACAACCAGACTGTTTACCATAGCAACCATTTTGGCATTTCTCTATCTCTGCTTAGGAAAATCATAGAGACAAGGGGCTTGGTTTATGTTACTCGTTGCGATAATGGAAACATTGAAAAATTGTTCAAAAAGGCACTAGCCAACATCAAAAAATTATTGCAAACTTTTGCCATCTAGTTAACATCTAGTTGAGCTATTTCTTGTAAAGTTATATTAAGCCTTACATTTTCAGCCAATCACACAACTTATTCTAACTACAAACTTTGCCAAATTATGATTTCCTGGCTGGCTATGGACCTACATCCATAGTTATGTATAGTTTTAATGCTTTTTGTTTGCTCTAATAACCATACCATTCATCCACGTTCTTACCCATTGTTGCTGATGAGATCACAGGGATCTCACTATGGATGAAAGTTGGGATCCACATTCATTTTTGGGGACACGTGAACTTAAAGTCTTCTGTTCATCTGTCTTTGAGCAGGCGAACATAATACTTCAGAAAACTGTGTCAAAAATCATAGAAAAATGAGTGAAACTTCAGATATATCTAAGATGACACCGATAAAAAGCCCACGTTTAAACTATCATGAAAAATATGGACGCCTACTTATATAAAATGTCCAAACAAGCATTGCATTTGATATATCTGCTACATAATTTAGAACATCGAAGCTTATGCTTAATTCTATTACAGCTGCATGTAAACAAATGCCATTTTGCATTAATCACTTTACAGGCACCATGATTCATCTTGACATGTTTACACTGTTTACTCTGAAGAAGACTAATAGCTGCTGCTTCACAAACGCCACTCAGAAAGCAAAGATTCTGGGGTTAAATAAAAGGAGAGGCTGGAGAGAGGGAATGGAAAACTGCCTTTCTTGTGTATGCCCCAAGCTACTGCCTTAATCTAATGTCACAGAGTCACACGGTTGTTTATTGATCATAAAAAAGTGTGCTACTTTAGGCCACAAGTGAATACATACACACACACACATACACACACACACACAAAAATCAATCGTTTCCTCTGTAGCACTTGCACATAGACGGTGCTGTGCGTATGGAAAGAGGGCGCTACTGCAGTGCATTCTAATGGATGCTAACACAATAAAAGATTGTGACATGAGGGTGAAGTGTTTAGGGGGCGGTAAGTGTAGAGAAGGGTCGTTCTCATGACTACTACTCTATTAAAACCGTCTGCTCTTATAAGAACATGCTTTGTCAGTTAGAGAGCCGTCGTAACAACTAACATGAATCAGAGGACACCCTTTACGTATGCCATCTTTATGACAGAGTGCCTTCATGATGGTCATTCTCACTCTGAAATGCAATTTTCAATAGCAAAATGTCAGGTTTATGAGGTACAGACACATTTTTAGAATGTACTGCATGTCTCCCCGTTGAATGAATGGATGAAACTATTCGGAACAAAAAAAACATAGAGTACACTTGTAATGTAATCTAGAAACTAATGTATAGTCTGTTAGCAAATGCCTTTGGTTTAATATTTGTTTAAAAAAACAAAATAAGGCTTTTTTTTATTTTTTGTTGCACCATCAGTCCAGTGATATGCTATCAACAAAAATATCATGGGTTCAAACCCAAGGCAAACCAAGAACTGACCAAATGTGGTCATTATCTGAGATGGAAGTCACTTTAGAAAAGAAAAGCTTTAAAAAAAGGCTTAAATGTTAATGTTCTTAATGAACAAAAAAAATAAATAAATAGACTACAACTAGAGAAAGTATAAAATGAATTGCTAGTAGTGGTATTTAAATGGAATGGTTGTCAAGATGGAATTTTTTGTTCCTATAGAGGAGTCACTGACACCATCTAAAAGTTCCAAAGACAATATGAGTAATAAAAACCAACCTCATCGCGCTACGATTTTCCTTGAGATTTGCCAAATCGGTTGCTATGGTAAACAGTCAGGTTGATATGGAGTGACGTAATACAATGTTTCCTTTGTCACTCTAAGTTAAATAAACCAACCACCATGTGTTTATCATTTACCAAAGCTGAGATAAGGTTCAGAAAATTTGGTTGTTAGGGTAAATAGTTTGGTTGCTAGGGAGCTGTCAGTAGTCATTAAAAAAATCAACTTTTAGCCCTTCGCCAGGATTTGAAAATAATATTCGTTGCCTTTTTCAATTTATTTTCTATATAAATCTTTAACCCCTTCAAATACTTTTGCACAGTGGTTGGTTTGTTCTGGCACACTGTGAGAACCTTCAAACGTGTGGTCTGTTTGAAGTTTCTATGAGGTTTTCAGTTTGAGTAACAACTTTACAAACTTTCTTCTCATGTCAATGGAAAATTTCCCAGAATTCCCAACAACAATAAACCATTGAAATCAAACACAAAGTAATTAAAATTATGGTAATTGCTCCTCTGACGCACTTAATTCTTTCTGGAATTTGAAAGAACCTCTTCTCTGTGCACCTTGTATGATTAACTGACCCTGAAATTTCTTAATCCGTCTTGTAAGTCGCTTTGGGTCGAGGGTTGAGTCTGGGAATATTTCGCTCCGAAAAATTAGTCCCATATCGATTTAAAATCTGTATTTTAAGGGATGGGTGGCAACCATAATTCATACTAATTTAATTAGAATTTACAAGGAGAGTAACAATATTTACATGAGACAAATGGTTTGGAGATGTGCAGAGGAGGGATAGTGGTTATATTGGTAGAAGGATGTTGGAGATGGAGATTCCAGGCAAAAGGTCAAGAGGAAGACCAAAGACGAGATATATGGATGTGCTGAAAGAGGACATGAAGGTAGTTGGTGCAAGAGTAGAGGATACTGAGGACAGAGTTAGGTGGAAAAGGATGATTCGCTGTGGCGACCCCTAAACTGGGAACAGCCGAAAGGAAAAGAAGATATGAGACAAATGGTGTGTACATGCAATCCTCAACCACTATCAAACCACTATCGGTTGCTATGGTAAACAGTCAGGTTGATATGGAGTGACATAATACAATGTTTCCTTTGTCACTCTAAGTTAAATAAACCAACCACCATGTGTTTATCATTTACCAAAGCTGAGATAAGGTTCAGAAAATTTGGTTGTTAGGGTAAATAGTTTGGTTGCTAGGGAGCTGTCAGTAGTCATTAAAAAAATCAACTTTTAGCCCTTCGCCAGGATTTGAAAATAATATTCGTTGCCTTTTTCAATTTATTTTCTATATAAATCTTTAACCCCTTCAAATACTTTCGCTGTGGCGACCCCTAAACTGGGAACAGCCGAAAGGAAAAGAAGATATGAGACAAATGGTGTGTACATGCAATCCTCAACCACTATCAAACATTCTGAAAATAGAAAAAGAATCAAAAAAGAGGAAAGCTGTTTTGCCCTAGTCTCTACTTCTCCATGCATCTGCTACAATCTTGAAAGCTCTTCTGAAATATGAACCCATTCAACATTCAACTGCTGCTCAGTCATCTCTACATCTGCCACCTTTACATATCTTACAAAATTAATACTTTATAACCAACAAATCCCACCTGGATCAAGTAACCCGTTGTGTCTTACTCACAAACAGACCAACTGCTGAAAGCAAGCAGGTTAAAAGAAGCAAAAAAAAAAACATGCAAATGCCTCTTTATGGCAAAAAGCCAGCTGAGGAGACTCAGGAATCTGTTTTGAATGCCTCCTGGGGATGTCCAATTGAGAGGAGATTCAGTTGAAAACCCAGGAGTGAAAACCCTTGTGCACTCCAAAATCCCAATTGTAGAATGAACATAAATGTAGTACCACTTCTAAATTAATGAAATTAAACAAATGCCTATGGATTAGCCTTTTTGGAGTGCTGCTATGAGATTAAATGGCCATAATTACTATAAACATTTAGGAATTCACAACGGTTCCAATACAATGTATACTTAAAAATGCTGCAATGCACTTGTATAACAATGGTTTTATTCTAATTGAAAGAAATGCACCTAAATCCATTTTTTCAATCATATGATCGTAAGAAAATGTAACTTGTTTTAAAATATCCTGGTCTCTTGTGAGGTCACGGAAGCTGCAAGCTCAATCTGAGACAAAGTGAAACGTTTGTCTCCACAAGATACAGGGAATGGAGTCGAGAAATCACTATTAACACGACAGTAATTCAAGTGTTGGATGCCATTGTTATTTTAGAGTTTGATATTAAACCCATATTTTAAGCTGTTGGAAGTTACATTTTAAGGTAATTCTGAATATATTTTGTTGGAAAGAAAAGCTTTGGTACTTATGTTGAAAATCACTAAAATATGGTTAAAGTGTTCATTTTGGTATAATTCATTAACCTTGGGCATGTGTTTTAGACCTGCGTTTCTGGAGGAAAAATCCACACCCACAATTCCAATTTACATGGGGAGCTACTGCGCTCACAGACAGTTTCTCCTGCTGGTGTGCTTAGTATGGCAGTCACCTCACATCGGAAATTAAGTTAAGCAAACGAGGTCTCTCCATGTGAAGCGCAAAATTCTGAAGATCCCTTGTCATGCCTTGGCTTGTTATGGTAACTGGAACTTTCAACAGTTGTTTGATTCGTAGACCATTTGGAACAACTGCGATGTTTCTACAGCAACAGAACTTCCATAAAATGTTAAAATCTAAAAATAAAAACTTTTTTCGCAACACTTCAATAAATTTTTTCTTTTGGGAGAAAATGATTGACGCTTCATTCAATGCAGAAGTGTCAAATTCAATCACAGAGACAGCTTCAGTTTACAAGTACATCTGGAAAACCCTCATTTTTAAATTTACAAGAAAAAAAACTAAGAAGCCTGTCTCAAATATATGGAAATTGACCAGTTTGTTAAATCCAAGACAGACGGTAGCTGGTGACTGTTTGTTTGCTTGTATGTGGGTGGAGCAGTATTGGTGAGCAGGGGGTGGTGCGTGAGAGTCAGATTTTATTGAAGGGAAGTTTTAAAAATGGGACAAAAGTATAGAAAAATTGGTCATGTTTTTTTCTGTTCACCAGAACAGATTCAAAAATGGTTAGATGCTTTATCTCGGGGAGCTAGAATGAGCCTATATTAAACATAGCATTCCTCTAAGTTTGTGAAAACAATTATAATCGAAACCTCTTTTTGCTCACAACAAATTCATAAACAATCCTGTCACAACCCATGAAGCTACAGTAGTACAGAGTCCTTTCTTTAGAACTTGTTTAATATAGGTCGCCCTGTAATTAAAAAGTATTTTCAGGGCTTGCCTTCATTATCAAACTGGAGTGGGTCTCATAAGCTAATAGGGTGGATGGACTTAAAAGTAAACTCTTCTCTGTAGTGTGTGCGTTTGTAATCAGGATGAGCAAGGCTGTTAGATATTAATTGGCCTCCGGGAGAGTGTGAGAGGGACTCTGTGATTGATCTGAGCTAATTTTAGCTCATTGTAGGTGAACAGCCATAATGACTACTCACAGATGAAAATATGGTGTCAGCTAAACAAAATTGGACTTTTAAATATAGCTCTAATGTCCCACTAGACATTGGTCTTACACTTCCATCACTGTTATTGGCTGGAAAGTGAGGTACAACGGTGTTCATTTGGCTTTAATGAAGAGGTTTGCTTCTGCAGACTTGACAGCGTCATTTTGAATGTTTCACTAAGGGATTATTGTTAGTCCCTGACTTAGTTGTTTTTTTTTTCTCATTTCTGCAGGATGCAACATGGAAATCTGGTCATGCGGAGCCATCTGATGAGAAATGAGGTCCTTAGAAAACACAAGCACTTCCTGCCCTGCGGGAGACCATGCGTGGGAATGCTCCAATACGCCCTCTGAAAAGCTGCTGCACATAAACAAGACCCTGATTATAAAATGAAGCTTCTTTTCCAATGTGACAAGGCAGCAAGTGTACCCTGAAAACTGAATCTCATAAACGTTCATGTGACCACAATTAATCCAAATTACAAGCAAAGCCTCACTGAATGCACATCGAAGGATAACAGCCAGTTTAAAACAGGAAACATCCTGCTGGAGCTATGACTGAAGCACAGGTGTCGATTTTGTCAGGCTCAGTTGGACATGGAAAGGGTATGGTGACTAGTGCCTTACTTTGCTGGACTATGACTCTTGTGTTCCTGTCTTTGGCACATGTGCCAGCAGTCCACGGTGATTGCTGGCTGATTGAAGGGGAAAAGGGATTTGTGTGGTTGGCAATCTGCAGCCAGAACCAGCCACCGTATGAAAACATCCCGATGCATATCAACAGCACAATAGTTGACCTACGACTCAATGAGAATAAGATTCGAAGCATTCATTTTTCTTCCTTAAGCCGATTCGGCAATCTCACATACCTAAATCTCACAAAGAATGAAATATCTTATATAGAAGATGGGGCTTTTTCTGCTCAGTTTAACCTCCAAGTTTTACAGATCGGCTTCAACCGACTGAGGAACTTGACCGAGGGAATGCTAAGAGGGCTGGGACGCTTACAGTACCTTTACCTTCAGGCAAACCTGATTGAGACCGTAACAGCCAATGCCTTTTGGGAGTGTCCAGCGATAGAAAATATTGACCTCTCCATGAACAGGATTCAACAGCTTGATGGTGCTACATTTCGTGGTCTAACAAAGCTCACGACGTGTGAGCTCTATGCCAACCCCTTCAGTTGCTCATGTGAGCTGCTGGGATTCCTACGATGGCTCGTTGCTTTCCCAAACCGGACAAGTGAGAGAATGGTGTGCGACACACCTGCTGGCTTTTCTGGATACAATCTCTTGAGCCAGAACCCCCGGGCCCCAAGATATCGAAATGCTCTCCATGCACTCTCTACTGTCTGCAATGATGACAATGTGACTCCATATCTTCACGGATCTCTAGATGGCACTCCTACAATGTTGCCCGACTTGAGCCCTTGTGGACTGGACGATTGCTCCTCCGGAACATTTCCAGAGGAGGCTATAAGTATCAGCCCCCCCTTTTTAGATCCAGATGCTCGTCCAATTATAAAACTGAAAGAAGTTACCCACACAAGTGCAGTGATCACAGTTCAGATTCCAAATCCCTTTCGCAAAATGTACATCCTTGTTCTGTACAACAACAGCTTCTTCACGGACATCCAAAATCTGAAAAGTCAGCGAGAGGACATAGACTTGCAGAACCTGAAATCTCATACTAATTACACATATTGTGTGGCCTCTATTCGCAACTCCTTGCGATTCAACCACACTTGCCTGACCATTTCAACAGGACCACGGACATTGCAAGAGCGTGTGGCCAATGACTCAACTGCCACTCATTACATCATGACCATTGTTGGTTGCCTCTTTGGAATGCTCATTATACTGGGTCTAGTTTTCCATTGTGTGAGAAAGCGCAAAAATGAGGACGAGAAGAAGAGCAAGAAGCTGGAGAAGATGAAAAGGAACTTGATTGAGATGAAATATGGAACTGAACTAGAACAAGGTACGATTTCACAGCTGTCTCAAAAACAGATTCTATCCTCTGGAGAATCGGTACAAAGGATGCCATACTTGCCTAGTACCAGTGACACGGATCACTACAAGATTCAAGAGATCTCTGGGACTCCAAAAAGTTCAAAAGGGAATTACATGGAAGTGAGATCAGAGCAACCAGAGAGGAACTTGAGGGAATGCTCCAGCATCCCTCCATCGGAAACCAGCCAGGGATCTGTTGCAGAGATTTCCACAATCGCAAAAGAAGTGGATAAAGTCAACCAGATCATCAATAATTGCATTGATGCCCTCAAGTCTGATTCTACATCATTCCAAACCGTGAAATCTGGAGCTGTTTCAACGGCAGAGCCTCAGTTAGTTCTTATATCAGAACATCCACCAGGCAAGTCTGGCTTCCTTTCTCCAGTGTACAAAGGAAAATACCATCATCCCCTACAGAGGCACCACAGTATGGATGCTCCACAGAAGCGTGCAAGCACTTCCTCAAGTGGTTCATTGCGAAGCCCACGCTCGTTTCGCTCTGAGGGAGCTTACAGATCTGATTCTAAATATATCGAGAAGGCATCTCCACTAGATGAGTCCGGAATCATAACGGTCACTCCAGCCGCCGCAATCCTGAGGGCGGAGGCAGAGCGGATGCGACAGTACAACGAGCATAGGCACTCGTATCCAGGTCCCCATCATATAGAAGAGCCCATAGATGTGTCGGGCAGCAGGAAATCGTCTATTCTAGAGCCTCTGACCCGGTCAAGACCTCGAGAGCTATCCTACTCACAGCTTTCACCACAGTATCACAATCTCAGTGGCTACTCCAGTCCAGAGTACAGCTGTACACCCTCTCTCAGCCTTTGGGAACGTTTTAAACTACACCGCAAACGTCACAGGGATGAGGAGGAGTACATTGCAGCAGGTCACGCATTAAGACGGAAAGTACAGTTTGCCAAAGATGAGGACCTACATGACATTCTGGACTACTGGAAAGGAGTCTCTGCTCAGCAGAAATCGTGATATAGATCATCAGATTTAAGATGACTACTCACCTCTCTGGACCAAACGAGCCAGTATTATTGAGTCAGCACTCACGTCTAGAGGTGTAGGTTAGAAGTATTGCTAGGTCTTTTAAATCCTTCTGTTTGAGAGGTTAAAAGACATGGTAGATCTCGCAGTGAGTGTATGTGCCAAGTGGTAAGAAAAGAAAACCTATAACAGTATTAACCTCAACTCAAGATTTGATTTTAATATATTGAAAATAACAATAAACTACCATTGTATAATCAATACTCATCATCATGACCGTCATTGATCAGTAGACTTACGATTGATTCTTCTTATTATTACAGTTACTCTTTGGTTATCGCATGGCCGTGTCCTGTGACAGAAATGACTGTTGTGTACTTTCAGAATCACACTGTTCTCCAAACCTTTGCATTTTTATCCACTCTACAACTTTCAAAACTGTTTTTTCTTCTCTTGCGACTGTTTAAAGGAGAACTGCTGATTTTGCGATAGAAGCACACCTCTACTGGATTTTAACAACAAGACTTTATCTCTTCTCACTTTCTCCATCCTTCTTTTGTAAAGTTTACGTTCTCAATCATAAAATGAATGTTTCAAGTGCTTAAGACTTTCCCCTGCTTACAGTCCCAGCTGTGCAGGGTGAACTGTTTTTGTCTTTCACTACTTTAATTCAACATTTTGAAGCAGTACCAGTGAGAAAACGTATCCACCAAGCACCCAACATAAGTCCTGCAAACCGGAGAAACTTTCTTTCTCCATCATTCTTGGGCTTAGCCCAATTCTTAGAAAGACAGTCCTGATATGGTTGTTTTAAATGACTGTGAACTCTAAAACCTTTCTTGTTAGCCATGTTTGTTCTTTTCTAACAGAGCTATGTCATCTATGGCTCCAAAGTGTTGATCCTAGCAGTCTTAATAACACAGTCTGTTATCAACACCATTAAAGTTGATAGACGATTATGATTCCTGCGATGAAAGTGATGAAGTTTGGCTCTAACTCTAGAGGAAGTTAAATTTAAGACCTGTACTGTGAATCAACGCAGCCCTGCTTAGCAGTGTGAAGCATCAGCTCATAAATGCTATCTTAGTCCAAGTTATCAGCTAAAGATTGAGGCTTAAGTACACAAAATGTTGCTTTGAAAATGTCACATCCACTATTTTGAAGCAACACTGAATGGTCTGTTAAGGACGTGCTCAACGGGATCTTTTTTTGCTCACATTTAAAGCCAACGACTATTACCTTGTGGTAATTAATTGAGGGCATGTATACCAACAACAATCCACAAAGTTTCTTTGCTTACTTAGTCCTTCTCTTGGACATGTCACCAAGTCATTTCTGAGCACCAGTTACAACCAAGTGGTGTTCGGTTTACCTGCTCCATGTCTGTGGTAGGAAACTGGTGTATCCAGAGGAACCCTACACAAGCCCAGGGTAAAACATTCAAACCCTTCTCAGGAGGGTTGTTAAGTGGCCCAGAAACCTTGTAAATGAGGGTGCTTTCCTACTGGGATTAATTTCTGTTTGCATAACTGGTTAACTAAGATGATAAAAGAGGAAGAAGTTCCCTATCTGCTATGTTTGACGCAGAAACAACAGATTCTTACTTGGACATTTTTGTGCAGCTGGATGAATAATTGGATGCTTTGGATCGTTTATTTACATTGAGCAACTCTTTTAAGCTACATGTACCAAACTTTAATGCCAGAGGCTTAAATTCCATAGTCCACCTCTATAAATATTCATGAAATTGGTTCTGCTTTTACACATAAAATAAAGCACCCTTGACGTCCGGGGCCCCAGTGTGAAACCAACCTTATGCCGCTTCCACCAGATTTTAGTGATGGCACGACTCGACTTGCTATGGCTTAGCTCTAACAATTCCTGTGGTTAAACCCACCGGAGTCAATATGTGCCATTACAAAACAGGCCAGTGGAAATATTGCATTAGAATTAGAAATTCTACACAGTGACCCACTATGCCACCCATACCAAATTTCAGATTGGTTTTCTGTTTTGATTTGTTGAGGCAAGATAAAGGTGGAGTTATCGGTTTTGTTGCTGTCTGCAAAAATTGAGCTACATACATTTTTACACATCTCTATGACTTTTTAAAAAGTGCATAAACTCTCTTCTTCTGTGTAAACAAGTGACAGACGCAAAGTGTTGCACTGAATTATTAAAGCCTCGCAAATTTTCTTAACCCTTAGAAGTTTCTGCACGTACCGGTGCATGTGCAGAACATTTGAATTAAGTAGAAATGACGCAATACAGCTATTGTTTAATTAGATTTCTAATATAATGTGTAAGTTTCAAAAATGTTATTGGTTTTGATATTTTTGTTTTAAAATATTACGTGAGTTATGAGGCATAATTTACAAGGTAATTTAAATTAAAATGTTAGAAAATGCGTCTTTCATTTTACAGACACAAAATTGATGCCATCAGAGCCATCTAGTGGTGAAAAGTAGGGATAACTTTTGGAAGTACAAGACCTGTGATATGGCTTGTCTTTTTCAAAGCTCTGGCACAATAAAGCACAATGGAACAAAAGGAGCTTGGAACAGGGTTTAGGGGAGGTTTGTTTTTTTAGGGAATTTTCACATTGTTTTCACCTTACTTTGCTTTTTGGGGGGATTATTAATTTTTGTTTTGTCTCAACACTTGATTTCATTTTAACATTAAAATTGTACGTTCTCAATTTTTGCAGTAAAAAATTGGAAAATGTACTTCTCAGAATTATTGTGGGAGGTAATAGAAAAATATTTGTTAAAAAATAAGCTGGAGTTGTACAAAAAAAGTTATATCAAGCATTTCTACAAAAAACGGTTTTAAAGATAAAGGATTACGGCCAATTGTAAAGTAGTAAAAACACTCACATAGGCCCTGGAATTCTAAGGGTTAACTAATCTGTAAAATTCCATTTGCTCATTGCCAGAGACAAAAAAATTATTTAAATGCCTAATAATGCTTTGAAAGAGTGAGCATAAAACATCCCAGTGTGCACGAGTCTGAATCATGGAAAAAATCTGCCTGTTAAATGAAAATGCCATTTTCTTTCAGTGCGCTGTAATACAGATCTGATTTCTTGCTGTTTTTTAACAGTAGTTTTAATGTTAAACATGCAGAAGTCATGTTGGAGTCGACATGAAGATTACATTTGTTTTGTTTGACATCAACACAACACATTTAGCAGCCTACAAATGCATGATATTAAGGTCATTTAATTGATTGAATATCTTTTTGAACAACAGATAGTGAAAAATCTTAAATATAAATATATTTTAGAATACTCAGATCCATATTTTTAAGGTCAAGATGATTCTCAAGACTAGATGTGTTGAGTTGACGTCATCTCCATGCAAACTGTAGCACTCCTGATTTTCCATGGACACTGAAAGTAGGTTGAAAATGATTGGGTTGCAGAAACCTGAAAACAGCCTCATGACCAGGCGGCTGGAAGAGGGAAAGAATGGATCTCAAAGGGCTTTCATGTCTGGTGGAAATGTCAAAGAGCACAATAAACCCTGCTTTTTTTCCTTAAAGAATAAATACTTTTTTCTCAAAGACATATTGTGCCTCAAGCTGTGTCTGGCTCTGGAGCTTAAGGTAAGTCTCCCGTTGTGCTTTTGTGGACCTTGATCTGACCTGTTGAAGTGGGCTGCAATGTAATAGTCTGACTGCTTGGGTCTAGGATACTGGACACTGACTACTACACGTGTCTCAAAAACGACATTTAAAGTAACATCTGAACCATCTCCAAGTCTGGTTGCCAAGAAAAGCTAAACAAGGTTACGTTTTGAGACTGAGACCACACAGGACAATCAGATCACAGTGAGAAATGTTCATAGTGAGGCAAAGAAGGGGTGCTTGGAGAATTTTTGGGCCTGAGAGAAGTTGTAACATAATTTCTTTTGATTTTCAATGTCTTTCTGGCAAAGCTGTGTCTTTCCCTATACCGTATGCATTATATAACCTATACGGCTGCTGAACGGAAGAGTAAAAACCCTTTTCTTCCTTGAGTTGCCATTCTGTGTTATGCACATTTGGGTAAACCCCACCTTTTCTATCCCAGGATTTTCCCCATTATGGGCTACGAGTTTATATACGTATATGTTGATCTTCATGACTGATCAGATCTCCTCAAGGGGATTTTTCACACTCTCAAAATCTTCTCATGCTCATCTTCTCATTTCATCCTGCTCCAAGCTCTTAGAAATAGAGGTCTGAGCACGACTTGTGTGGAATAAATCTAATATTAAGTTCTAGTTTTGTTAAAGCAAGGCTACTTAGGCATCATTAAACTTCTGGCTCACGTTAAGGATGAAAAATCATTGCAAGTTTGTGATTTTTTTTTTCAAGTAAAGCCTAGTAAAGTCATACCATTCCTAGAGCTCTAACCATTTCTACTTATTGAATTATTCACAAGAAGACAGGGAGATTTGGCCCCAAATAAAGCTCTTGAAGTACCGTGACTATAAGGAATAACTAGTGATTAAGAATTTGTATATAAAGTGGTGTGAAAAACTATTTCCCCCCTTCCTGACTTTTTATTCTTTTGCATGTTTGTCACACAAAATGTTTCTGATCATCGAACACATTTTAATATTAGTCAAAGATAACACAAGTAAACACAAAATGCACTTTTTAAATGAATGTTTTTATTATTTAGTGAGAAAAAAATCCAAACCCACATAGCCCTGTGTGAAAAAGTGATTGCCCCCCTTGTTAAAAAATAACTAAACTGTGGTTTATCACAATTTCTGTAGCTACCCCCCAGGCCTGATTACTGCCACACCCGTTTCAATCAAGAAATCACTTAAACAGAAGCTACTTGACACAGAGAAGTAGACCAAAAGCACCTCAAAAGCTAGACATCATGCCAAGATCCAAAGAAATTCAGGAAGAAATGAGAACAAAAGTAATTGAGATCCATCAGTCAACAGGTAAAGGTTATAAAGCCATTTCTAAAGCTTTGGGACTCCAGCGAACCACAGTGAGAGCCTTTTCCACAAATGGCAAAAACATGGAAAAGTGGTGAACCTTCCCAGGAGTGGCCGCCGGCCACCCAAAATTACCCCAAGAGCACAGAGATAACTCATCAGAGAGGTCACAAAAGATCCCAGGGCAACATCCAAAGATTAAGGTCAGTGTTCACGACTCCACCATAAGAAAGAAACTGGGCAAACACGGCCTGCATGGCAGAGTTCCAAGACGCAAACCACTATTAAGCAAAAAGAACGTTAAGGCTCGTCTTAATTTTGCTAAAAAAATATCTCAATGACTGTCAAGACTTTTGGGAAAATATCTTGTGGACTGACGAGACAAAAGTTGATCTTTTTGGAAGGTACACGTCCCGTTACATCTGGAGTAAAAGTAACACAGCATTTCTTTAAAAGAACTTCATACCAACAGTAAAATATGGTGGTGGTAGTGTGATGGTCTGGGGTTGTTTTGCTGCTTCAGGACCTGGAAGGCTTGCTGTGATAGATGGAAGCATGAATTCTACTGTCTACCAAAAAAATCCTGAAGGAGAATGTCTGGACATCTGTTCAAGTCAACTCAAGCTAAAGCGATCTTTGGTGCTGCAGCAGGACAATGACCCAAAACACACCAGAAAATCCTCCTCTGGATGGCTGAAAAAACAAAATGAAGACTTTAGAGTGGCCTAGTCAAAGTCCTGACCTAAATCCCATTGAGATGCTGTGGCATGACCTTAAGAAGGCGGTTCATGCTGGAAAACCCTCAAATAAAGCTGAATTACAACAATTCTGCAATGATCAGTGGGTCAAAATTCCTCCAGAGTTCTGGAAAAGACTTGTTGCAAGTTATCTCAAATGTCAGATTGCAGTTATTGCTGCTAAGGGTGGCCCAACCAGTTCACTTTTTCCACACAGTTCACTTTTATGTGGGTTTGGATTTTTTTTTCTCCCTAAATAATAAAAACATTCATTTAAAAACTGCATTTTGTGTTTACCTGTGCTATCTTTAAAATGTTAAAATGTAAAAATACTAAAATGTGTTTGATGATCAGAAACATTTTGTGTGACAAACATGCAAAAGAATAAAAAGTCGGGAAGGGGGCAAATAGTTTTTCACACCACAGTATTTTAACCCTTGTGTGTTGTTGGGGTTGTCTTCAGCCACTTCAGGGTGATTTTGAGTCTGAATTTGACCACAACTTTTTTTTTGTCTCAGCAAATTGAATGATTTTTAGTGACTAATCTTATTTTTACACTAAAAAAATAAAAATGGGCAAATTCACTACCCTTTAAATGTTAGCAGCTGAAGCAGCACAAGCCGCATCATTCCTCCATTCATCACCAGAGCGTTTTCAGACTGATGGAAAGCTGAGTGTTGTTTAAAGCATAAAGCAGCTTGGCTTCATTTAAAGTCTGCCAGTCAGTAATTTAAAAGTGAAAAAAAGTTTGGTTTTGTGAATATATCAAAGATATAATTTCAGATATGCTAATTAAAATGCAGTCTACATGCTGTGTGCACTTTTTCTTGTTTTGAAAATGAGTTTAAAAGTTTATATTAAAAAAATACAGAAAACTAAGATGAACAGTTTGATTCTTACGTGATGGATTGAGGCCCTTGCTCAGAGAAAGCTTTTACATTTCAGGCCACTATATACTATTAGGGCTGAACGATATTGGAAGAAATCTTGATTAATTTAACATTTAAAGTCGAATTATGCGATTAATGAATGATTATTTATTTATTTATTTTCCAGGTAGCACACAGAAAACCCTTAATTCTTATTTTAAAAACTTCATCCCGTTCTGTTTGGCTTGTGGTCATTAAGCACTATGATCACCCATGATTCCGAAACCACAAGTTCTAAGAGGGGCGTGGCTAAAGCATTTTCGAATATGATGTAATTCAAAGACAGTTACAAACAATGCAGTGACTGTTTTATTATGCTTTAAAAATGGCAAAATATGGCCCCTTTAAGTACAATAAATTATTACATGTGAGAGGTGTTTGAATGAAGGGTGCAGTACTTGATATTTAAATAATTGAAGGAAAGTGCGTGGGTCACGTGACTTCACACAATAGTGTTTTTAAAGGGAAAGGAATTGAAAAATGTACCTGGCCAAATTTGATTGATTATAGGTTCTGAACGTCAATTACAATTACTTGTCGATTAATCACCCAACCCTATGAACGATTACACTATCAAATCCCCGGGAACATTAAAATTAAAAGAATGCTTTCGTTAATTGTTATTGAAAACAAATGATACACAGAGATCCTGCCATTTACATCTTAATTTAAGCCGCTTCAAGCAAAGGTTTCAGCCTCTGTCCATCCACATACAAGGCCTTCATCTTTAGTTTTAAAGTGGCTTGATATAACTTTGCACTCTTCTGTTATCTCCTAATTACTCCATTAAATCAGACTATCAGAGACTGAAAGAGCAAATCATGCCTATTCATTGACAAGTGCTCCAGTCACTGGTGATAAGGATGGCGTCTTAACCATCCGCTGTGAAAGACACTGACCTTTCGCCTCTCGTTACAGCTGCAGTAGGAGTTCACGTCATGGGGTTCAGTAAGATTCAATCCAGTAATCACCAGCTAATTACAGCCTCTCAATGCCTGTACATTCATCGAAACCACCAGGGCCTAAAGGAAAGATAGCACTTGTTTAATCTGTGTGGGAAGCAACGTCAAAGTATAGTTGGACCATTTTTCACATGCTAATCTGAGTGCATTTTGAGTGCAAAAACACTGCATCTCTGTACTTAGCAACAATTACATCCAACAACAATACAACATGATCACAAAGCAGATATCCACTAAGACAGTTCTGCTCTTTGTGGGAACAATGGCAGACTCTAAAAGCGTGTGTCATTCTGAGAATGTTTAGAGAACATTATTGACAGGTGGTGATTAAACAAAACCCTTGGTTGGCCAGAAATGTCTCTTATTAGGTTACTTCACCTCAATAAGTAGAGTAGGGAGATTGAATTTGCAGATTCTTTTAGTTCCCAGGAAAACTAAACTATTACCACCCAAAATGTGTTATCCAGACCCCTATCTTTGACAGCAACCCATTTTCCAACACACCGTACCCCCATAGCTCAGTAAGAACTCAGGGTAGAGTCACTACTACAACACATTGAGAGCAGCTATATGAGATGGCATCCATGTTGAATGCCCCCTGGACATGTTCCTAGGGAAACCCCAATAATCAAACAGAGGGTTCAGACATGTCATCACAAACAGGTCAGTTAAAAGGTGGAATTAGATGTAGAATGGCAGCACACAGACCCAATATGCAGCCCATACCAATTTTCAGGTTGTTTTTTTTTATTGGGATTTGCTCTATTAAAAACACTGAGGCAAGAACAGATCACACATTTCAACATCTCAAATAAAGAGTTTTAACAAATGCTCGTCCTCTGTGTAAACAAGAAAGTAACATAAGAACATCTTTGCATTTAATTGTGTATTTAAAAGTGTTGTTGACAAACACAGTTTTATAGCAAGTTAGCATGTCCAAAATCACCCATTCTTTCATGCATGTCCAGCAAAGAAAGGGATTAAAGACAAACTGCATAGTTTGTAACATTTGGAACACTCGTGACACTTTGCAAAGATCTAATGGACTGATAGACTGTGACCATGGTCCATATTTATTCATTTCACACTGGTAAATGACTTTCTTATTTTGACAATGTTGATGTTCATTGAAGTTCATCCAGTTGGAGACCTCAAAGTGAAAGGACCATCAAACCTAGTAGAAATATTTGGAGACCTCAAAGTGAAAGGACCATCAACCCTAGTCGAAACATTTGGAGACCCCAAAGTGAAAGGACCCTCAACCCTAGTCGAAACATTTGGAGACCCCAAAGTGAAAGGACCCTCAATCCAAGTAGAAACAGCAGCAGACCCCAAAGTGAAAGGACCCTCAGTCCTAGTAGAAACAGTAGCAGACCCCAAAGTGAAAGGACTCCTAATCCTAGAAGAAACCAACTGCAGACCCCAAAGTGAAAGGACCCTCAATCCTAGTAGAAACAGTTGGAGACCCCAAAGTGAAAGGACTCCCAATCCTAGAAGAAACCAACTGCAGACCCCAAAGTGAAAGGACCCTCAGTCCTAGTAGAAACAGTTGGAGACCCCAAAGTGAAAGGACTCCCAATCCTAGAAGAAACCAACTGCAGACCCCAAAGTGAAAGGACCCTCAGTCTGAGTAGAAACAGTTGGAGACCCCAACGTGATAGGACTCCCAATCCTAGAAGAAACAGTTGCAGACCACAAAGTGAAAGGACCATCAATCCTAGAAGAAACCAACTGCAGACCCCAACGTGAAAGGACTCCTAATCCTAGAAGAAACCAACTGCAGACCCCACCTGCAGAAATTTGTGACCAAAGCATCTTACATTTCAAGGAATGATCACAGTTCCTCCTTTCCCTGGGGTATTTCCCCACATTATCTGTTCATAAATACACACTGTGTTATGTTCAAATGATGAACATAATTCCTTTAACAAAACTTATTCTGTAAATCAGTTCCCAAAACTTTTATCTCATAACAGTACAATATTGTCATCTCTCAGAAAGGATTTTTTTCCAGAGGAATTGGTACAGTAAAATTAAAAACTTTTTTTCAGATAATGTACATTAATTTCAGAATTAATGATTTAATTAATTAATTCAGAAACTTAATAGGGAATGAGTCTAATGATTAATGAATGTAATTGAGGAATAGCCAAATATAATTGGAATGTAATATATGATTCAAAGGCTTTGATTCAAAATTCTTGGCAGATTTCAAAAGCCTTTATTCTCTTGAAAACTTAATTATTAGCCTCAAGTATCTCTGAAATAATGAGGGTTTATCTGTCAAGTAAGATCTAAGAGCCTGGAAGACGAGGGACAACAGTCTCCCGAAACTACAATAATGGCATTAACCAACACAAACACAGCCATGTTTCTCCATCAGGCGTGCACACAAACATGTGGCAGCTCAAGTGACAGACAGCCTAATTAGCAAGGATGCTAATGAGAGGTTCATGTGTATTATATTCTCTGATATACTAGGGGATAGAAGTTTGGAAGTGAAATAAAATAGAGAAAATAGATCAAGGAGCCTGTTCTAGAGGAGAACTGAGAGGAATCAGTTGAATAAATAAAACAGTACATTAATTATTTCCAAAATGGGATAAAAGTTAATTCCCTTGTCTTCCCAAAAGGCTTTTCAAGTTTTATAGAAGTCAATTAGAACACATGGAATGAGCTGAAAACATTAATATAACTTTATTTCTAAATTCAAACTAATTCTGCTATCCTGTACAACAAAACAATAAAGTATAAAAACTCTAGAAATAAAAAAGCTAACTTACACAAAAAGCCATGTGGAAGGCATTGCAATTGAATACAAGGACTGCAGGGGAATCCTAGGAAACCTACAGCAGGTCTGACATTCCAGCAAATGGGCCATGAACCTAGAATAATTGGTGTGTGACCGGTCCGGTCCATAAATAGATGGTCTGATTACCTCATTATTATCCCTCTTTGGTTAGAATATTGGGACGGTCATGGCGCTAATGCACCTCAAGGTTATTATAACATGGATGAAATGTTACAAGCCACATTAGAGATCACACATCCTCAATTACACACTTCTCTGCAACTGACCCGTACAATAATCATTTAAATAAAAAAACTTAAGGAAACATTGTATGTAAATGACATTTTTGTGATTTCTGATCAGAAAAAGATGTTGTTCTACTCTAACACGATTTCAATTTCAGAAAAACACCCATAAACTTGAAAGCTTTGAATCTATTGTAGGCACTGACTTTCGCACAAAGTAATTAATAATTAATACCCACTACGCCACCGTGCAGCCTAATATTCAGATCCTGTTATTTTTCAGGTAATTGTACTTTTATTCTTCCTGAAATGGCAAAAGTGGGTCATGTGTGGGGGATAAGATTTTCTTAGTCTCTGTGTGATTTTTGTTTACTAAATCTTTGCTAAGTTAATTGGTATATTTAGAATATTTTATATGAAAAGATTAGATTTTTTTGTAATTTAACTGACCTCAATATTGGACTTTTTAATTATTAAGTGTGCAGAGTTGAAGAAATTCTCATTTCTTGCATTACTTCGCCAGTTTGTAACATAAATTCAAGTAAAAAAAACACCCCGGTAATGATTTATAGCTGATCACCCAGTGCATCCCTATAGTTTCAACCAAAATTGATTCATTATCATTTTTTAAGCTACTGTTAAGTACCCTGTTATTTGCCGACCTTCAATTTATTAAACTCAATTTTTTCTGTTAATTCCAATATACTACCGTTAATTCCCATGGAAAGTTTCCAGGTTTTAACATTTCTGGAATTTTCAAATGAATAACAACTTCTGTATTTGATGAACCTAAAAGCGCCTAACAGGTTATTATCCGAGCATGTCTGCTACCTCTTCTCAAAATGGCAAACACGCTGTTAATCATGTGGTTGCTCCTTATGCCCAGACACTGTCCCCGCTTGGAGGTTAGGTTTGATCGGTCCTGAGGGCGAAAGCTTACACAGCAGCGGGGAAAGCTGCTTCCACTCTGTATCTCATAGCCACTTTAAAGGTATTCCAGGTCACGGTTTTTTGAGACATACACAAGGGTGGTGGTGCTTCAGGGAAGGTTAACAATCTAGGCTGAACCAGACTTTAATGCGTCCAGAGTACCACTATCAGTTCCTGGATGCACCTGTCTTGCTGGTATTGTCTGGGCGAACTTATGGCTTCACGCCACCGAAGAATTATCCTCTATCCACACCCCCCGCCCAGAAGCCATGGCCATTTTGGTTTCAGGAGCTGGAGTCAGAGGTCCACACCTGAATCTGGACCCCATTGCCAGACTAAGACAGGTTACAGGTGGGGATTACGACCCCTCAAAAGATCTGATCACAGAGCTCAGGTTGAGACATCCTCAACCCTGACCAGTACGAAGTCGTTCACCGTGGCATGTAGTTCAGAGAAACTATTAGTATCGAAGAATGAGAATATTATTCTCATATTATTATTATTGAGAATTATTGAGAATATTAGTATTTAGAGAGAGAGAGAGAGAGAGAGCTTTACTTACCCTTAAAGATAACTCTATACAACACTAAAAAACAATAATAAAACAAAAGCTTTATTAGCATTTACAAAAACAATCAAGTTATCCAGTTGTTGCCATGGTAGCTCATCTGAAAACGCATCAACAATTATAAAAAATGACAATCTGTGAAACTTTCTTTTCAAACACTCAACGGCAATTATTACAAGTGGTTTTGCAAAGTGTGATGCATCAAAGTCACACTCAGAGCTGGTTTCTCTATGCATTTCAAAAATCTCTGTGACCCACAATCACTATGGCAACAGCAGCTCTGATTCGTCGCTTAAAGTAGAGGACAGTACAGTACTGCATACTAAAGGACGTGTCACCAACCATTTTCGATGCCCTCTTTGCAATCACAAAACAAGCTTACAGACAGACACTAAAGTGGTTCTCTCTTTAAACGTGTTTTACTGTAACACTCGGAAAGTCATTCTCAAGGCAAATTTACAGTCGGTGACCTACATATAACGTGCAAAATAAATTATGCACAAAAAAGCTCTTTTAACGCCTTGGGATTTCAGCGAAAGAATGAAATTTTAAAATGTTTTGAATAAACAGAAAACCCCATAGTTTGTACTTTTGAATAGGACATGCAAAACTGCGAAAGTATGTATTTTGATGCATATTTCATCTGTTACATAAATATCCAAATACATATTTTATTATGAGTCATGTGTATGCTCTGTGCAAGAGACTACAAGCTGAGGGGTCTGTATTACTATAGTGATCTGGAAAATATATAGAATCTGGTTAGCATCCAGATTATTATTAATTCAACAAAACAAGCAAGTTTTAATCTTTTAATTTCATGTAATGCACTTTTTCTGTCAGGTATATAACCAGAGTTCCCTTACAGTCGAGATGCAGACGAATGTCGAGTTCTTTGACTATGGGGACTTACCAAACCTGGGAGGTGGTACCGAGCTTTTAACGGTTTCAAATTAATTGATTTGCAAGTGTAGATGATTAGCAATCAGCCGCTCTATAAGAACACCGTAACCTCTACCTAAACTCGGCCGATGTACACCTCCCAAAATACACAGCTGCAGATCGTAAGCTCTGTGATTGGTTGGTTTGATAGAAGAGATTTGAACACGAAACAAATCACTGAGTGATTGTTTAAGAAGTGCAGAAATATAAATATTTGTCATGTTTATAACATGATATAGCTGGCAGGCTTTGAATGAAGGATAGAAAAGGCAGAAATATAAATACAAAGGCGTTCCTAGGCAAGCCAGGAGAGTCTCAGCGGGGCCTCTTAACAAAGGGGAAACGTCTAGGAAGCATCTGAAATAGATGCCTGAGCCACCTCAGATGGCTTTTCTCAATGCAGAGCTCTACACTGTATTTCTAAGGGAGTATCCCTCTACCGTGTGGAACAATGATGGTTCTATGTGAAAGTTACCCCCCCCCTCACAATAAACATGCCTTAACTTATACTAAATGTCTGTCTTTTATTGAAATTGGAAATTGTTTGTCTTTTAAATATATGTAAATGACACTGGCCGAGACACAAATTATGGAAATAAATAATAACAATCGTTTTGCTGCAAAGCATAATTGTGTGGTGAAAGTTAACTAGATCTTGTGTTGTAAAAACAATACACACACATAAAAAATAGAAAATGTAATGGATTTCATGGTTATAATGGAAAATGTATTTGTTTTAATGTCAAGTATAACAGTGTCTGCTGATGGTATTAGTGGGTGGGATGATAAAGCCTTTTGGAAAAGTGACCAAAACACACAAACAGTAAAATTTTGAATAGTTTCACTGGAAAAAAAAGTTAATGGTTCATAAATATATTTCATAGAAACCATTAGAATTTCTGCGATGGCTTTTATATGGAATATGCATGAAGGTTAACAAACCTAGGAGTTAACGTACCACTAAAAAACAATGCCATGCATAGCTTAACCATACAGAGAGAACATTGTTGCGTACCTTTATCTTTTGCTCGTTTCTCCTCATCTTCTTCTCTCAGCCTTCGGCGGTGATACACGCTCTTTCTCTTATATCCATTTCTCTGTTTCTCTCTAAAATGCTACCTCTCAACACTGGCCTGTTCCCACCCTGTCTATGTCTGTGGCCAGAGGGGTCCAATTTCACTACATGTAACAGTGTATGTGACAAATAAAGGCTTATTCAATTCAATTCAATCAATTCAAATTCAATTAAATTTTCTTCCTAAATTGGGCACCAGACAACTTTGATATTATATTATGAATAAAATGAGTGTTATTTTTAAGAAAGTCAAAAAGTGAAGTGAAAAGAAAGGTAAGAGTGAAGTGGTAATGGTAAGCTATGTCTGAAGATGAAGTCCTCCCAGAGTGAAAATCAAAAAGAGCAGAAGGACCAAGAACTGAACCTTGTGGAACTGCACTGCCGACTGAAGTATCTGGCATTGTGATTGGACACAAGCCAGCTGCGGGCAATACCAAAGATACCTTTTGCTGTTGTTCAAAGTGTTGACTTCAGAGGTCGAGTAGGAAAAGAACCAATGATTTGAAGTCTATCCTGTTCTGGAAAACTTTAGTGCCCCGGTCATTGAGAGAACGTTAATTCTCAAGGAGTTTTCTCAGGTAGAAAATTGATTAAGGATAACATGAGGAATAGCAGGAGAGAGACGGGCCTATAGCTTTGGACTTGTGATGTGTTGAATGATGAGGAGGGGTTACCAGATTACGATTATTATATAACTGATATTATCTATATGCATCGACAACACAAAAATAGCATAATGCCAGAAAAGTACTGTGTTATCAGAATAAATGCGGTGCAGACAAGAAGCCCGTAATATGATTTCACGTAATATCAATCTTCGATCAGACTTGATGACAAAACCTTGCTGCAGGGAAAGTGGATGAAATGGTAAACTGATCACGAGAACCCCAGCATAAAAAAAAAAAAGTATTTCTTCTGGGCCACTCTAATCTCTTTAGGATGCTTGAAACATCTTCTGAACAGTACAAACCATCACAGTTTAATGCGATTCTGGTCAAGTGATATCTCCAATGTTACCCTACTGTGTGTGCACCTCATGAGAGACAGATATTGTGAGGTTCAGAGAGCAGGACTTACAGTTGTTAATTTAATCTCAAGTGCTGTTGCTCTGCTGTGGGATATTTTCGCTAAGCCTAAAAAGGAATCAACGCGCTCCCCTTATCACTAAAGATAAGTGAGATCCAGAGGAAACAGCCAGAGTTGGACTGTTCATTTTCAGATGTCTATTTGTGGTTCCCACGGGTGATGTATGTGTGTCATGTGACCTATGTTTGTGAGCAGGGTGTACATGTTAAACAAAACCTACTCTCTGCTGTTCATTACATTTTACAGAGCAGTTTAAACTGATTTGACTCTTGATTATCTTGAAAAGGAAATAGAATACATTCATCACGTGATCATTTCCTGGATTCGTTAGTTGCTATTTGCAACAATATAAAAATATCAATAAGCTACAGAAGCAATATCTTTATATGTCGTCAAGGAGGGTTCAGAAAAGTGTGAGTCTGAGTGATCACATGACACTCTGACACTTTAAACTAAGAGTGTGACCAGAGGCCCTGGTTTGGTGGGAATTCTTTTTGGTAAAAGGGGAATAAGCTGAAAATTCTCTGTTCCCGATTTATTCAGTTTATTTTGAGGATCAGTCATATATTTTCAACCTTTGAAGCTTCCATCAATTTATTCCAAAAGAAAAAGCCAGTTCCGCTGCTGTGGAAATACACTCTTACAAAAGGTTTGAAGGTGCTATAAAGCACTTTTTCCTCTTTACAGAACCCCTTGAGGTTCTTCGCTGGTTCTTTGCACTTTTCAAGGTGCTCTCATAGCAATTTGTTAGCGTAAAGAAACTGTTATGGCCTTTTTGGTACTAATGGTTCTAAAGTAGTTCTTTGTTGTTTTTCATTTGCTGCATACAGAGGCTGGTCATATACATCATGGCAAAGTTTTTTATTTCATACATTTGTTGGTTGTTGATTCTTAAATCACTTTTGAACATTGGTTCCCCTTCAGTTGATGACTTCCGACGAATCTCGGAAGACTGACTATTGGATTCTGTGTTTGAGTGGCTATTGTCGATCATCCTGACATACGTCTCAATTCCCTCCATCAGGGAAAGTGTTGTTACGCAACTAATCTAGATGTTCTAAATAGCATTTAGAAAGTAAGAACTAAATGGCACCTTTGAGGATAAGTGTTAAATTGGCAC
>SRMA01025736.1:0-39911 GCA_007224835.1 Danionella cerebrum
CAAAGTCCAAGTCGGAAACACATCATCAAATATTCACAAACAAGACCTGGGAGTCCCTCAAGGAAGCATTCTCTCAGTCACTCTCTTCAGCATCAAGATAAATAACATTGTAGAAATTATTGGACCAAACACATTCTGCAGCCTTTATGTGGATGATCTCTGCATAAGTTACAGAGGAAATAATATGAACACAATTGAAAGACATCTACAATCAAGTATCCACAAAATCAATCAGTGGGCTACAAAAATGGTTTTAAGTTCTCCAGATCAAAAACTGTTTGTACACATTTTTGCATCCAGAGATCCCTTCACCATGACCCAGAACTTTTTATTAACGAAGAACAAATCAAAGTCGTTAAGGAAATCAAGTTTTTAGGACTTATTTTAGACAACAAAATGACTTTTATCCCTCATTTTAAATATTTAAAAAACAAGTGCTCAAAAGCCATGCGTATAATCAAAATCTTAGCAAAAACTAAATGGGGAGCGGATTTTAATATACTCTTACGTCTTTATAGAGTTCTCATTAGATCCCGGTTGGATTATGGGTGCATAATATATGATTCTACCAGAAATTCATATAAACAAATCCACAACACAGTTCATCATCAAGGATTACGTCTTGCTTTAGGAGCCTTCAGAACATCACCAATACAGAGTTTGTACACTGAAGCCAACGAACCTTCTCTCCAAAATAGACGACTAAAACTCTCATTACAATGCGCCATTAAACTGAAAGCAAATAAGAACAATCCAGCTCACACTGCAGTTTTTAACCCTCAACTAGTACAATTGTATGAGAGTAAACCACAAACTATCAGACCTTTTGGACTACGCATCAAACCACACCTACAAAATCTAAACATAAACCTGGACATACTAAATCAAGTACATTTCTCCTCCCTCCCCCATTGGAAGATAAAGAGGCCCATAGTCAACATGGATCTAAGCCGCCAGAAGAAAGGAACAACCCACCCCAATGTGTACAGGCAACAATATCTGAACATTAGAAGCCAATATCCCCAACACCAACCCATTTTTACAGATGGCTCAAAAACTGAAAACGGAGTTGCAGCAGCAATGGTAACTGGAAAACAACATTTTGGAATCAGACTACCTAAAGGGTGCACAATTTTCACAGCTGAAGCTCGTGCCCTACTTTTAGCACTGGAGTACATTGAAAACGACCAACTAAACAAGTCCATCATCTTCACAGATTCCAAGTCATGTCCCCAGGCCATGGAATCTCCAAGGAATGATCATCCACTATTAGATGATATTTTGACAAAAACCCACCAACTACAAAACCAGTCCTATCAAATCATTTTTTGCTGGATCCCAGGACATACCGGACTTCCAGGGAATGGGCGAGCCGACGCAGCAGCCAAGAACGCTCTAGGACAAGTAGTGAACAAGTGCCAGAGCCCCCCATCAGAGATGAGATCCATCATTAATGATTACATCCAAAATAAATGGCAAGAAGAATGGAATACACTTGAAAACAACAAATTACACGAAATCCAACCTGAGATCCCATACAGAATTTTAAGACATTTTAAGACTAGATTTGATCAAGTGGTTTTTACCAGATGCCGCATTGGACACTCAAGATTAACCCATGGTCATCTGCCCCAAGGAGAAAACCCTACACAATGTATATACTGCTCAACTCCAATTACCATAAAACACATTTTATTGGACTGCCCTGCTTTTAATGACTCCAGAAAGTCTTTTTATGAAGTGATCTCTTTAAAGGACATTTTTAATACAGTGACACCAGGAAAAATTTTTTGATTTTTTTATTGTGTATTAATATGAAATATCTTATCTAATTTATGTAATCAGCTGATGTGAAATTTTAATTGTATATCTGATATCTAAATGTTTGGCCATGAAAATAGCCTTGGTTGCTGACATGGCATTAAATCAATAAATAATAATAATAATCCCTGACCGGGAATCGAACCCGGGCCGCGGCGGTGAGAGCGCCGAATCCTGACCACTATACGTTTCTTGCTAAAATGTGTGAGTGTCTTGGAGTCTTTTGCTCTTTCTCTCTCTCACACACACTTATCTTCTGGTGCGCATTCTCGCATATTTTTGCTCTCTCGCTTACGCGTTCTTGAGAAGCACTTTCTCTCTTTCTTGCTCTTGGTTTTGTCACAAAGGCCCTTTGTCGGCTCCCGATTAGGACATATTTAAAAATAAATGAATAAATAAAATAAGAAATGCCAACGAGAAGAAGAGTGAAGATAAAAACTAAGACTTGTGGACCAGCCAGAGAAGCAGTTTTTTTTTTTTTCATCTGAGATCTTTAGTTGCATTTTTGGACAGAGTAAATTACGCTCCGGTTAGTTAGAGTGATCCAGCTGACCGTGCCTAGCGCCGGACCTTCCATCGGGTCACTGTTTGTTGTTTTAGTTTGTTATTTTAGTTTTTTATTTTTGGGGGCACCCCGGGGGGGAGACTCTGTCTCCTAACTGGTAACCCTCCGAAGACTAGGATGGTTGTATTTAGTGATGTGGATTGGAAGTTAGGTCCGGAGTGTTGTTTTCTTTATTCTTACTTATTATAAAACATTTTATTTACTAAATGGCAACGTTGTTTAAATTAGTCAACTGTAAAGATGATATGTTTAATGTGGCTTAACATTATGATATCTCAGTTTCTGGGACGTTACTCAAGAGAGAGCTTAAAGCGTGTTTACTGGCTGGTCTTCAAAATTAAAATAATGTTGCTGTGGATTCCAACGCTGTTGGCATAACTCTTGCCTCAGTTGATTCTGGCGTTAATCCTGTCTCATTGATTGATGAGTAACCTGAATGCAAGGAAGTAAAATATTTCGATCTAGGATGCATGAATGTTTGTTTTATTTGTATGAAAGGAACTTATTCCATAGTCAGAGAGACTGTGATGCCTATGTGCAAGGTGGACCTGGAATGGAGATACTTTCAAATCGTTTATTGGGGTGTTGGCAGATGGACTGTGGGTTGTTCTTGGGCGGATGTGGTTGTATTGTCCTCGGGGTTGCTCCGTGTTTGGGCCCGGCATAGTAGATCATGCTGGGATCCATGTTAGTAAGGGAAGGAAGAGAAAAATAAGATTTTTCAAAAATACTTGTAAACTGTGTTTTGAATGTATCAAACATGATTTGTTTTAAACTTAATATCGAATCGCATATTTTACATACTTTTAAAGATGATTTCTTTTATGAAACTTGATCAATATACTCTTAAATCGATGTGATGTGTTTGAAAAATAACTAGTTAGTTGTTCGGTGTAACTGTCTCAATGGTCTATGTGGTGACTGTTAGAAATGTTATGAGGTGTGACCTCTTTCAGAGGTCAAGAGGGGGATTTGTGGGAAAATTTAATTAACTTTCTATGATATCTTGTGAAGATAATGAGAATGAATGGTTTTATTATACATGGCCTCGGAAAAGGGAAAGAGGACTGCTTTGACTCCCCTTTTCTTCCTAGGCAGGAAGAGATAAGGATATTCTTCCAGAATATTGTAGGCTTGTTTGAAAGAGAATGCGTCAGGGGTTATTAACGATTCAGGAAAAAATCTGAATCTAGTGGATCAGTATCTTGTTGTCGTGTATAAAAAGTATTAAAAGTCACTTCCCTGACCGGGAATCGAACAACGGAAGCGGCGGTGAGAGCGGCGAATCCTGTCCACTAGACCATCAGGGACACACAACCCTCATTGTTTTTCAGCCATTTATTTGCCATTTTTAAATGCTATCACATTTGATCATAATGATTTGGACACACAACCTTCTGATTTGGAGTCAGACGCGCTACCGTTGCGCCACAAGGTCTTATATGAGGATTTCTGGAAGAAGGCTCATAACGATCCAGAGGAAAATCAGAATCTAGTGGATTAGTATCTTCTTGTTGTGTGTCAAAAATATTAAAAAGAAGTTCCCTGACCGGGAATCAAACCCGGGCCTCAGCGGTGAGAGCGCAGAATCCTGACCATCAGGGACACACAATACTTATTGTTTTTTTGGCTATCATTTTTTTTGCCATTTTTAAATGCTATCACTTTTTTATCATACTTCCTGGCATTTTCCAGTAATGCTGTTTTGATTATCTAGAAGAGCAAAACTCAAATCATGCTAATTTTAAAAAACTTTTTAAAATTAAAGTTTATTGCTCTCCCATGATCTGGAGTCAGAAGCGCTACCGTTGCGCCACAAGGTCTTATATGAGGATTTCTGGAAGAAGGCTCATAACGATACAGAAAAAATCTGAATCTAGTGGATCAGTAGCTTTTTGTCGTGTATCAAATTTTTTAAAAGGACCTTCCCTGAACGGTAATCGAACCTGGGCCGCAGCGGTGAGAGTGCCGAATCCTTACCACTAGACCATCAGGGACACACATACCTCAATGTTTTTTGGCTTTTTTTTGTCATTTTTAAATGCTATCACTTTTTGATGATAATTCCAGGCATTTTCCAGTAATGCCGTTTTGATTATGTAGAAGAGCAAAAACTCAAAACATAATAATTTTTGAAAACTTTTTTGAAACCTTCCCTGAACGGTAATCGAACCTGGGCCGCAGCGGTGAGAGCGCCGAATCCTGACCACTAGACCATCAGGGACACACATACCTCAATGTTTTTTGGCCTTTTTTTGTCATTTTTAAATGCTATCTCTTTTTGAGCATAATTCCTGGCAATTTCCAGTAATGCCGTTTTGATTATCTAGAAGAGCAAAACTCAAATCATGCTAATTTTAGGAAACTTTTTAAAATTAAAGTTTATTGCTCTCCCATGATCTGGTACCAGAAGCGCTACCGTTGCGCTACAAGGTCTTATATGAGGATTTTTGGAAGAAGGCTCATAACGATCCAGAAAAAAATCTGAATCTAGTGGATCAGTATCATGTTGTTGTGTATCAAAACTATTAAAAGGAAGTTCCCTGTCCGGGAATCGAATCCTGACCACTAGACCTTCAGGGACACACAACCCTCATTGTTTTTTGGCCATCATTTTTTTGCCATTTTTAAATGCTATCACTTTTTCATCATACTTCCTGGCAATATCCAGTAATGCCGTTTTGATTATCTAGAAGAGCAAAACTCAAAACATAATAATTTTTGAAAACTTTTTAAAATTAAAGTTTATTGCTCTCCCATGATTTGGTATCAGAAGTGCTACCGTTGCGCTACAAGGTCTTATATGAGGATTTTTGGAAGAAGGCTCATAAGGATCCAGAAAAAAATCAGAATCTAGTGGATCAGTATCTTGTTGTCTGGTATCAAAAATATTAAAAGGAACTTCCCTGACTGGGAATCGAATCCTGACCACTAGACCTTCAGGGACACACAACCCTCATTGCTTTTTGGCCATCATTTTTTTTTGCCATTTTTAAATGCTATCACTTTTTTATCATACTTCCTGGCAATTTCCAGTAATGCTGGTTTGATTATCTAGAAGAGCAAAACTCAAATCATGCTAATTTTAGAAAACTTTTTAAAATTAAAGTTTATTGCTCTCCCATGATCTGGTATCAGAAGCACTACCGTTGCACTACAAGGTCTTATATGAGGATTTTTTGAAGAAGGCTCATAACGATCCAGAAAAAAATCTGAATCTAGTGGATCAGTATGATGTTGTCGTGTATCAAAACTATTAAAAGGAAGTTCCCTGGCCGGGAATCGAATCCTGACCACTAGACCTTCAGGGAGACACAACCCTCATTGTTTTTTGGCCATCATTTTTTCTTGCCATTTTTAAATGCTATCACTTTTTTATCATACTTCCTGGCAATATCCAGTAATGCCGTTTTGATTATCTAGAAGAGCAAAACTCAAAACATAATAATTTTTGAAAACTTTTTAAAATTAAAGTTTATTGCTCTCCCATGATTTGGTATCAGAAGTGCTACCGTTGCGCCACAAGGTCTTATATGAGGATTTTTGGAAGAAGGCTCATAACGATCCAGATAAAAATCAGAATCTAGTGGATCAGTATCTTGTTGTCTGGTATCAAAAATATCAAAAGGAACTTCCCTGACCGGGAATCGAATCCTGACCACTAGACCTTCAGGGACACACAACCCTCATTGCTTTTTGGCCATCATTTTTTTTGCCATTTTCAAATGCTATCACTTTTTTATCATACTTCCTGGCAATTTCCAGTAATGCCGTTTTGATTATCTAGAACAGCAAAACTCAAATCATGCTAATTTTAGAAAACTTTTTAAAATTAAAGTTTATTGCTCTCCCATGATCTGGTATCAGAAGCGCTACTGTTGCGCTACAAGGTCTTATATGAGGATTTTTGGAAGAAGGCTCATAACGATCCAGAAAAAAATCAGAATCTAGTGGATCAGTATCATGTTGTCGTGTATCAAAAATATTAAAAGGAACTTCCCTGACCGGGAATCGAATCCTGACCACTAGACCTTCAGGTACACACAACCCTCATTGTTTTTTGGCCATCATTTTTTTTGCCATTTTTAAATGCTATCACTTTTTTTATCATACTTCCTGGCAATATCCAGTAATGCCATTTTGATTATCTAGAAGAGCAAAACTCAAATCATGCTAATTTTAGAAAACTTTTTAAAATTAAAGTTTATTGCTCTCCTATGATCTGGTACCAGAAGCGCTACTGTTGCGCTACAAGGTCTTATATGAGGATTTTTGGAAGAAGGCTCATAACGATCCAGAAAAAAATCAGAATCTAGTGGATCAGTATCTTGTTGTCGTGTATCAAAAATATTAAAAGGAACTTCCCTGTTCAAAATTTCAAATAATTTTTGATTATCTAGAAGAGCAAAACTCAAATTATATTACTTTTAGAAAACTTTTTAGTATTAAAGTTTTCTGAACTCCCAGCATTGACCTTGATGTGACTTGAACACACAACCTTCTGATCTGGAGTCAGACGCACTACCGTTGCTCCACAAGGTCTTATTATGAAATTTTGTTGAAGAAGGCTCATAACGATCCAGAAACAAATCTGAATCTAGTAAATCAGTATCTTGTTGTCCTCTATAAAAAATATTAAAAGTCACTTCCCTGACCGGGACCCCCGTGGGGACCCGGGGTAGAATAGGTCCCTAGCACCCCCTTGCTGATCGTAAAAGGCGACAAATGGGGCAACTTGTTGGCCGTGAGTTGCGACTTGTGTCAGTGGAGGAAGAGATCCTGGTGCTTGAGAATTCCGGTATGCTGCGGCTACCTCTTATCCAACACATCACTTCGGCTCCTACTTCACTCAGACAAGAGGTTGGAAAGGCCCATTCCAATCAATCGGCTAGTCAGGACCTGCCCTGGAACAAATTTGCAAACTCAATCAACCAAATAACTCTCATTCTTTCCAAAAGGCGCTGGCGTAGGGTCAATTGAGTAGTATAAACATAGTTTATATGCTCAAGTATATCATCACTGTATCCTTGATGTACATCCAGTGGATGTCCGTGGCTCTGTACATCCCCTAGTAGGGCTCCAAGGAGGGTGAGGAGCAGAGATGATGAACAAAACTACACTAAAACATGGCAAAAAACCAAAACCCGAAAAAAAGGAATATTGGACCAAGACTTGGAAACAGAATCTCTGACTGATTTCATCTTTTCAACTGAAAACGAAAACTGGCAAAGATTTATCTTACTAGAATCACTGACCGATGACATACCACTTACCAAACTGTCTCCGTTTGCAATTCACAAAGGAATCACAGGAATTGCAGGAACAGTAAAAGACATCAAAAAGTTGCGTTCAGGACAAATACTGGTAGAATGTGCTAGAAAAGCAAATTCAACAAACCTATTACAAGCAACTACTTTGGCCGGAATCAATATAAAAACCTTCCCCCACCCTTCACTAAACAATTGCAAAGGTGTAATCCGTACCAGAGAACTCTATGATATGGATGAAGCCGTAATCACATCAGAACTACAACAACTAGGCGTAATTGATGTCAAAAGAATGACAATTAAAAAGGATGGACAAATCATCAAAACAGGAACATACATCTTGACTTTCAATAGACCTCAACTCCCAGAGAAAATTAAACTTGGATACCTAAGCGTCACCGTGGACATTTTCATCCCAAATCCACTGAGATGCTTTAAATGCCAAAAATTCGGACACGGATCTTCAGGATGCAAAAATAAAACTACCTGCCAAAATTGTGGAGAAGACGAACATGACACAAACTGCACCAAAGCCCCTAAATGCAAAAACTGCCTTGGAGAGCATGCAGCATCATCCAAAAATTGCCCCATCTGGCTCAAAGAAAAAGAAATACAAAAAATCAAACATACAAAGACAGTAAGCTACCTCGAAGCCCGAAAAACAGTTGAAGGACTCCCGCCTTCAACCTGAGCAAAACCTATTCTGCTGCTCTCAAACCAAAGATGCAATCAACCAGCTGTCAAACAGATTTAACTTGGATATCTAAAGATAAACCCCAAACCATAAATAACACCAAAAGCCCAATCCCTCAAAAAACCAAGAATATATCCATACAAACTAGTCAGACACAAGACCCCCATCTGGAACAAAGGGAATCAAAAGTGAAAAAGAAACCTCAAAGTACAATAACTCTTCAACCAAACCAAGATAAAACCCGAACCCAAAAAAACGAAAATCCAAAAGACATTGAAATGACTGAGACTCAGACTAATCGTAGCCGTAGCCTCTCACCTAAATGTAAAAATAAAGGACCTATCCCTATTTTTCCTACTTGAAAATCATCAACCACATCATACAGTGGAACTGCCGAGGATTAAAAACAAATTTTACAGAATTACAACACTTAACCACTGAATTTAATCCTCTTGCTTGTTGTATTCAGGAGACCCATCTATCTCCAAATGATAATTTGACTTTTAAAGGTTTTAAAGTTTTTAGCAAATGCGGACCAAATCTACAACGGCCCTCTGGGGGTTCAGCCATTTTAGCAAAAAAAGATATAATACACAGCCAAATTACTCTGAATACCAAATTACAAGCAATTGCAGTACAACTTACCCTCCACAGAACTATTACACTATGCTCAATTTATATCCCCCCACATGATGCAGTGATACCTCAAGAACTGAACAAACTCGTCTCACAATTACCAACCCCATATATCCTTATGGGTGATTTTAACAGCCATAATACTCTATGGGGTGAAGACCGATGTGATGCCAAAGGAAGAAAAATAGAAGAATTCATAGAAAATAATGATTTATGCCTATTAAACGACGGGTCAAAAACATACCTCCATCCAGGACATGGCACCTATACTGCCATAGACCTGACCATATGCAGTGCAGACCTTATACTCGACTGTTCATGGAGAGTCTGGAACGACCTCTGCGGGAGTGATCACTTCCCAATCGTAATAACATTCTCACATACCAAAGCGCAAACTAGACCCCCAAGATGGCAACTCAAAAAAGCAAACTGGCTCACCTTTCAAACCATGTGTTGTGAAAAACTCACTCCAGCAAACCAAGAAAACCAAAACCCTATAGAATCCTTCACCCAGCAACTAATCGCAATAGCAGAAGAAACCATTCCAAAAACATCAACAAAACCTCAACGAAAGACCAATCCATGGTTCAACGAACAATGCAAAAAAGCTATTGAAGCACGGAAAAAAGCCGAACGGAACTTCAATAAACACCCATCAACTGCAAACTTTATTAAATTCAAAATCTGCAGAGCTCAAGCTCGCAGAACCATAAATGAAACAAAGAAACAAAGCTGGAATCAATTTGTCTCAAGCTTAACCTACTATTCACCCACGAAGAAGATCTGGAACATGATCCGGAAAATGAAGGGAATGGAAAACGGATCAAACATACAACACATCAAAAGACAAGGAATACTGCAGACAACGGAGATAGATATAGCGAACACACTAGCTGAAACCTTCAGAAAGAACTCATCAATAGAAAACTGCCTCCCTGATTTTCAACTATTGCGAGCACAGCAAGAACCAATAAAACTGAATTTCAACTCAGACAACAAGGAAATATATAACCAAACCTTCAAGATGGAAGAACGTCTAGGTTACTTGCGTAACCCCACGTTCCCTGAATAGGGAACAGAGACGTTTAGTCGATGACCGACTGAATGGGAGCTGATCTCCATGGGAGATTGGACCGAATTGTTTAACAGGCAAATTGATTTGCAGGCGTGAGTGATTGATTAGCAATCAGCCGGGTATAAGACCGGGCGTAACGCACGCTTCAGTATGGGATTTTCCTGAGGAGCCGACCTACTTACCTCCGGCGCCTCAGTCTCCCGACTTCAAAGGCATGGCAGAAGGGAAACGTCTCCGTTCCCTATTCAGGGAACGTGGGGTTACGCAAGTAACCTAGACGTTCCCTTTCAGTCGGTACCGGAGACGTTTAGTCGATGACCGACTGAATGGGAGCCTCTACAAAGCGCCATGCCCGAAGTCCATCCAAACAGGCCAGCACTAAACTTGGAGAAGGTTAGTGAATTAAGCTGTAATACCTGAATGGGAACTCCTTCTGCCCCTGCCCGGAATTTTAATTGACGGGGAAGTCGTCCAACACTGAGAGCGTAAGCTGTACTCGGTTGTTGCGAAGACGACCAGAAGGAGGGCACCCCTCATCGTGGAGAGGGGTGCGCGGAGATCGCGTCGAGACCCGCAGGGCTACCAGCGAAGACGTTCTGCAGACAAGAGAGTGGCAGAGACGTAAGTCATCGTTACTCACCAAGGCAGGGGGGTAACGGGACGGGTTCCTACTAGCCGCCTGGAGGGGGAGCTGTAGAAAAAACACACAGAAAGGGAGCACCAATAAAAAAAGGGGGCTCATTTAAGAGAGTACTGCAAGCTACTACACCTGCTCCGTCCCCTAAGGGGAACCTGCCACCACACAGGACCGCAGAGGGGACGGAGCCAACATCAAGGTTATAGAACCTGATGAAAGTATCCGGTGTAGACCAACCCGCAGCTCGACAAATGTCGGCGAGTGAAGCCCCTCTGGCCAACGCCCACGAGGCAGCAATGCCGCGAGTGGAGTGGGCCCTCAGATGGAGAGGGCAGGGAACCTCACACGCCTCATAAGCAAGGCTAATGGCTTCCACGATCCAATGTGCCAGCCGTTGCTTGGAGACAGCGGAACCCTTACGCTGGCCTCCGAAACAAATGAAGAGCTGCTTGGAGCTACGAAGCTCCCATGTTCTGTCCAGGTAGATCCGGAGAGCTCGCACAGGACATAGAGAACCCAGGGTTGGGTCTGCCTCCTCCCGGGGCAGAGCTTGCAGGGTCACCACCTGCTCCCGGAAGGGGACGGATGGGACCTTGGGGATGAATCCGGGCCTGGGCCTGATGGTAATCAAGGAATCGCCAGGGCCGAATTCCAGGCAGGATTCGTCGGCGGACAGTGCCTGGAGATCTCCCACCCTCTTAATTGAGGCCAACGCAAGCAGGAGGGCGGTCTTCAGAGAGAGGACTCGTAACTCCGCTGAGTGCAAGGGCTCAAAAGGAGACTTCCGTAGCCCCGTAAGGGCGACGGAGAGGTCCCAAGAGGGGATAGAGGGTGGTCTAGAAGGCCTGAGGCGTCTAGCCCCCTTGAGAAATCTCACCGTCAGTTCGTGGCTTCCCACTGATTTCCCTTCGACCCGAAGGTGGAAGGCGGAAATAGCGGCAGCGTAGACCTTGAGAGACGATGGGGACAGCCCCCGATCGAATCTCTCCTGGAGGAAGGTCAACACGACTCTGATGGGGCATGTCCCGGGATCTTCCTGACGGGAAGAGCACCATTCGACGAACCGACCCCACTTGCCAGCGTAGCACGCTCGGGTAGAGGGGGCTAACGCATGGTTCAAAGTGTTCACCACGGAGGGTGGTAGAGGCTCGGGGTCCACCGCGGACAGATATGCCATACGTGTAGGGCCCAGAGGTCTGGCCGCGGGTGCCTGTATCCCCCCCCTTGAATCAGGAGGTCCGGACTCAAGGGGATCGGCCAGAGAGGGGCTGTCACGAGCGCTGAGAGGTCCGGAAACCAGGCTCTGTTCGGCCACAAGGGGGCGATCAAGAGCAGCTCGCGCTCGTCCTCCCTGACCTTGCACAGAAGCTGTGCTAGAAGGCTCACTGGGGGAAACGCATACAAGCGTTTGTTCCTGGGCCAGCAGTGGGCCAGCGCATCTGTCCCGAGAGGAGCCAGGGACAGGGAGTAAAGGAGCCGGCAATGGGTATTCTCGCGGGAGGCAAACAGGTCTACCTGGGCCTCGCCGAAGATGTCCCAAATCTGCTGAATAGCCCGAGGATGGAGTCGCCATTCTCCCGCCGTGGGATGGAACCTGGACAGCGAATCCGCGATCCTGTTGCATTCCCCGGGGATGTGTACGGCTCTGGGCGACCGAAGTCTGCTCTGACTCCAGAGGAGCAGCTCTTGGGCGAGGTAGTGCAGGAAGCGGGAGCGCACACCGCCCTGGTGGTTGATGTACGCTACGACCGCGGTGTTGTCTGACCTGACCAGCACGTGCCGATCCCGAAGGAATGGGCAGAAGCGCCGGAGCGCTAGGATCACTGCAGCTAGCTCGAGACGGTTGATGTGCCAGCGAGACAGCCGTCCGTTCCAGGAACCGGACTCTCGGTGGGAACCGCACACGGCGCCCCAACCGGTCTTGGAGGCGTCGGTGGTGACCACTACGCGACTGGATGATGCACACTAGGGCACTCCAGCTCGCAGGAATCGTACCGACTTCCAGACCTTCAGGTGAGGGAGCGCGTCTGTCACGGACAGACGAAGAGCTCCCCGATGCCATGCCCAAGTTGGAACTCGCGAGAGAAGCCATAGCTGAAGTGGTCGCATATGCAGGAGCCCGAGGGGAATCACTGAGGCTGCGGCTGCCATATGCCCCAGGAGCCTCTGAAGTAACTTCAGTCTGACCACTTGTCGAGAGGACACCGCGAATAAGGCGGCCAGCAAGGCCCGGGCGCGATCTCCCGACAGGTGCGCCCGCATGCTCTCGGAGTTCAGCTCCATCCCGAGAAAAGAGATGACTCTCACCGGAGTGAGGCAGCTCTTTTCCCAGTTGACCCTCAGACCCAATCGGTTTAAGTGCCGGAGCACCTTGCCTCGGTGTCGGATCAACTGGTCCCTGGACGAGGCTATGAGAAGCCAGTCGTCGAGGTAGTCCAGGATCCGAATGCCTGCCCGGCGGAGCGGAGCAAGAGCGGCCCGGGCAACCTTCGTGAAGGTGCGCGGGGAGAGGGCAAGACCGAAGGGTAGGACCTTGTACTGGTATGCATGGCCCTCGAAACAGAACCTTAGAAAGGGTCTGTGTCTCGGAACCACTTCTACCTGAAAGTACGCGTCCTTCAGGTCGATTGTTGCGAACCAATCTCCAGGACGGATGCACGGTAGAATGCAGCGGACCGTCAACATCCGAAACCGAAACTTGGCCAGGTTTCGGTTCAGACGCCTCAGGTCCAAGATTGGTCGCAGCCCGCCTGATTTCTAGGGGACCAGGAAGTATGGGCTGTAAAACCCGCGTTCCATATCGGCTGGAGGGACCGGCTCGACAGCTACTTTTGTCAAAAGGGCGTCGATCTCCTCTCGCAGGAATGAGGCGCCTGTCCGGGGGACAGGGGAGTGCACTACGCCTCGAAACCTGGGGGCTTTCACGAACTGAATCGTGTAGCCCTGCCGGATTGTCCGGACCACCCACTGTGAGACCCCGGGAAGCTTCCGCCAGGCTCCCAGGTAAGCTGACAGGGGTACTGGTCGGGACGTGCCGATGGTCGCCAAGGCGGGGCCGCCGTGAGGCGGACTTGAAGGCGGAATCACCAGGGACGAACCCTGGGAAATGGTCAGATGAGGGAAGGGGAACTGAGCCCCCGCGCTCTCTGCCATGGCCAGTGGAACACGCGCCCAAGTCTGGGTCTTCGTCGGAGACCGAGGAAGATGAACCCCAGACCGCAGGGCATGCGGTTCCACTATTCTCGGGAAGTACATGAGATCTGTCTTTGACACAATAGGTGCCGCCGTCCCGGAGGACGGCAGCGAGGAGTGTGTGGTGGACTCCCCCCCCTCCAAGGGGAGTTGGGTCGGTGACTTGACCAGCTCATATGAGCAGCTCATATGTTCCCGAGTCGCCAACCTCAGGGGCGCTTCTTACTAGAAGCCCTCGTCTGCCTTCGAGAACCCTCCGAGGTTGACTGCGTCTTCCGCCTTGTAGAGGTGCTCCTCGGACCAGAGGTCGAAGGCGCAGACCGTGGCGGAGGACGCTCTCTTTGGCGGCGAACAGGCAGAGAGGGGTCCGGCGCAGAAGCAGCGGAACGCCGCCGCTTCCGACGCGGGACCATGAGCTTACCCAGACCCTCCGCCTGTTTTCTGATCGTGGAGACCTTTGACGCAAAATCGTCCACGGCGACGCCAAAGAGGCCATCTGGGGAGACAGGGGCATCCAGAAACCTGTTACGGTCTTCGGGAAGCATAGTCGCCTGCTCCAACCACAGATGGCGTTCCTGGACCACGAGAGTGGACATCGTGCGACCAATATTCAGCGCAGCTGATTTAGTAGCACGAAGCGCTAAATCAGTGGCCGAGCGCAAGTCTCTGAGAGACTGCTGGTCACCACCCCCTTGGTGCATGTCACGGAGGACCTGTAAGGTCGCCATAGCATGCAGCGATGCAGCAGCTTGACCCGCGGCTGAGTAAGCCTTCGCCATCAGGGCTGACGAAAACTTACCAGCTTTGGAGGGAACAGTCGGACGAGACCGCCAAGCGGCAGCACTGCCAGGGCACAAGTGCACCGCGACAGCGTGCTCCACCCGGGGAATCGCAGAATACCCCCTAGCTGCTGCGTCATCCAAGGTGGTGAAGGGGGAGGAGCTGGAAGCCCTGGCAGACAGGGGAGCCCGCCAGAATTTAGTGAGCTCCTCGTGCACCTCCGGGAAGAAAGGAACTTCAGGAGCGCGGGGGGCGGAGCCCCGGCGCTTACCTAAGAACCAGTCATCCAGCCGCGACGGCCCCGAGCTGGAAGGTGCTTGCACCTCCAGCCCAATAGCGGTCGCGGCCTTGGAGAGCACCGCGAAAGCATCGGGCTCCGGCTCTGCCGCGACCCCGGAGGGTGGCAGCGGTGAGCTGAAGGACTCCGAAGAAAGCGCCCCTTCCGATGCTGCGGGGGAGAGCAGATCGTCAGCAAGGTCACACGAGGGCAAAGGCAACGCCGAAGCGCTATCCGAGTCCCCCGCGGACCAGACGGGGAGCACACTCGGGCTTTGGGGACGGTGCGAGGGATCGCCTGACACCGATCGACCCAAAGCCGCAGAAGAGATGTTTTGGGACGGGCCCCTTGGAGTCGAAAGATCACCGGGAGCTGAAGCTCCGGTGTCCTCCTCCTCAAAGAAGGACCGCCTATACCTCAGAGTGCGCGCCGGGAGAGCGTTGCAATGCTGTTCAGAGCAACGCACTCTCGCCTCACAAGAGCAGCACAGGCGTGTTGGAAGCCCAAACACTCCACGCATTTCTCGTGACCGTCCTTCGACGAGATGAACCCAACACAGCCAGGATTACAGCACGTTTTGCTCATCGTGTCGTGAAAAATGGACAGGATGTGAACAAACGGCTAACAAACGGCTAACACTGGACAGGCTAATGCCGGAAAAGACTGAGGCGCAGCGACAGCGGCATGCTATACTGGGCTAGCAGAGGACCACGCTGTATTTGCTAGGTAAGCAACCTCGAAGTTTAGACAGGAGAGTCACACTCAGTCCGCTCCGAAGGAAAATCGCATACTGAAGCGTGCGTTACGCCCGGTCTTATACCCGGCTGATTGCTAATCAATCACTCACGCCTGCAAATCAATTTGCCCGTTAAACAATTCGGTCCAATCTCCCATGGAGGTCAGCTCCCATTCAGTCGGTGATCGACTAAACGTCTCCGGTACCGACTGAAAGGGAACTAATAAACTCTCTAAAAGGATCACACGACACAGCTATTGGTCCAGACAAAATCCACTACCAATTCTTAAAGAACCTACCGTACAACTACCCATGCCTTTTATTAGATAATTTTAACTCTGTCTGGACTTCTGGTAAAATACCAACTTCATAAAGGGAGGCAATAATAATACCTATACCCAAACCTGGAAAAGACCATTCTGATCCAAGCAACTATAGACCAATTGCACTGACTAGTTGCCTATGCAAAACCATGGAAAGGATGATAAACAACCGGCTCATCTGGATACTAGAAAAAAACAAACAATTAACGGACTACCAGTGCGGATTCAGACGCGGTAAGAGCACATTGGATCAACTAATTCGACTGGAAACTTATATTAGAAATGGATTCATCAGGAAAGAACATGTCCTTGCTGTCTTCTTCGACTTAGAGAAAGCATACGATACAACTTGGCAACATGGAATTTTAAAAGATCTCCACCAAATGGGACTCAGAGGAAGGCTTCCCATCTTCATTTCAAATTTTCTCACCAAAAGAAACTTCAAAGTCCAAGTCGGAAACACATCATCAACTATTCACAAACAAGACCTGGGAGTCCCTCAAGGAAGCATTCTCTCAGTCACTCTCTTCAGCATCAAGATAAATAACATTGTAGAAATTATTGGACCAAACACATTCTGCAGCCTTTATGTGGATGATCTCTGCATGAGTTACAGAGGAAATAATATGAACACAATTGAAAGACATCTACAATCAAGTATCCACAAAATCAATCAGTGGGCTACAAAAAATGGTTTTAAGTTCTCCAGATCAAAAACTGCTTGTACACATTTTTGCATCCAGAGATCCCTTCACCATGACCCAGAACTTTTTATTAACGAAGAACAAATCAAAGGAAATCAAGTTTTTAGGACTTATTTTAGACAACAAAATGACTTTTATCCCTCATTTTAAATAATTAAAAAACAAGTGCTCGAAAGCCATGCGTATAATCAAAATCTTAGCAAAAACTAAATGGGGAGCGGATTTTAATATACTCTTACGTCTGTATAGAGTTCTCATTAGATCCCGGTTGGACTATGGGTGCATAATATATGATTCTACCAGAAATTCATATAAACAAATCCACAACACAGTTCATCATCAAGGATTACGTCTTGCTTTAGGAGCCTTCAGAACATCACCAATACAGAGTTTGTACACTGAAGCCAACGAACCTTCTCTCCAAAATAGACGACTAAAACTCTCATTACAATACGCCATTAAACTGAAAGCAAATAAGAACAATCCAGCTCACACTGCAGTTTTTAACCCTCAACTAGTACAATTGTATGAGAGTAAACCACAAACTATCAGACCTTTGGGACTACGCATCAAACCACACCTACAAAATCTAAACATAAACCTGGACATACTAAATCAAGTACATTTCTCCTCCCTGCCCCATTGGAAGATAAAGAGGCCCATAGTCAACATGGATCTAAGCCGCCAGAAGAAAGGAACAACCCACCCCAATGTGTACAGGCAACAATATCTGAACATTAGAAGCCAATATCCCCAACACCAACCCATTTTTACAGATGGCTCAAAAACTGAAAACGGAGTTGCAGCAGCAATGGTAACTGGAAAACAACATTTTGGAATCAGACTACCTAAAGAGTGCACAATTTTCACAGCTGAAGCTCGTGCCCTACTTTTAGCACTGGAGTACATTGAAAACGACCAACTAAACAAGTCCATCATCTTCACAGATTCCAAGTCATGTCTCCAGGCCATGGAATCTCCAAGGAATGATCATCCACTATTAGATGATATTTTGACAAAAACCCACCAACTACAAAACCAGTCCTATCAAATCATTTTTTGCTGGATCCCAGGACATACCGGACTTCCAGGGAATGAGCGAGCCGACGCAGCAGCCAAGAACGCTCTAGGACAAGTAGTGAACAAGTGCCAGATCCCCCCATCAGAGATGAGATCCATCATTAATGATTACATCCAAAATAAATGGCAAGAAGAATGGAATACACTTGAAAACAACAAATTACACGAAATCCAACCTGAGATCCCATACAGAATTTTAAGACATTTTAAGACTAGATTTGATCAAGTGGTTTTTGCCAGATGCCGCATTGGACACTCAAGATTAACCCATGGTCATCTGCTCCAAGGAGAAAACCCTACACAATGTATATACTGCTCAACTCCAATTACCATAAAACACATTTTATTGGACTGCCCTGCTTTAAATGACTCCAGAAAGTCTTTTTATGAAGTGATCTCTTTAAAGGACATTTTTAATACAGTGACACCAGGAAAAATTTTTTGATTTTTTATTGTGTATTAATATGAAATATCTTATCTAATTTATGTAATCAGCTGATGTGAAATTTTAATTGTATATCTGATATCTAAATGTTTTGCCATGAAAATAGCCTTGGTTGCTGACATGGCATTAAATCAATAAATAATAATAATAATCCCTGACCGGGAATCGAACCCGGGCCGCGGCGGTGAGAGCGCCGAATCCTGACCACTATACGTTTCTTGCTAAAATGTGTGAGTGTCTTGGAGTCTTTTGCTCTTTCTCTCTCTCACACACACTTATCTTCTGGTGCGCATTCTCGCATATTTTTGCTCTCTCGCTTACGCGCTCTTGAGAAGCACTTTCTCTCTTTCTTGCTCTTGGTTTTGTCACAAAGGCCCTTTGTCGGCTCCCGATTAGGACATATTTAAAAATAAATGAATAAATAAAATAAAAAATGCCAACGAGAAGAAGAGTGAAGATAAAAACTAAGACTTGTGGACCAGCCAGAGAAGCAGTTTTTCATCTGAGATCTTTAGTTGCATTTTTTGGACAGAGTAAATTACGCTCCGGTTAGTTAGAGTGATCCAGCTGACCGTGCCTAGCGCCGGACCTTCCATCGGGTCACTGTTTGTTGTTTTAGTTTGTTATTTTAGTTTTTTATTTTTGGAGGCACCCCGGGGGGGAGACTCTGTCTCCTAACTGGTAACCCTCCGAAGACTAGGATGGTTGTATTTAGTGTTGTGGATTGGAAGTTAGGTCCGGAGTGTTGTTTTCTTTATTCTTACTTATTATAAAACATTTTATTTACTAAATGGCAACGTTGTTTAAATTAGACAACTGTAAAGATGATATGTTTAATGTGGCTTAACATTATGATATCTCAGTTTCTGGGACGTTACTCAAGAGAGATCTTAAAGCGTGTTTACTGGCTGGTCTTCAAAATTAAAATAATGTTGCTGTGGATTCCAACGCTGTTGGCATAACTCTTGCCTCAGTTGATTCTGGCGTTAATCCTGTCTCATTGATTGATGAGTAAACTGAATGCAAGGAAGTAAAATATTTCGATCTAGGATGCATGAATGTTTGTTTTATTTGTATGAAAGGAACTTATTCCATAGTCAGAGAGACTGTGATGCCTGTGTGCAAGGTGGACCTGGAATGGAGATACTTTCAAATCGTTTATTGGGGTGTTGGCAGATGGACTGTGGGTTGTTCTTGGGCGGATGTGGTTGTATTGTCCTCGGGGTTGCTCCGTGTTTGGGCTCGGCATAGTAGATCATGCTGGGATCCATGTTAGTAAGGGAAGGAAGAGAAAATAAGATTTTTCAAAAATACTTGTAAACTGTGTTTTGAATGTATCAAACATGATTTGTTTTAAACTTAATAACGAATCGCATATTTTACATACTTTTAAAGATGATTTCTTTTATGAAACTTGATCAATATACTCTTAAATCAATGTGATGTGTTTGAAAAATAACTAGTTAGTTGTTCGGTGTAACTGTCTCAATGGTCTATGTGGTGACTGTTAGAAATGTTATGAGGTGTGACCTCTTTCAGAGGTCAAGAGAGGGATTTGTGGGAAAATTTAATTAACTTTCTATGATATCTTGTGAAGATAATGAGAATGAATGGTTTTATTATACATGGCCTCGGAAAAGGGAAAGAGGACTGCTTTGACTCCCCTTTTCTTCCTAGGCAGGAAGAGATAAGGATATTCTTCCAGAATATTGTAGTCTTGTTTGAAAGAGAATGCGTCAGGGGTTATTAACGATTCAGGAAAAAATCTGAATCTAGTGGATCAGTATCTTGTTGTCGTGTATAAAAAGTATTAAAAGTCACTTCCCTGACCGGGAATCGAACAACGGAAGCGGCGGGGAGAGCGGCGAATCCTGTCCACTAGACCATCAGGGACACACAACCCTCATTGTTTTTCGGCCATTTATTTGCCATTTTTAAATGCTATCACATTTGATCATAATGATTTGGACACACAACCTTCTGATTTGGAGTCAGACGCGCTACCCTTGCGCCACAAGGTCTTATATGAGGATTTCTGGAAGAAGGCTCATAACGATCCAGAGGAAAATCAGAATCTAGTGGATTAGTATCTTCTTGTCGTGTGTAAAAAATATTAAAAAGAAGTTCCCTGACCGGGAATCAAACCCGGGCCTCAGCGGTGAGAGCGCAGAATCCTGACCATCAGGGACACAAAATACTTATTGTTTTTTTGGCTATCATTTTTTTTTTGCCATTTTTAATTGATATTACTTTTTTATAATACTTCCTGGCATTTTCCAGTAATGCTGTTTTGATTATCTAGAAGAGCAAAACTCAAATCATGCTAATTTTAGAAAACTTTTTAAAATTAAAGTTTATTGCTCTCCCATGATCTGGAGTCAGAAGCGCCACCGTTGCGCCACAAGGTCTTATATGAGGATTTCTGGAAGAAGGCTCATAACGATCCAGAAAAAAATCTGAATCTAGTGGATCAGTAGCTTTTTGTCGTGTATCAAATTTTTTTAAAAGGACCTTCCCTGAACGGTAATCGAACCTGGGCCGCAGCGGTGAGAGCGCCGAATCCTGACCACTAGACCATCAGGGACACACATACCTCAATGTTTTTTGGCCTTTTTTTGTCATTTTTAAATGCTATCACTTTTTGATCATAATTCCAGGCATTTTCCAGTAATGCCGTTTTGATTATGTAGAAGAGCAAAAACTCAAAACATAATAATTTTTGAAAACTTTTTTGAAAGCTAATCGAACCCGGGCCGCAGCGGTGAGAGCGCCGAATCCTGACCACTAGACCATCAGGGACACACATACCTCAATGTTTTTTGGCCTTTTTTTTTCTTTTTTAAATGCTATCTCTTTTTGAGCATAATTCCTGGCAATTTCCAGTAATGCCGTTTTGATTATCTAGAAGAGCAAAACTCAAATCATGCTAATTTTAGAAAACTTTTTAAAATTAAAGTTTATTGCTCTCCCATGATCTGGAGCCAGAAGCGCTACCGTTGCGCCACAAGGTCTTATATGAGGATTTCTGGAAGAAGGCTCATAACGATCCAGAGGAAAATCAGAATCTAGTGGATTAGTATCTTCTTGTCGTGTGTCAAAAATATTAAAAGGCAGTTCCCTGACCGGGAATCAAACCCGGGCCTCAGCGGTGAGAGCGCAGAATCCTGACCATCAGGGACACACAATACTTATTGTTTTTTTGGCTATCATTTTTTTTTTGCCATTTTTAATTGATATTACTTTTTTATAATACTTCCTGGCATTTTCCAGTAATGCTGTTTTGATTATCTAGAAGAGCAACACTCAAATCATGCTAATTTTAGAAAACTTTTTAAAATTAAAGTTTATTGCTCTCCCGTGATCTGGTATCAGAAGCACTACCGTTGCACTACAAGGTCTTATATGAGGATTTTTGGAAGAAGGCTCATAACGATCCAGAAAAAAATCTGAATCTAGTGGATCAGTATGATGTTGTCGTGTATCAAAACTATTAAAAGGAAGTTCCCTGTCCGGGAATCGAATCCTGACCACTAGACCTTCAGGGAGACACAACCCTCATTGTTTTTTGGCCATCATTTTTTCTTGCCATTTTTAAATGCTATCACTTTTTTTATCATACTTCCTGGCAATATCCAGTAATGCCGTTTTGATTATCTAGAAGAGCAAAACTCAAAACATAATAATTTTTGAAAACTTTTTAAAATTAAAGTTTATTGCTCTCCCATGATTTGGTATCAGAAGTGCTACCGTTGCGCCACAAGGTCTTATATGAGGATTTTTGGAAGAAGGCTCATAACGATCCAGAAAAAAATCAGAATCTAGTGGATCAGTATCTTGTTGTCTGGTATCAAAAATATCAAAAGGAACTTCCCTGACCGGGAATCGAATCCTGACCACTAGACCTTCAGGGACACACAACCCTCATTGCTTTTTGGCCATCATTTTTTTGCCATTTTTAAATGCTATCACTCTTTTATCATACTTCCTGGCAATTTCCAGTTATGCCGTTTTGATTATCTAGAAGAGCAAAACTCAAATCATGCTAATTTTAGAAAACTTTTTAAAATTAAAGTTTATTGCTCTCCCATGATCTGGTATCAGAAGCGCTACCGTTGCGCTACAAGGTCTTATATGAGGATTTTTGGAAGAAGGCTCATAACGATCCAGAAAAAAATCAGAATCTAGTGGATCAGTATCATGTTGTCGTGTATCAAAAATATTAAAAGGAACTTCCCTGACCGGGAATCGAATCCTGACCACTAGACCTTCAGGTACACACAACCCTCATGCTTTTTTGGCCATCATTTTTTTTGCCATTTTTAAATGCTATCACTTTTTTATCATACTTCCTGGCAATATCCAGTAATGCCGTTTTGATTATCTAGAAGAGCAAAACTCAAATCATGCTAATTTTAGAAAATTTTTTAAAATTAAAGTTTATTGCTCTCCTATGATCTGGTACCAGAAGCGCTACTGTTGCGCTACAAGGTCTTATATGAGGATTTTTGGAAGAAGGCTCATAACGATCCAGAAAAAAAATCAGAATCTAGTGGATCAGTATCTTGTTGTCGTGTATCAAAAATATTAAAAGGAACTTCCCTGTTCAAAATTTCAAATAATTTTTGATTATCTAGAAGAGCAAAATTCAAATTATATTACTTTTAGAAAACTTTTTAGTATTAAAGTTTTCTGAACTCCCAGCATTGACCTTGATGTGACTTGAACACACAACCTTCTGATCTGGAGTCAGATGCACTACCATTGCTCCACAAGGTCTTATTATGAAATTTTGTTGAAGAAGGCTCATAACGATCCAGAAACAAATCTGAATCTAGTAAATCAGTATCTTGTTGTCCTCTATAAAAAATATTAAAAGTCACTTCCCTGACCGGGACCCCCGTGGGGACCCGGGGTAGAATAGGTCCCTAGCACCCCCTTGCTGATCGTAAAAGGCGACAAATGGGGCAACTTGTTGGCCGTGAGTTGCGACTTGTGTCAGATGAGGAAGAGATCATGGTGCTTGAGAATTCCGGTATGCTGCGGCTACCTCTTATCCAACACATCACTTCGGCTCCTACTTCACTCAGACAAGAGGTTGGAAAGGCCCATTCCAATCAATCGGCTAGTCAGGACCTGCCCTGGAACAAATTTGGAAACTCAATCAACCAAATAACTCTCATTCTTTCCAAAAGGCGCTGGCGTAGGGTCAATTGAGTAGTATAAACATAGTTTATATGCTCAAGTATATCATCACTGTATCCTTGATGTACATCCAGTGGATGTCCGTGGCTCTGTACATCCCCTAGTAGGGCTCCAAGGAGGGTGAGGAGCAGAGATGATGAACAAAACTACACTAAAACATGGCAAAAAACCAAAACCCCAAAAAACGAATATTGGACCAAGACTTGGAAACAGAATCTCTGACTGATTTCATCTTTTCAACTGAAAACGAAAACTGGCAAAGATTTATCTTACTAGAATCACTGACCGATGACATACCACTCACCAAACTGTCTCCGTTTGCAATTCACAAAGGAATCACAGGAATTGCAGGAACAGTAAAAGACATCAAAAAGTTGCGTTCAGGACAAATACTGGTAGAATGTGCTAGAAAAGCAAATTCAACAAACCTATTACAAGCAACTACTTTGGCCGGAATCAATATAAAAACCTTCCCCCACCCTTCACTAAACAATTGCAAAGGTGTAATCCGTACCAGAGAACTCTATGATATGGATGAAGCCGTAATCACATCAGAACTACAACAACTAAGCGTAATTGATGTCAAAAGAATGACAATTAAAAAGGATGGACAAATCATCAAAACAGGAACATACATCTTGACTTTCAATAGACCTCAACTCCCAGAGAAAATTAAACTTGGATACCTAAGCGTCACCGTGGACATTTTCATCCCAAATCCACTGAGATGCTTTAAATGCCAAAAATTCGGACACGGATCTTCAGGATGCAAAAATAAAACTACCTGCCAAAATTGTGGAGAAGACGAACATGACACAAACTGCACCAAAGCTCCTAAATGCAAAAACTGCCTTGGAGAGCATGCAGCATCATCCAAAAATTGCCCCATCTGGCTCAAAGAAAAAGAAATACAAAAAATCAAACATACAAAGACAGTAAGCTACCTCGAAGCCCGAAAAACAGTTGAAGGACTCCCGCCTTCAACCTGAGCAAAACCTATTCTGCTGCTCTCAAACCAAAGATGCAATCAACCAGCTGTCAAACAGATTTAACTTGGATATCTAAAGATAAACCCCAAACCATAAATAACACCAAAAGCCCAATCCCTCAAAAAACCAAGAATATATCCATACAAACTAGTCAGACACAAGACCCCCATCTGGAACAAAGGGAATCAAAAGTGAAAAAGAAACTTTAAAGTACAATAACTCTTCAACCAAACCAAGATAAAAACCGAACCCAAAAAAAACGAAAATCCAAAAGACATTGAAATGACTGAGACTCAGACTAATCGTAGCCGTAGCCTCTCACCTAAATGTAAAAATAAAGGACCTATCCCTATTTTTCCTACTTGAAAATCATCAACCACATCATACAGTGGAACTGCCGAGGACTAAAAACAAATTTTACAGAATTACAACACTTAACCACTGAATTTAATCCTCTTGCTTGTTGTATTCAGGAGACCCATCTATCTCCAAATGATAATTTGACTTTTAAAGGTTTTAAAGTTTTTAGCAAATGCGGACCAAATCTACAACGGCCCTCTGGGGGTTCAGCCATTTTAGCAAAAAAAGATATAATACACAGCCAAATTACTCTGAATACCAAATTACAAGCAATTGCAGTACAACTTACCCTCCACAGAACTATTACACTATGCTCAATTTATATCCCCCCACATGATGCAGTGATACCTCAAGAACTGAACAAACTCGTCTCACAATTACCAACCCCATATATCCTTATGGGTGATTTTAACAGCCATAATACTCTATGGGGTGAAGACCGATGTGATGCCAAAGGAAGAAAAATAGAAGAATTCATAGAAAATAATGATTTATGCCTATTAAACGACGGGTCAAAAACATACCTCCATCCAGGACATGGCACCTATACTGCCATAGACCTGACCATATGCAGTGCATACCTTATACTCGACTGTTCATGGAGAGTCTGGAACGACCTCTGCGGGAGTGATCACTTCCCAATCGTAATAACATTCTCACATACCAAAGCGCAAACTAGACCCCCAAGATGGCAACTCAAAAAAGCAAACTGGCTCACCTTTCAAACCATGTGTTGTGAAAAACTCACTCCAGCAAACCAAGAAAACCAAAACCCTATAGAATCCTTCACCCAGCAACTAATCGCAATAGCAGAAGAAACCATTCCAAAAACATCAACAAAACCTCAACGAAAGACCAATCCATGGGTCAAGAACAATGCAAAAAAGCTATTGAAGCACGGAAAAAAGCCGAACGGAACTTCAATAAACACCCATCAACTGCAAACTTTATTAAATTCAAAATCTGCAGAGCTCAAGCTCGCAGAACCATAAATGAAACAAAGAAACAAAGCTGGAATCAATTTGTCTCAAGCTTAACCTACTATTCAGCCACGAAGAAGATCTGGAACATGATCCGGAAAATGAAGGGAATGGAAAACGGATCAAACATACAACACATCAAAAGACAAGGAATACTGCAGACAACGGAGATAGATATAGCGAACACACTAGCGGAAACCTTCAGAAAGAACTCATCAATAGAAAACTGCCTCCCTGATTTTCAACTATTGCAAGCACAGCAAGAACCAATAAAACTGAATTTCAACTCAGACAACAAGGAAATATATAACCAAACCTTCAAGATGGAAGAACGTCTAGGTTACTTGCGTAACCCCACGTTCCCTGAATAGGGAACAGAGACGTTTAGTCGATGACCGACTGAATGGGAGCTGATCTCCATGGGAGATTGGACCGAATTGTTTAACAGGCAAATTGATTTGCAGGCGTGAGTGATTGATTAGCAATCAGCCGGGTATAAGACCGGGCGTAACGCACGCTTCAGTATGGGATTTTCCTGAGGAGCCGACCTACTTACCTCCGGCGCCTCAGTCTCCCGACTTCAAAGGCATGGCAGAAAGGAAACGTCTCCGTTCCCTATTCAGGGAACGTGGGGTTACGCAAGTAACCTAGGCGTTCCCTTTCAGTCGGTACCGGAGACGTTTAGTCGATGACCGACTGAATGGGAGCCTCTACAAAGCGCCATGCCCGAAGTCCATCCAAACAGGCCAGCACTAAACTTGGAGAAGGTTAGTGAATTAAGCTGTAATACCTGAATGGGAACTCCTTCTGCCCCTGCCCGAATTTTCATTGACGGGGAAGTCGTCCAACACTGAGAGCGTAAGCTGTACTCGGTTGTTGCGAAGACGACCAGAAGGAGGGCACCCCTCATCGTGGAGAGGGGTGCGCGGAGATCGCGTCGAGACCCGCAGGGCTACCAGCGAAGACGTTCTGCAGACAAGAGAGTGGCAGAGACGTAAGTCATCGTTACTCACCAAGGCAGGGGGGTAACGGGACGGGTTCCTACTAGCCGCCTGGAGGGGGAGCTGTAGAAAAATACACAGAAAGGGAGCACCAATAAAAAGGGGGACTCCCAGATCCGGACCCTAGTTCTGCTGGGGCCAGGCCGAAGCGAGCTCCAGAGCAGAACCTAGCAGAGCTGACTGCTCCGCACAGTCAGATGCCGAAGGGGGGAGGAAGAAGAGCCACCCCAAGGGGGGGGGGGCGCACAAGATGTGTACTGCTCATTTAAGAGAGTACTGCAAGCTACTACACCTGCTCCGTCCCCTGAGGGAACCTGCCACCACTCAGGACCGCAGAGGGGACAGAGCCAACATCAAGGTTATAGAACCTGATGAAAGTATCCGGTGTAGACCAACCCGCAGCTCGACAAATGTCGGCGAGTGAAGCCCCTCTGGCCAACGCCCACGAGGCAGCAATGCCGCGAGTGGAGTGGGCCCTCAGATGGAGAGGGCAGGGAACCTCCCACGCCTCATAAGCAAGGCTAATGGCTTCCACGATCCAATGTGCCAGCCGTTGCTTGGAGACAGCGGAACCCTTACGCTGGCCTCCGAAACAAATGAAGAGCTGCTTGGAGCTACGAAGCTCCCGGGTTCTGTCCAGGTAGATCCGGAGAGCTCGCACAGGACATAGAGAACCCAGGGTTGGGTCTGCCTCCTCCCGGGGCAGAGCTTGCAGGGTCACCACCTGGTCCCGGAAGGGGACGGATGGGACCTTGGGGATGAATCCGGGCCTGGGCCTGATGGTAATCAAGGAATCGCCAGGGCCGAATTCCAGGCAGGATTCGTCGGCGGACAGTGCCTGGAGATCTCCCACCCTCTTAATTGAGGCCAACGCAAGCAGGAGGGCGGTCTTCAGAGAGAGGACTCGCAACTCCGCTGAGTGCAAGGGCTCAAAAGGAGACTTCCGTAGCCCCGTAAGGGCGACGGAGAGGTCCCAAGAGGGGATAGAGGGTGGTCTAGAAGGCCTGAGGCGTCTAGCCCCCTTGAGAAATCTCACCGTCAGTTCGTGGCTTCCCACTGATTTCCCTTCGACCCGAAGGTGGAAGGCGGAAATAGCGGCAGCGTAGACCTTGAGAGACGATGGGGACAGCCCCCGATCGAATCTCTCCTGGAGGAAGGTCAACACGACTCTGATGGGGCATGTCCCGGGGTCTTCCTGACGGGAAGAGCACCATTCGACGAACCGACCCCACTTGCCAGCGTAGCACGCTCGGGTAGAGGGGGCTAACGCATGGTTCAAAGTGTTCACCACGGAGGGTGGTAGAGGCTCGGGGTCCACAGCGGACAGATATGCCATACGTGTAGGGCCCAGAGGTCTGGCCGCGGGTGCCTGTATCCCCCCCCTTGAGTCAGGAGGTCCGGACTCAAGGGGATCGGCCAGGGAGGGGCTGTCACGAGCGCTGAGAGGTCCGGAAGCCAGGCTCTGTTCGGCCACAAGGGGGCGATCAAGAGCAGCTCGCGCTCGTCCTCCCTGACCTTGCACAGAAGCTGTGCTAGAAGGCTCACTGGGGGAAACGCATACAAGCGTTTGTTCCTGGGCCAGCAGTGGGCCATCGCATCTGTCCCGAGAGGAGCCAGGGACAGGGAGTAAAAGAGCCGGCAATGGGTATTCTCGCGGGAGGCAAACAGGTCTACCTGGGCCTCGCCGAAGATGTCCCAAATCTGCTGAATAGCCCGAGGATGGAGTCGCCATTCTCCTGCCGTGGGATGGAACCTGGACAGCGAATCCGCGATCCTGTTGCATTCCCCGGGGATGTGTACGGCTCTGAGCGACCGAAGTCTGCTCTGACTCCAGAGGAGCAGCTCTTGGGCGAGGTAGTGCAGGAAGCGGGAGCGCACACCGCCCTGGTGGTTGATGTACGCTACGACCGCGGTGCTGTCTGACCTGACCAGCACGTGCCGATCCCGAAGGAATGGGCAGAAGCGCCGGAGCGCTAGGATCACTGCAGCTAGCTCGAGACGGTTGATGTGCCAGCGAGACAGCCGTCCGTTCCAGGAACCGGACTCTCGGTGGGAACCGCACACGGCGCCCCAACCGGTCTTGGAGGCGTCGGTGGTGACCACTACGCGACTGGTGATGCACACTAGGGGCACTCCAGCGCGCAGGAATCGTACCGACTTCCAGACCTTCAGGTGAGGGAGCGCGCCTGTCACGGACAGACGAAGAGCTCCCTGACGCCATGCCCAAGTTGGAACTCGCGAGAGAAGCCATAGCTGAAGTGGTCGCATATGCAGGAGCCCGAGTGGAATCACTGAGGCTGCGGCTGCCATATGCCCCAGGAGCCTCTGAAATAATTTCAGTCTGACCACTTGTCGAGAGGACACCGCGAATAAGGCGGCCAGCAAGGCCCGGGCGCGATCTACCGACAGGTGTGCCCGCATGCTCTCGGAGTTCAGCTCCATCCCGAGAAAAGAGATGACTCTCACCGGAGTGAGGCAGCTCTTTTCCCAGTTGACCCTCAGACCCAATCGGTTTAAGTGCCGGAGCACCTTGCCTCGGTGTCGGATCAACTGGTCCCTGGACGAGGCTATGAGAAGCCAGTCGTCGAGGTAGTCCAGGATCCGAATGCCTGCCCGGCGGAGCGGGGCAAGAGCGGCCCGGGCAACCTTCGTGAAGGTGCGCGGGGAGAGGGCAAGACCGAAGGGTAGGACCTTGTACTGGTATGCATGGCCTTCGAAGCAGAACCTTAGAAAGGGTCTGTGTCTCGGAACCACTTCTACCTGAAAGTACGCGTCCTTCAGGTCGATTGTCGCGAACCAATCTCCAGGACGGATGCACGGTAGAATGCAGCGGACCGTCAGCATCCGAAACCGAAGCTTGGCCAGGCTTCGGTTTAGACGCCTCAGGTCCAAGATTGGTCGCAGCCGCCTGATTTTTTGGGGACCAGGAAGTATGGGCTGTAAAACCCGCGTTCCATATCGGCTGGAGGGACCGGCTCGACAGCTCCTTTTGTCAAAAGGGCGTCGATCTCCTCTCGCAGGAATGAGGCGCCTGTCCGGGGGACAGGGGTGTGCGCTACGCCTCGAAACCTGGGGGCTTTTACGAACTGAATCGTATAGCCCTGCCGGATTGTCCGGACCACCCACCGTGAGACCCCGGGAAGCTTCCGCCAGGCTCCCAGGTAAGCTGACAGGGGTACTGGTCGGGACGTGCCGATGGTCACCAAGGCGGGGCCGCCAAGAGGCGGACTTGAAGGCGGAATCACCAGGGACGAACCCTGGGAAATGGTCAGATGAGGGAAGGGGGACTGAGCCCCCGCGCTCTCTGCCATGGCCAGTGGAACACGCGCCCAAGTCTGGGTCTTCGTCGGAGACCGAGGAAGATGAACCCCAGACCGCAGAGCGTGCGGTTCCACTATTCTCGGGAAGCTCATGAGATCTGTCTTTGACACAATAGGTGCCGCCGTCCCGGGGGACGGCAGCGAGGAGTGTGTGGTGGACTCCCCCCCTCCATGGGGAGTTGGGTCGGTGACTTGACCCGAAGAGCAGCTCATATGTTCCCGAGTCGCCAACCTCAGGGGCGCTTCTTACTAGAAGCCCTCGTCTGCCTTCGAGAACCCTCCGAGGTTGACAGCGTCTTCCGCCTTGTAGAGGTCTTCCTCGGACCAGAGGTCGAAGGCGCAGACCGTGGCGGAGGACGCTCTCTTTGGCGGCGAACAGGTGGAGAGGGGTCTGGCGCAGAAGCAGCGGAACACCGCCACTTCCGACGCGGGACCATGAGCTCACCCAGACCCTCCGCCTGTTTCCTGATCGTGGAGACCTTTGACGCAAAATCGTCCACGGCGACGCCAAAGAGGCCATCTGGGGATACAGGGGCATCCAGAAACCTGTTACGGTCTTCGGGAAGCATAGTCGCCTGCTCCAACCAGAGATGGCGTTCCTGGACCACGAGTGTGGACATCGTGCGACCAATGTTCAGCGCAGCTGATTTAGTAGCCCGAAGCGCTAAATCAGTGGCCGAGCGCAAGTCTCTGAGAGACTGCTGGTCACCACCCCCTTGGTGCATGTCACGGAGGACCTTGGCCTGAAAGACCTGTAAGGTCGCCATAGTATGCAGCGATGCAGCAGCTTGACCCGCGGCTGAGTAAGCCTTCGTCATCAGGGCTGACGAAAACTTACCAGCTTTGGAGGGAACAGTCGGACGAGACCACCAAGCGGCAGCACTGCCGGGGCACAAGTGCACCGCGACAGCCTGCTCTACCCGGGGAATCGCAGAATACCCCCTAGCTGCTGCATCATCCAAGGTGGTGAAGGGGGAGGAGCTGGAAGCCCTGGCAGACAGGGGAGCCCGCCAGAATTTAGTGAGCTCCTCGTGCACCTCCGGGAAGAAAGGAACTTCAGGAGCGCGGGGGGCGGAGCCCCGGCGCTTACCTAAGAACCAGTCATCCAGCCGCGACGGCCCCGAGCTGGAAGGTGCTTGCACCTCCAGCCCAATAGCGGTCGCGGCCTTGGAGAGCACCGTGAAAGCAGCGGTGAGCTGAAGGACTCCGAAGAACGCGCCCCTTCCGATGCTGCGAGGGAAAGCAGATCGTCAGCAGGATCACACGAGGGCCCGGGCAACGCCGAAGCGCTAATCGAGTCTCCCGCGGACCAGACGGGGAGCGCACTCGGGCTTTGGGGACGGTGCGAGGGATCGCCTGACACCAATCGACCCAAAGCCGCAGAAGAGGAGTTTTGGGACGGGCCCCTCGGAGTCGAAAGATCACCGGGAGCCGAAGCTCCGGTGTCCTCCTCCTCGAAGAAGGACCGCCTATACCTCAGAGTGCCACTCTCGCCTCACAAGACCAGCACAGGCGTGTTGGAAGCCCAAAAACTCCACGCATTTCTCGTGACCGTCCTTGGACGAGATAAACTCAACACAGCCAGGATTACAGCACGTTTTGCTCATCGTGTCGTGAAAAATGGACAGGATGTGAACAAGCGGCTAACAATAACACTGGACAGGCTAATGCCGGAAAAGACTGAGGCGCAGCGAACAGCGGCGTGCTATACTGGGCTAGCAGAGGACCACGCTGTATTTGCTAGGTAAGCAACCTCGATCTCAACTGGCGGTTTAGCGTCAAAGTTTAGAGAGGAGAGTCACACCCAGTCCGCTCCGAAGGAAAATCGCATACTGAAGCGTGCGTTACGCCCGGTCTTATACCCGGCTGATTGCTAATCAATCACTCACGCCTGCAAATCAATTTGCCCGTTAAACAATTCGGTCCAATCTCCCATGGAGATCAGCTCCCATTCAGTCGGTCATCGACTAAACGTCTCCGGTACCGACTGAAAGGGAACTAATAAACTCTCTAAAAGGATCACACGACACAGCTATTGGTCCAGACAAAATCCACTACCAATTCTTAAAGAACCTACCGTACAACTACCGATGCCTTTTATTAGATAATTTTAACTCCGTCTGGACTTCTGGTAAAATACCAACTTCATAAAGGGAGGCAATAATAATACCTATACCCAAACCTGGAAAAGACCATTCTGATCCAAGCAACTATAGACCAATTGCACTGACTAGTTGCCTATGCAAAACCATGGAAAGGATGATAAACAACCGGCTCATCTGGATACTAGAAAAAAACAAACAATTAACGGACTACCAGTGCGGACTCAGACGCGGTAAGAGCACATTGGATCAACTAATTCGACTGGAAACTTATATTAGAAATGGATTCATCAGGAAAGATCATGTCGTTGCTGTCTTCTTCGACTTAGAGAAAGCATACGATACAACTTGGCAACATGGAATTTTAAAAGATCTCCACCAAATGGGACTCAGAGGAAGGCTTCCCATCTTCATTTCAAATTTTCTCACCAAAAGAAACTTCAAAGTCCAAGTCGGAAACACATCATCAAATATTCACAAACAAGACCTGGGAGTCCCTCAAGGAAGCATTCTCTCAGTCACTCTCTTCAGCATCAAGATAAATAACATTGTAGAAATTATTGGACCAAACACATTCTGCAGCCTTTATGTGGATGATCTCTGCATAAGTTACAGAGGAAATAATATGAACACAATTGAAAGACATCTACAATCAAGTATCAATCAGTGAAATCAATCAGTGGGCTACAAAAAATGGTTTTAAGTTCTCCAGATCAAAAACTGTTTGTACACATTTTTGCATCCAGAGATCCCTTCACCATGACCCAGAACTTTTTATTAACGAAGAAAAAAAATCAAAGTCGTTAAGGAAATCAAGTTTTTAGGACTTATTTTAGACAACAAAATGACTTTTATCCCTCATTTTAAATATTTAAAAAACAAGTGCTCGAAAGCCATGCTTATAATCAAAATCTTAGCAAAAACTAAATGGGGAGCGGATTTTAATATACTCTTACGTCTTTATAGAGTTCTCATTAGATCCCGGTTGGACTATGGGTGCATAATATATGATTCTACCAGAAATTCATATAAACAAATCCTCAACACAGTTCATCAAGGATTACGTCTTGCTTTAGGAGCCTTCAGAACATCACCAATACAGAGTTTGTACACTGAAGCCAACGAACCTTCTCTCCAAAATAGACGACTAAAACTCTCATTACAATACGCCATTAAACTGAAAGCAAATAAGAACAATCCAGCTCACACTGCAGTTTTTAACCCTCAACTAGTACAATTGTATGAGAGTAAACCACAAACTATCAGACCTTTTGGACTACGCATCAAACCACACCTACAAAATCTAAACATAAACCTGGACATACTAAATCAAGTACATTTCTCCTTCCTGCCCCATTGGAAGATAAAGAGGCCCATAGTCAACATGGATCTAAGCCGCCAGAAGAAAGGAACAACCCACCCCAATGTGTACAGGCAACAATATCTGAACATTAGAAGCCAATATCCCCAACACCAACCCATTTTTACAGATGGCTCAAAAACTGAAAACGGAGTTGCAGCAGCAATGGTAACTGGAAAACAACATTTTGGAATCAGACTACCTAAAGAGTGCACAATTTTCACAGCTGAAGCTCGTGCCCTACTTTTAGCACTGGAGTACATTGAAAACGACCAACTAAACAAGTCCATCATCTTCACAGATTCCAAGTCATGTCTCCAGGCCATGGAATCTCCAAGGAATGATCATCCACTATTAGATGATATTTTGACAAAAACCCACCAACTACAAAACCAGTCCTATCAAATAATTTTTTGCTGGATCCCAGGACATACCGGACTTCCAGGGAATGAGCGAGCCGACGCAGCAGCCAAGAACGCTCTAGGACAAGTAGTGAACAAGTGCCAGATCCCCCCATCAGAGATGAGATCCATCATTAATGATTACATCCAAAATAAATGGCAAGAAGAATGGAATACACTTGAAAACAACAAATTACACGAAATCCAACCTGAGATCCCATACAGAATTTTAAGACATTTTAAGACTAGATTTGATCAAGTGGTTTTTGCCAGATGCCGCATTGGACACTCAAGATTAACCCATGGTCATCTGCTCCAAGGAGAAAACCCTACACAATGTATATACTGCTCAACTCCAATTACCATAAAACACATTTTATTGGACTGCCCTGCTTTTAATGACTCCAGAAAGTCTTTTTATGAAGTGATCTCTTTAACCTCTTAAGCCCGAGAGTCCCCGGTACCGGGGACTTGCCCCCTTGTGCGTTACATTTTCACTCATAGCTCACGAACCCTGAGAATAACCCACACATATTAAATACTGTTGTGTTCAGCGGAAACTCCTCTAAAAACGTATCTAATTCAATTTCATATCCGTTAACCACAGCTCGAACGCCATGCAAATAAACAACATGTCTGGAGTATAATTCATGACCACGTTTTTGTTTATGTGCGATATGTATCCACAATATAAACGGAAACACCAAAACCATTACATTAAATGAAAGCTAACAACCAGCTGAATCCAGTGATATGCAACTCATTAACATTGCATGAAGTATTTCAGAGCAGAGAGCGAAAGTTCCCCGAAAAAACGCCAGCAAAAACCAAGCAAGCATGTAAATCTTGTCTTACCTTTGCCGTTTTTCAACAAAAGTTATTTCCATAGCGATAAAAGTCCGTTTGTTGTTATGTCCGGTCGATAGCTTCGCGCAAACGCCATTTTGGATTATTTCTGTAGCTTTGTGGCGTCATTACGTCACCAAATATGGAATGACTCCCCGTGCGTAAGAGCACGTCTCTCCACGCTGCGCGTCGTGTGATGCGTCGGCGATCCCGTCAGTCTCCAAATGGTTGAGCTGATTGGTTTCCATAGAATCAGAGCTTTCCAGCGATGTATAGATCTCCCGGATTGGACAGATGGTCGGGGGGGTAGGGACACGCAGAAGCTCGGCGTCAAAGCGTTTGTGAGTGAAACGTTCCCAAAAGCGCAGCAAGATGGCGTAAATGAGCTTCTACCCCCCTCTTACAGCGTTTCTTTAGGAGTTTTTTTTGCTGAAATCATGTCCCATAAGCAACAAAAGAAGACTATTAACGTAGCTGAGGCTTTGGACAAGATTTTTTCCATATTTCAATTATTGTGCCAAATTGTGCCAAACTGTGCCAACATGGATTACGCCTGAACTTTGTTCAATCAAAACCTTTACAGAATATTAGTTTCTTGTAGTATGAACGCCAAGCTTGCTACAGATGTCCTTGACATGTAGTGGTTACAATTGATTGTGTTTATTTGCTTCGTTATAAGTAAAAAAAGGAGATATTGGAGGAAACATATGTTTTTTTTTAGGCGGAGTTCATTTTTTTGGCCATTCCAACATCAATTACTCTTACCCAGTGTTCTTGACTGTCAAATTAACTCATCCACACCACTCCCAAGAACCTATCTTCATTTTGATACCAAGATTTGCAGTTTAGGCCTTGTAAAAGCTGAGAAATGCCTTAAAAGTAAAAGTATAGGATTTTCGGAAAATAGGCCTCAGGGCTTAAGAGGTTAAAGGACATTTTTAATACAGTGACACCAGGAAAAATTTTTTGATTTTTTTATTGTGTATTAATATGAAATATCTTATCTAATTTATGTAATCAGCTGATGTGAAATTTTAATTGTATATCTGATATCTAAATGTTTTGCCATGAAAATAGCCTTGGTTGCTGACATGGCATTAAATCAATAAATAATAATAATAATCCCTGACCGGGAATCGAACCCGGGCCGCGGCGGTGAGAGCGCCGAATCCTGACCACTATACGTTTCTTGCTAAAATGTGTGAGTGTCTTGGAGTCTTTTGCTCTTTCTCTCTCTCACACACACTTATCTTCTGGTGCGCATTCTCGCATATTTTTGCTCTCTCGCTTACGCGCTCTTGAGAAGCACTTTCTCTCTTTCTTGCTCTTGGTTTTGTCACAAAAGCCCTTTGTCGGCTCCCGATTAGGACATATTTAAAAATAAATGAATAAATAAAATAAAAAATGCCAACGAGAAGAAGAGTGAAGATAAAAACTAAGACTTGTGGACCAGCCAGAGAAGCAGTTTTTTCATCTGAGATCTTTAGTTGCATTTTTTGGACAGAGTAAATTACGCTCCGGTTAGTTAGAGTGATCCAGCTGACCGTGCCTAGCGCCGGACCTTCCATCGGGTCACTGTTTGTTGTTTTAGTTTGTTATTTTAGTTTTTTATTTTTGGAGGCACCCCGGGGGGGAGACTCTGTCTCCTAACTGGTAACCCTCCGAAGACTAGGAAGGTTGTATTTAGTGTTGTAGATAGGAAGTTAGGTCCGGAGTGTTGTTTTCTTTATTCTTACTTATTATAAAACATTTTATTTACTAAATGGCAACGTTGTGTAAATTAGACAACTGTAAAGATGATATGTTTAATGTGGCTTAACATTATGATATCTCAGTTTCTGGGCCGTTACTCAAGAGAGATCTTAAAGCGTGTTTACTGGCTGGTCTTCAAAATTAAAATAATGTTGCTGTGGATTCCAGCGCTGTTGGCATAACTCTTGCCTCAGTTGATTCTGGCGTTAATCCTGTCTCATTGATTGATGAGTAAACTGAATGCAAGGAAGTAAAATATTTCGATCTAGGATGCATGAATGTTTGTTTTATTTGTATGAAAGGAACTTATTCCATAGTCAGAGAGACTGTGATGCCTGTGTGCAAGGTGGACCTGGAATGGGGATACTTTCAAATCGTTTATTGGGGTGTTGGCAGATGGACTGTGGGTTGTTCTTGGGCGGATGTGGTTGTATTGTCCGCGGGGTTGCTCCGTGTTTGGGCTCGGCATAGTAGATCATGCTGGGATCCATGTTAGTAAGGGAAGGAAGAGAAAAATAAGATTTTTCAAAAATACTTGTAATCTGTGTTTTGAATGCCATCAAACATGATTTGTTTTAAACTTAATAACGAATCGCATATTTTACATACTTTTAAAGATGATTTCTTTTATGAAACTTGATCAATATACTCTTAAATCAATGTGATGTGTTTGAAAAAAAAACTAGTTAGTTGTTCAGTGTAACTGTCTCGATGGTCTATGTGGTGACTGTTAGAAATGTTATGAGGTGTGACCTCTTTCAGAGGTCAAGAGAGGGATTTGTGGGAGAATTTAATTAACTTTCTATGATATCTTGTGAAGATAATGAGAATGAATGGTTTTATTATACATGGCCTCGGAACAGGGAAAGAGGACTGCTTTGACTCCCCTTTTCTTCCTAGGCAGGAAGAGATAAGGATATTCTTCCAGAATATTGTAGTCTTGTTTCAAAGAGAATGCGTCAGGGGTTATTAACGATTCAGGAAAAAATCAGAATCTAGTGGATCAGTATCTTGTTGTCGTGTATAAAAAGTATTAAAAGTCACTTCCCTGACCGGGAATCGAACAAAGGAAGCGGCGGTGAGAGCGGCGAATCCTGTCCACTAGACCATCAGGGACACACAACCCTCATTGTTTTTCGGCCATTTATTTGCCATTTTTAAATGCTATCACATTTGATCATATTGATTTGGACACACAACCTTCTGATTTGAAGTCAGACGCGCTACCGTTGCGCCACAAGGTCTTATATGAGGATTTCTGGAAGAAGGCTCATGACGATCCAGAGGAAAATCAGAATCTAGTGGATTAGTATCTTCTTGTCGTGTGTCAAAAATATTAAAAAGAAGTTCCCTGACCGGGAATCAAACCCGGGCCTCAGCGGTGAGAGCGCAGAATCCTGACCATCAGGGACACACAATACTTATTGTTTTTTTGGCTATCATTTTTTTTTTGCCATTTTTAATTGATATTACTTTTTTATAATACTTCCTGGCATTTTCCAGTAATGCTGTTTTGATTATCTAGAAGAGCAAAACTCAAATCATGCTAATTTTAGAAAACTTTTTAAAATTAAAGTTTATTGCTCTCCCATGATCTGGAGTCAGAAGCGCTACCGTTGCGCCACAAGGTCTTATATGAGGATTTCTGGAAGAAGGCTCATAACGATCCAGAAAAAAATCTGAATCTAGTGGATCAGTAGCTTTTTGTCGTGTATCAAATTTTTTAAAAGGACCTTCCCTGAACGGTAATCGAACCTGGGCCGCAGCGGTGAGAGCGCCGAATCCTGACCACTAGACCATCAGGGACACACATACCTCAATGTTTTTTGGCTTTTTTTTGTCATTTTTAAATGCTATCACTTTTTGATCATAATTCCAGGCAATTTCCAGTAATGCCGTTTTGATTATGTAGAAGAGCAAAAACTCAAAACATAATAATTTTTGAAAACTTTTTTGAAAGCTAATCGAACCCGGGCCGCAGCGGTGAGAGCGCCGAATCCTGACCACTAGACCATCAGGGACACACATACCTCAATGTTTTTTGGCCTTTTTTTTGTCATTTTTAAATGCTATCTCTTTTTGATCATAATTCCTGGCAATTTCCAGTAATGCCGTTTTGATTATCTAGAAGAGCAAAACTCAAATCATGCTAATTTTAGAAAACTTTTTAAAATTAAAGTTTATTGCTCTCCCATGATCTGGTATCAGAAGCGCTACCGTTGCGCTACAAGGTCTTATATGAGGATTTTTGGAAGAAGGCTCATAACGATCCAGAAAAAAATCTGAATCTAGTGGATCAGTATCATGTTGTTGTGTATCAAAACTATTAAAAGGAAGTTCCCTGTCCGGGAATCGAATCCTGACCACTAGACCTTCAGGGAGACACAACCCTCCTTGTTTTTTGGCCATCATTTTTTCTTGCCATTTTTAAATGCTATCACTTTTTTATCATACTTCCTGGCAATATCCAGTAATGCCGTTTTGATTATCTAGAAGAGCAAAACTCAAAACATAATAATTTTTTAAAACTTTTTAAAATTAAAGTTTATTGCTCTCCCATGATTTGGTATCAGAAGTGCTACCGTTGCGCCACAAGGTCTTATATGAGGATTTTTGGAAGAAGGCGCATAACGATCCAGAAAAAAATCAGAATCTAGTGGATCAGTATCATGTTGTCGTGTATCAAAAATATTAAAAGGAACTTCCCTGACCCTGAATCGAATCCTGACCACTAGACCTTCAGGGACACACACCCCACATTGTTTTTTGGCCATCATTTTTTTGCCATTTTTAAATGCTATTACTTTTTTATCATACTTCCTGGCATTTTCCAGTAATGCCGTTTTGATTATCTAGAAGAGCAAAACTCAAATCATGCTAATTTTAGAAAACTTTTTAAAATTAAAGTTTATTGCTCTCCCATGATCTGGTATAAGAAGCACTACCGTTGCACTACAAGGTCTTATATGAGGATTTTTGGAAGAAGGCTCATAACGATCCAGAAAAAAATCTGAATCTAGTGGATCAGTATGATGTTGGCGTGTATCAAAACTATTAAAAGGAAGTTCCCTGTCCGGGAATCGAATCCTGACCACTAGACCTTCAGGGAGACACAACCCTCATTGTTTTTTGCCATCATTTTTTCTTGCCATTTTTAAATGCTATCACTTTTTTATCATACTTCCTGGCAATATCCAGTAATGCCGTTTTGATTATCTAGAAGAGCAAAACTCAAAACATAATAATTTTTGAAAACTTTTTAAATTTAAGTTTATTGCTCTCCCATGATTTGGTATCAGAAGTGCTACCGTTGCGCCACAAGGTCTTATATGAGGATTTTTGGAAGAAGGCTCATAACGATCCAGA
>SRMA01025737.1:3589-248453 GCA_007224835.1 Danionella cerebrum
GTTAGTATGTCGATTTTGGTCAAAATTGGCAAAAATTCAAATTTGTTTAAACTAAACTCATAGAAAGAGTGTGTGCACGCGCACATTCCAGTTGTTTTCAGGTTAATATTCCATATAAAACCGGACATCTGGACATTTGATGATTTTGGTGTAGCCTACCGCAGACCTGCAGTGGTGGACGGCACAAACTCCAGTTCTGGACCAAATTTCAAGTTAGAAACTGCACACACCGTTATTTTAGAGCCCAATCTTTCAGTGCTATCATTGTCAGACAATTTAAAAATTTGGAGATAAAATAAACGGAGATCTGGACGTTTGATGATCCTGGTGGAGCTGACCGCAGATCTCAGAATTCAATTTTGTTTCAAGTTAACTCCAAGGAAGGGCATTTGTGCCGATAAAAACTACAGTCGTTTGCAGGTAGATGTTCCATATAAAATTATACTCCAAATTACGATTAGCAGAGTAAAAAAATGCAAGAAGTTTTAACTTTAACTAAAGGAATGTCTACATTAAGGTTTTACTCCTTAATTATTAAAAGCATATCAAATGTTTCAAATATAGAGCAACATGCTTTGATGAAACTTTTATTCACTTTGATCATTGTGGTGACTAATTAAATTTAGGGACGTGTTTACATTCTGATTCTGTATAAAAGATTAAACCCTTGTTTAAACTTACAAGCTTTTCTGCTCTGTTATATCAATAGTGCTATAGAAGAAAATAAATATCAAATGTTTTAAAAGAATGGCATTTTAACAACTCGAATATGCACTCAATATATATATTTATATTTTTTTTCATTGAACATAAATAAATTTACATTAAAGAGTTGTGAGAGATGATGATGATTGCTAATAAAGTCTTTTGGTTGCAGAGGAGTCTACAGCTCTCTCCTGACTGCTCACCAAGGGGAATGTCTATGGTGAACCTGGAAACCGGAACGCTCTCCGTCTGGAGATCTCCACAGCTTGGGTTTGATGGTTGGATCAGAGGTAAAAGCACATCAGTCCATTCTGTGTGGGAGATGATGGAGAGAATACTCCTTCTTTTGCCCGTCACACTGAGAGAAGAGATAAACATCATTATTTCATTATTTAATACAAATAAATGAGCACAAAACAAATTGAGAGAAAAATTGTAATTGTTGGTTAAAAACATTGTTGTATATTTTTTGCACTGGTTTAATTTTAAACTTTTTGGTTAGATATTTTGTCAGGTAACATTTTTGTTTGCTTCATATTTTATCTTTTAGTATAAATTACATTTTTTGTTTTTGAAAATACCAACATTAACACCAGTACAATTTTTATTTATTTGCTCCACCAAATTAACTAAACAAAACTAAATGAGTGGACAAACAACTGATACAATTTTTATTTGGTGGTAAAAATATCTTAAATTTATTTTAACACTTTTTTGTAAAAGTATATTTGAAATTATTGTAACCATTGAAACATTGTTTTAAAACATATACAGTTGTATATAATTTAAAAATATTCTTTTTATTGTTAATTTTTATGTGTATGTACTGTTCTATTCATTTTGTAGCCTTTTAATTTTTTTATTTAAAAAAAAAATAAATTTTCGATCATCTGTAGTTAACATTTTTTAAATCCCCCCAATATTATGTAATCAGAATATATAATCAGGACACATAAAGTGATAAAAATATACTACATGCGTAAATTTGATATGGCTGCAATGTTATAGAGCGTAAATGAAGTTTTCTAAATTGTAAAATAATTGTTCTGAATCACAGTGTGCGTTTGTAGCCAGGCTAATCATTGGTACTGGGTGAGTATGTGCCGGCTTTAGGGGTGTGGCTTAATCACATGACTGTGTGTTGGATCAGGATATTAAGGTGCCGCTGGCGCATGGCTCTCTCGGGCTGGAATTCATCCCCGGTGTGTGTGGAACCAGCTGATCCCTTGATGTCCTGATCCAAAAACTGTCAGGTGTGCAAGCCACACCCCTATAGCCAGGACCTAGAAATGCTGAAATAGTTAAAGAACCGAATCGTTACAATCATCAAATAAAATGTCGTAACGCACCAGATTATTCAGCTTGCGTTCTGATTGGCTGATAAGGCAGTCGGACAGCTGATTGGCTGGTTTTGGCCGGTGTGTTCAGCTCAGGGTTTGGATGAAGGGCTTCTAACAGGCACCCGATGCCCCGGTCTGAGCACTCGGGAATCCCCCCGGTGCATTCTGGGACTGGTATCGTGCATTGGGTAAAGAGTGGGCTGGGCTGGGGGAGGGCGCGGCAAGGTCTCGCACTAGTCTCACTCCAGAGTTCTGGAGCGGAACCTGCGATGAAATCAGACAAAACAAGATGAAACTACACAAAACCACAAAAAAAAAAAAAAAAAAAAAAAAAAAAAAAAAAAAAAAAAAAAAAACTCACCTAGTGTCTGAGAGCCGGCGAGGGTCCGCGGACACAGGACGGAGAGCCAGGAGAGAGTGAGTCACGGGACACTGGAGGAGATGGAGATCTGCCTTTCTCCTGCACACACACACACAAACTCAGTTCTTCAAAATGTTTTAATCTCAATTTCTTAACTCTTCACAGAATCAACAAATAAAATGCACCTGAGAGGGACTCCGGCAGAGCGCGGGCGATCGAGGCTGTGACGGAGGGGAGGAAGAGTTTTCTCTGGAGGGGTTCTTCCTCGGTGCTGGAGATATGTTCAGTCCATTGCCCTCTGTCGATCGGGGAGAGACGGCAACAGGGGACACGCTTTTCTACAAGAACACAAACATCTCATCAATGCTTGCTTCCAAGATAAAGAGAATGAGGGAAAGAGCAATTTAAGGAAGAAAGGAGAGAGGTTGGGTGAGTAAGAATGATAGAAAGAGTGATGGTGAATGAGAGGAGTTGTAACGAGAGTGATAGAAGGAGAGAGAAGTGAAAGAAAGTGAATGACAGAAGATCTGAAATGAGAGTGTAATCAGAAAGAAAGAAAGAGGAAGAGAGGAGAAAGAGAGAAGAGAAAGAAAGCTAGAGAAAGAGAGAAGAGAAAAAAGATAGAGAAAGAGAAAGCAAGAGGAAGAGAGGAGAAAGAAAGCTAGAGAAAGAGAGAAGAGAAAAAAGCTAGAGGAAGAGAAAGCAAGAGGAAGAGAGGAGAAAGAAAGCTAGAGGAGAAAGAGAGAAGAGAAAGCAAGATAAAGAGGAAGAGGGTGTGTAACGAAGATCAATCAGACCTCTTTTGGGGCGTCTCTTCTGAGAACATCTTCGTTTTTACCGATGCTCTCCTGGATGGAAGGAACACAACATGAAAGAATTTTTATGTGAATAAACAAGTATTATGCAAATTAATGTAGTAATGCTCGACATTTTCCCTGTTCTGGGAGACGGTGTGGTAGTGGGGACGAGACTGTACCCGTCGAGTCGGTGTGATGCTCGAGTCCGCTCCGCCGCGTTTGCTCTCCACATCAGTGTGAGAGGAGGAAGAGGAGGACGAAGAGGGAGGAGGAAGACCACGCAGCCCAGACGAGCGATGGGTCACTGGAGAGCCGCTGCCGCTCTGAAAAACACAGAATCAAGTCTAGAACAAACGAGACACAAATAATCATCTCCACGCTCACGTCTCAACAAACAAGAGAAAAGCAAACATTGGTCGCCATTAGCAACCGTTCAGGAATGCATTTAAAGAATGCCCCCTAATGGCCACAATTAAAAATAGCTCATTCACTCAAAAAACAGAAGATAATATAGAAGTAAAGAATGACTGAAGTATTTGACAATAAGAGGATGGTATTTCATGAAGATGGATGAACACTCACTCTGTTTGTAGCTCCGTCTGCAGAAACGAGAGAGAGAGAGAGAGAGAGAGAGAGAGAGAAAACTGTAAATACTGCAGAAAAAGAAGTGTATATTTCCATCTGTTTGTTGAATAAAGGAGAACAAATCCCTGCTGTACCTCTCGAGTCCAGAGCTTCCAGGTGAGTGATGTCATCTTTGGGTGCAAGGTGTGGAGGGAAGGGGAAAGCCCCGGGTAAAGCCATGAGACTGGCACCGGCACCCAGACTCAGGCCTGAGGGGTGTGGCGTCAGGGGGAAGCCTGGGGCATGATGGGAAAGGTGCTGGAACTGCTGCTGCTACAGAGAGAGGGAGGGGGAGTTCAAGCAGACGGTAAACATGACATTTATAAAAAGTCCGCGCAGATGGAAATACTCCTCGAAATTCTCTGGGGTCACATTCCGGGAGCAGCAACAGTTTGAGAGAAAACATGAAAGTTTGATGTGCTCTAAAATGCTTGAAAATGCATAAATAATGGCGGTAAAAGCTTGAGCTGCACGCGGTGGACAAACATCACAGGGAACCGGCCAAACACAATCACTGCTCCTTTATACACCACAACATTACTCTGTTACACAACCAGCCGTTCATTATTCGCCAACAACATGTCTGAAAAATACAGAAAAATGTTTATAATTTATTTAAATCTGACAATAAAGTGAAATACCTGAGATTACAATCAAAATACAAGACTAAAATCAAGAATTTTGAGTTTAAAGTGAGAAGTCTGTTAGAAGAGATTGAAATCCTAATCTGAAAGTCATAATTTCTGTAATTAAAATCATAACAAGAGATTAAAGATTGGAATTGTGAGAATAAATCAAAATTCTTGGATTAAATTCATAATCTGAGAACCAACACAGAAAATAACATTGCAATTGGAAATCTGAGATTTATAAAGTAATACAAGATTTAATGAGGAATTTTGAGATTAAAGTAGTTTGTTAATAGTCATAACCTGAGATTAAAATCATAATCTGAATTGAAAGATAAAAATTGTAAGATTAATAATAAAATTATAAAATAACATTTAAAATCTCAGATTGAAGTCAGATTATATGAAAAATCTGAGATCAAAGTCAGAATATCACAGTAAAGTCAGAATTCTGAGACTTAAATCATAAAACAAGATTAAAACGTGTTATTAAATTCAAAATCTCAGATCTGTGAATCTCAGAATTGTGAGATTAAACCAAATGTTGAAATCAGAATCTTCTTCTATTCCTTTCGGGTTGTTCCCAGTTTAGCGGTCGCCACAGCGAATCATCCTTTTCCACCTAACTCTGTCCTCAGTATCCTCTACTCTTGTACCAACTACCTTCATTTCCTCTTTCAGCACATCCATATATCTCGTCTTTGGTCTTCCTCTTGACCTCCTCCATCTCCAACATCCTTCTACCAGTATAACCAGTATCCCTCCTCTGCACATGTCCAAACCATCTCAACCTGGCCTCTCTGACTTTGTCTCCAAAACAACCAACCTGAGCTGTCCCTCTGATGTGCTCGTTCCTAATCCTGTCCATCCTCGTCACTCCTAAACTGAACCTCAACATCCTCATCTCTGCCTCCTGTCTGTTCCTCACAGCTGCTCTCACTACTCTTCTGTTCCCCTTTCCTTTGATTGAAGCTATAGAGAGCGTATCGTGTGTAAACGAAAGACGATAAACGACCCATGATCTGATCTCACTCCGTTTACAGGGACTCACCCCGATGATGGCGTTGAGCTCAGCCATGCTGACGTGTTTGGATCTCTCCACCGCTTGAGCGACCTGATGCTGATGCTACGAGCAGAAACACAACACTGATATTCAAAGATCATGAAGCACACACATGCAAAACTGCAGCAGGAGTAACCACAAGCAAAGTAGAGGTGCGTGCTGGTGTCGGCGAGCGCCACAAAGAGCTGTTGTGCTCGGCTCGGATGTTGCCTGAGGGTTTACGATCAGAAAATAAACAAATCCACTCAGAGCGGCTTATGAGCGCAATGAAATATTGATCCTCAGAGAAGAGGCGGACCGGAGGCTTGCTGCGGCGGCGGATGATGATGATGACCACCGCCGCCGTGAATAATTCATCTACAAAGAGCCAACGAATGAGAGAGAGAGAGAGAAAGAGAGAGAGTTCACCTCTTGGGACAGTAGGGGGATGATCTGAGTGCATATAGCACTGAGGCGCTTTACGATCTCTGCCTGCGGAAACAAAACACACAAACAAATGATCAGCAAACGCTCAAGGATTCGATCGGTCTGGGGCTACGGCTTACTGTTTCCAAATACATCCCTGTGAGCTGCTTCCGGCTGCTTTTCATGAGCAAAAATACAAGCTAATGAACGCAATAAATAATAATAATAATAACTATTTCCAGTTTAAAAACCAGTGAACCCCTGCAAAAATCTCATTAGAAATCTCTTTAGTTACATAATAAAAGAGTAATGATTTGTTTTGCTTTAATAAACCTCTGTATGGGATATTAGTCAGAATATGCAAAAAAAAATATCAAAAACTGTAAAAGAAACTCATTTACATCTCCTTTTAACTATAAGGCTCTAAAAACAGTAATGTTTTACGTATAAAGAGTGTTTAATGCACTTTTTAAAAATGCTAATATTTGTAGCATAAATCTATGGTGTTTTACATTGAAATCGTTAGCTTCACAGCTAGCTCTCTTTTCCCGTGAGAAAGTCTTAATTGTTCAAATTGTTTTATTCGCAGTTGAAGCACAGAAAAACACCGAAAGTGCAAAACAGTATTTTAAGTTAATATGTATAAAAAATCATTTAAATTGATGCCTTGGATTTATAGTGTTTGGTGAAAAAAATTTAAAATAAATCTTAAAATCTGCTTGTGAAATGTTTATGTATACTTTAAGTTTGGCACAGAAACTTTTGATTTTCCTCAAAACACTTTTGTGCTAAAGAAAACATTTTTACACAAATTCATCAAATAGAGTCATGGCGATATGGAAATAAAAACTCTTCATTTGCATATCGTATTGTGGATTTAGAATCGCGGTGTGTACTTCCAGCTTTGTGTGTGTATAACGTTAGCGGACACACAGCTGCAGCTCATCACGGTTTCTGTTTTTAGACGGTTGTATAAATAGAATGTTATAAATGACACTGGTTCCCAAATAAACTTCCAGACAGAGCAGATGAAACGCTATATGAATAGATCGATGGGGGGAGGGTCACATGCAACATATCTGACCCACATTCAGCCTCAAATACAGCGTTTACAACAGATGGCCCGAAAACTGAGAGAGGCTGGGGTCTGTGATCTGGATTAGCTCTCAAACCTGCTCCCCAGGAAACACACGACAAACACGGCATCGATCTTCAGACGCAACGGAGGAAAAGCACTGAGCTCAAGCGTCAGGGAAGAAACTACAGATCAAGAGGATTTCTCTGACGTATTAAAGGTTCAAATATGATTTCCCGTCTCTCCCCCTCCCTGATGATGATGATGATGATGATGTCGAGATCACCCAGCACATCCCATAATTCCCTCACGCTCCGAAGCTCATGATGAGACGCACTGTAATCACATCACTCACTCACCTGCTTCTGCATCTCGATGTTCAGGCCGTACGACATCTCATAATACTGCAGAGAGAGAGAGAGATCACATGACAGAAATCAGCGTTACATTACGAATCGATGATTTGAGAGAAATTATGGAGCTAACTGATAACAGTTATATGGCAAAACCATGAGATTCTGGCGGCCTGGGTCTCTGCCGAAACATGAATATATAAATACATTTCTCAAAAAGCTAAAAGTGAAATGTTATAATTGTACAAACTACAACTAATAACATTAGAAAAAGCAAAACAACATCCTCTCTGTCGGGAAAGGTTCTAATAATGTCGTTTTTTAATTCCTCTAGTATTAAAACTACAAAAATAAATAAATACAACCATGCACATTTTATAAATGTAGACATATTTTTGTGGAGACAAAGATAATCTTAAATAATTTGACTTTTGATTATTTTTTACTCAACTTTAAATACTTTCTAAAACTGTGTGGACACCATAATTTTGACCTTTTCTATTCAACTCAATATCATTTATTTTTCTGAATCATTTAGAACATGTTGAATAAAGTTTAATTATTTAAATAGATAAATCTTTTCATTAAATGAAAATAAAATAGACGTCCTTAAAAAAAGGACTTGAAATCGAAAATGTTGCTCTTTTGACAGATAAGGGAACAATGAAGCCACACAAAAAGTTTCAGAGCTTGAAATCTTTTTGTTTGATTAACAAAAAATAGCTTTTAATAAATCCTCGTGTTACAGATCGACCTCATTTGTGAAAATCGACCGAGTGCCGGCTAAACATCTGCTACCGTTACCGAAGCGGTTACTCCAGGCTTCACCGCAAGCAGAATTACAAAGAAATAGTATTTTTTAGACAATGGCTTTACTTTTTATAGATTTTTGTAAATGACAAAATTAGTTACTGCAGTTAATTATAAATTTGTAACAAAATTGATTGTGATAAGGGAAAATAAGTGATGATAAAAATAATAATAATAATAATAATGCCCTAACGATGTAATAAGTTATTTAATTTAATTAAAACCATTTGGTAAAAGTAGAGAAGAGAAAGGTCACAGTTAGAAAACGTACAGAGCAACAGGCGTAGATACGAGAGTGCACAGGAACCGATGTAAACGAGTGTGTGTATGGAGGTGGGGGGGGGGTGTCACCCACCATGATGTAGTGTCTGTGCATCTCAGTCTTCTCACTCGCCAGCTTCTCACACTCCAGCTTCAGACTGGGAACGACACAGATGGTGAGGTCATGTGACTCGAGCTTTGTTTACATAATCCTGCTTTGATACGAGCATCTGAATCCAGTTATTATTTGAGCTATTGAGTAAAATGAAACCCCTTTATATGATGTGAAATGAGATTACAGCTGATCGTTTCGTCACAGGGTGAAAATTAAAGTAACAGGAGCGTAGCTCTTCATGAAGCTCCCGTATACCGATGGTTTTTGGAGCCCGGAAAGTTTGATTTCTATGAATGAACACACGGATCCGAATGGATAGAAACAAACCCAATCCTCCTTCTTAGCGCTCCTTAAATCTGTAAATGTATTCTCATTATTTCCTCTGTATTATTTGTATTAAATGTGCACAATCTAGAAAAGTTTGCTTCGTTAAAGAAAGACTCGTGGAAGCTGTTATAATTATTCCTAATGAGACAATCCGGATAAAGCTAACAGGATAATAGCAAGCTAATAGTCGTAGCAGCAGCGTTTCCAGTCGCTGAGGTAATTTCTAGAGCATTAGACTTTGGTAATCTCGTCAGATTTAGCCCCGACCGTTCAAACCACTCCCCGGAGAGGAATTACCTCGTGTAGAACACAACACCTCCTGCTAGAAACCTTCAACACCTCCCCCGTTTAACTGAGCCGAGTGTTGCTCTGGTACTTCCCCTGCGTTTGCACGTGCACTAGTAAATAAAAACTACTATTCGGTAACAAAAAGAGTAAGAATCGTGTCGTTTTCAAGGGGGCGGGGCTTGTGTACCTGGGAATGAACCATGGGGTGAAACGGTGTTTCCTGTACCTGTGATACTGAGCCTGGAACAGCTGAAACTCCTCTTTGATGTGGTCGAGAGTTTCCAGAACAGTGAACTTCATTCCGGCGTGACTCGACACCAGCGGTGCCTGGATCACAAGGAGAAAAACCTCATCAGTGGCATTCGCACTCGTTTACGAGGCGTATTATTACTTCTAGTTTGCCATAACCATAATAATTTAATCATTTCCTAATAATCATTTCATGGAATGGAGGATTAGAGTGGTGCACCTTTTATTTTTACTCTGGGTTGTTTTGATTGAAACAGTAAAAGATGTGGAAGCCGTCCAGACTCTGAATAATCTAATAGTTCCATTACAACTTCAGAAAGGAGAGAGAGATGGTCAATCAAGAGTCTCTCTCTCTCTCTCTCTCTCTGTCTCTCGTTCTATCATCAATCTCCAGTGTTTACAGCAGAGAGCATTTACGGAGGAGATGGCAGTGTGTGTGCGATCACACAGCCATGAATAACTGTCGGCTGCTGAAATATTCAACACATGAGGCACAAACACAAGAGCTGTTCGTGTGAGTCGCCAGAGCTCCCAATCGATGCTTCCGGTGCAGATTGCTGCAGCTGGCGAAAACAGAGCTCCTCGAGAGAGAAAACACAGGGAGAGCGTGCGTATGAGATCTGATGAGAAGAGTCACGCAGCGAAAACACACAAGCTCCGTTTCCGTCTCACGCTCCTTCCAGTGACATAAAGCCTAAATACGTTCATTACGATAGAAAATGTACAACAGTGTGCTTTCATGTGAAGCGGCCATGTTGGATAAACTCACTCAATTGGTCTCATTGCGTCTGCGGAAAAGAGGCAGAACTGCACACGTGTGACGTCGCCTCCTCTTTGTTTACAATCGTCTACATATTCTTCTTTTATCTGTAATCTTTGCGGAGAGTGACTAAACACGGAGAAATGTCTGACCGCTACGAGAGGAAAAAATACAGTAGTGCTGGCGATACACTCGAGTCTAGTGCCCTCTGAGCACTCTTACCAAATGTGTAAAAATAATAATAATGCCTTCAATTTATTTAGCGCTTTTCCAGACGCTCACCACCACACCGCTGGTGCTAAGCACCTTGGAAGCACTCAGCTGCCCTGAAGCAGTCTGACAGAGCGTAGCCCCTGAACTCCACCGAATACACCCCGCCAGTCCTTGAGGATCGAACCACCAAACCTCTGGTTACAGGACGACCGACTCCACCACAACACCTGGTCATCCACAGCACTGTTACCATTGTTTTCTTTTCTCAGATCAGTAGATCGAAAGCTTCTCTTTGCAGCTGGAATTCTCCGAACGTTCTCCAATCTCCGGTTCCAAAGCTTTAGCCACCGTGGCCAGGTGTTCTATACAGTTGTGCATCTGTATCGTGCACGAGGGAGGGATGGTGATCAGAAAGAACCTGGAGATAGGAGGAGCAACGCTTCCTGGATCACACGCGGCGCTCTATTACGCTAAGCAGAAGCGGATAAAAGCAACACGCGCCATCAACCCGAAGCACACTCACACACTCTCTGGAACCATTCATTACACTGCTCTGTTTAAAGCTAATGCACGTGACCGCAGAGTGGCTCTCCGCAGGCCTGTAATAACACGCCTGCATCACAGCTAGCTTTGAAGTGCTCCTCGGCGAGTGTGTGAGACCGTGTTGCCGGGTGACGCTGATGGAACATGACATTTGCAGCAGAGAGCGGGGTGGCCTGGATCCATATGCAGCAGTAACTGGAACAAACCCTTCATTCATCCATCCTTCCATTCAACGTAAACAACGAACCTCTCCGAGCGATGCTCTCGAGCGGCTCCCGTAGCGGTTAAACGGGTGCTTTTAAACTTTCATTGTGATTCATGATAAGAAAGCTTGCGGGGAATCTGCAGAGAGCTGCTGAGATCGATTTTTGTTGCTGTTTCTTCTTCCAAAGACATCCGCGAGAAAACATTGAACGCATTCGACCCTGATATCAGAGAGAGAGAGAGAGAGAGATCACACCTTTCTCAGGAGCTTCTGGGTTATTACTAAGAAGGAGAGAACACTTTTTCCTTTAAATGATCTTTGAGATACCATTGGTGATCATTTTACAGCTATTTTATGACGGTCAACATAAAGCCCTCTACCCGCCCATCCAAAAAGAGATTCGCACTAAACTTCAGATGACTTCTGAGCAGGGGACGCACTCCGCGGGGAAACGGGAAAGAGGAAGAAGACGATGACCGAGAATAAATCAAAGAACACATCGAAAAAATGTCCTGGATGTCGAGCGGTTTATTCTGTTGGTGCTGATCACAGAGAGCTATTGGTCAAAAATATGGGGATTCATGGCGCACTATTTCTTTCCTGTACGAGGTCGTAATGAAAACCTGAGATGAGCGCCACCAAGCGGCTCTTTTGCGTCCCAATCATAGCATCATAGATGTCTCGTTGGCGCCCGTGGTTTTCAAACAAGGGACGAGAAACTTCAGATCCGTGTGTAGAGGCCTTAGGTTTTCATTTTCATTCAGGTATTGAGAATGTAAACATATCATGGATATATGCTAAAAAAGGACGCATTTCGGAAAAGTTTGGAAAGCCCTGCATTGGTAAAATAGCCACAGAAAATATATTGTTGTACTAAATGATTGTTTAGTATTTTAGAGCCTAGATGACTATATATATATCTCACTTCTTAATCTCGCTCGGGTGATCATTGTTAGCAGTTGGAGCACAATAACACAGCTGCAGATAAAGTGTGACGACATGTAGATTTCCGTCTGTTTGCTACTGTTGATTAAATTATCATTGCTAGCAAACTCATCAAGCTCAATTGTATTTACCCGATATTAATGGATTTGTGGGGGAAGTATATAACCCAGATTTTTGGGGATAAATAAACCAAACAAAAATACACCCAAAATAAAAAAGATATTGAACTTTTTCCACTGTATAGAAACCTATGGAAAATCATTTTGCTTCGCTGAAAATCTGTGTGTGGGATACGACACCTTACACATGCGAGCTGTGCAATAATTTCATTTTTAGAAGCTATTTAAGAGCATCTAACAGAAATATTACTTAATACTATTTAACCATTAGTGTAAATTGATTATGGTTAATCAATCGATTTAAACAACCGTACAAGTTTTTAATTCTTCATTTTCATGTGGCCGCCATTTTACAAATGAAAGCGAGACTCTGGAATTATTGCCAACATTTTCAATGATTTATGTTGAACATTGGGCTAAAAACGAATGTTGAATCCCACGAGCTGTTCTATTGAAGGCCACATCATCAGTATAGAAAATAAATATATTACAATACTGTAGGGCGAGGCGATAAATCGATTCCATTGATTAACGCAACCCTAATGTGTACATAAATGTGTTTGAATGAAAATCATGATTTTTAAATGGGTGTTACAAAACCAGTAAGAGATTTTTTCTCTTGATTTTCGTCATACTATTTCTGGTTTTCTTTCCACCGGAGCCTCTCTTTCATTCTTAAAATGGCAGCAGTGTGAAATAGTTGAATTGTTTTATGAAATCTGTAGTTTAAGTGGTATATAGTGTACAACTGTAGTGAAAAGCCTCTTAGAAGAGGCTAAAAAGGCATATTTTACGTATTAAAACCACACATTACTTTCATGTACGGGGCAGACATGTGCTTTTTAACCATTAAAGCTGAAATCAAAACTGGTTCATACAGATGCATCGCCTGGAATAGTTTCCATCGTTTATGAGAGAGAGGCTATTTTCTACTTTTATTTTGTACACAAACCCACGTGGTTTGTTTGTGTAATCTATACGTGTGTAACTGGGGAACATGTTTAGGGCCCTTTAAAGGTTTCAACAACAAATAACACGATTTAGTTCCTGTTAAAAATGTAAATATTTACATTCAGGCAAACAAAACACTCGCTCAGCTAACACCGGTATAAATAGAGCTAGAAAACAACTGCTATATTACAAAAAAGAGCTGTTTGGTAAGAATACCGTGCAGCCCAGGTTTGTTTATAGCTAGCTCTGGATCGTGACCTTAACCCTGACCCCACCGTCAACATCCTCCGCGGTAAAAACAGGCCCGCGAGACCCCGTGACCACACCGGAAACCGTTTCGAATGAAAGCTGTCTGTCGTACCTGGGGTCTTCCGTGCGGATACATGGCTCTGGAGGTCATCCACGGGAGGCTCTCGGAATCACCGTCCGTAGGCGAACTCCTCCGGTCCGTCGCGGAAAACACAAGCTCCCCGTGTCAGCTCCTCGCTCCAAACGCCTCGCTACGGATCGGAGGATTCCGTTGGAAAGTTTAAAAACGGTTTATTTTCGTGATGGGGCGCTCTTCCTCTTAATGGCGCACTGTTCCGCGGTGATACGCTGTAACGGAAGAAACCGTCATCTCGAGCGGGAGCGGGCGCGTCGAGATCACAGCACTGTAAACAGCTCTGACCTGCGCGCGCACGCACTCACACCCTCAGTGAGCTTAGTGAGTCGGCTCGTTTGAACGAGTCACTGACTCGGTCGTTGAAAGACGAAGTTCTTTCTTCTTTTTTAACTTCAGACGAAACAATACATTTGCAGAACGGAAAATTCCACAGAACATTTTATAATGAAAAATAACAACAAATTAACAGATAAACAGATTAAGACAAAACGGATGCATATAAAGAAAGAGTTCATGAATGTAGTATTTATTGAGCAATAGACAAACACAAAATTAACTAGATATGTGTGTTCAGTGGGGTAATCACATGACCCCCAAAATATACATGCTAAAAGCAAAAAGTTCAAGTTCTCCTGACTGCAGATTGTGTCAGCCCCACCCACCGAACGCAAAGTCCCACCCATTGCATGTAGAATTGTGACGTCACTATCATGCTAAAGAGGGTGTGATGTAGGTAATATATGCTTATGGTAATAATGATTGAGTTTGGAACAAGGGAAGGCAGAATATAAAATTCAAAATTAATAGAATTTTGTTCCAAAAGTGTGATGAAGGTGTTAAGTACAATTTGGACAAACAAAAACTATATTTTTTGGGAGTTTTTAAGTTTTTGACAGTTTTATGTGGCTAGATACATTTCTCAAAAAGTTGAGAATAACGTGACAAAAATAATTTATATTGGGTGCATGTGTTAAACAATAAGATATTTGTTCGATTGTCGACTGGGTTCTCTGATTTATTAAATTGAATCGAAATTAATCAACCTTCTCACTGAATTTAACGGACTGAATCAACTTTCTTGAGTCGGCTCGTTCGAATCGGTTCGATCGATTCACTAGACTGTAATAGAGTCAACTTATAGCCAGAGAGGGTTTCTGAACATCACACCTAAATAAATAAACATGGAGGGGATCTAAGATTGTAGAGAAGGATCAGAAGAGAGAATGAAAGGGGTGCTTAGGATTGACACTAACTGCATTTAATTCGGCCGATTATTTTTGATGCTGATAATTATTATTGATAATTGAAAATAAAACAGTTGAAAAAAAAAAAACAAGCGAGTGGAAAACGGACACCAAATTTAATTGGTGTAGGTTACCACGTACTCGTGATCTTAGCAGTGTATAATGAAACGCAGTATTAAAGAAAACAAAGCCTCGCCTATCAAAACACTGAACAGTATTTACACACTGCAGCCTAAACGTCTCTCTCTGATCTGGACTCTGATTGAATATCTAGGTTAAAGTCAGAGCCAATGATGGATCCGAGGACCCACGTTGGGGCATGACGTCAGCTACAATCCACACCAATGGTGAAAATGCCAGGGTTCAATTGTGGCTTCTTGCGCATGCGTTCCATTGCGCAACTATTTGTTTTTGGCACGTTATCAAAATCCATGGTAAAAATGTAAAAGTGATATTAGCGTCACATACTGTCATTTTCTTTGGAAGAATGTAACGTTCTATATTTTATAATGTATTTTGACACTATATAGTTGCACAGAAACCTTTGCATTTAATTTGTAAATAAAAACGGTACAACGCATGCGCGCCATAAATGGCCGACGTGGCATTGTGGGAAATGGGGTCTTTTTTTCATACTGCTGCGAAGGACACGGAGCACGTGATCTTGTCCAACCGAGCGTTTTATCAAAATATTTAAGGGGATTTAACGCTTATAGTCACACTCGACAATCTGAAATGTGTGAAAAGACAGTGAAATAATAAAAAAATATAAACATATCGTTGTGGTTGAAATAATTACTTAACAAAAAACTGCAATGGCCGAGTAAAAACAGAATAACAGGTTTTAAAATAAAGCACAATGTAATCAATACATATAAACGTATTTTACATTCAATTTAATAATTAAAATAAAAACAATGACGTGACTGATGTTCGTGTTTAAGCATGAAACAGTGAAACGTAGTAAAGATCAAATTTAGTCTGTTTTACAAACTCAAAAAGAAGAGAAATGAATACTCTATTTAATCTAACACACTATTAAAAGTCAATTAAAAAAAAAACTATTTCCAAGTTTTGCAACCCCGCCAATGAGAACAGATGGGAGAGCGCGCCCCCTGCTGCATTGAAAAGTTCCCGCAACTTGCACAAATAAAAACTCACCTTGAACTGTTCATGTACACACCGTTGGAGTTCAGGATGGGATCTCTTTTAGTGGCCAAGAAGATTGAGGGTACTTCAAAACAAATCATCATCTCTCATTTTGTTCCAATTTCTGATCTTTCACATCTCCTAAAAAACAGGACAACTTATAAAATCCAGATGAATCTTTTATTTGTAAGGCACCATAAACACTTCCTTACAGCTCAACCTCTCAGTCGTGTATAATTCATGTTACATCTTTTTTCCTCCATCAAACAAAGTTATAATATCAGTTTGTCGACACAAACAAGCATTTCCATCAAATACATCATATCACATACAACACACATACGCACAAGTTAAAAAAACAACTACAAAGCTGCAAAAATGTCGCAAAATATACGATGCTGACTGCGAGAGGGCGGGGCTTCTGGCTGGAGAGAGACAGATCTTTGAAAAAAGTCTGAAGTTCACCCACTACAAAAGTTTTAAAGAGAAAAAAAAGCAAGTTATACGTCGTCAAAAGTCTGTTTTCAAGCATTTACAAGCGGAAATGAAGTTCAATTCAAAGATGAAACGCTTCGTTCGTGAACTTTTTAAAAGATGTTCTTCAAATCTACATGAGCTGATTATTTAAAAACAAAATTTCTGTAGTGCGTTTGGACTATCTGGCAACCCGTCACTCGCAAATACCTGCTTCAGACGTCAGAATCAAACACAAAAATCTGTTAAGATTGAAAAGTAATTTTGAACCATTTTAAACACTACTGCGAAACGTTTTAAGGAGTGCAGAAGCACAGAGATGAACGCTTTTGACCTGGAGATGTGAATCAATCAAACCTCCAATGACCATTAAAAACCATCTCCTAAACTCCAACAAGCATTCGATGGGTCTGTCTGCAGAGAGTAAACGATTTGACGATAAAACTGAAACGATATGCCAGAGAAATACAGTACGCATATCGTTTATCCTCTTGTGAAAGGTCATCTGGTAAACCTTGGGTCGAGATAACCGTGGTTATGAGTTTTAAAAAAAGCCCCAATCAGACCGAACCGAACCAGAAGCGACTAAAGAAAAGCAGCTTTCTCTCTCTCTCTCTCTCTCTCTCTTTCACTCGCTCCTCTCTTCCAGGCCCCCGTGGCTCGAGACCTCTCTAGTCAGATTTGTCGGCATCCTCGTCCCGGTGCCCCTCGCCTCCCTCTCGGGAACTCTTCTCCTCTTTGCTCAGGTGAGAGTGTGAGGCCAGGATGCTGGAGAGCGAGAGGAGGCCTGCGGAGGAAGTGGGCGGAGCCAAACCTAGGGGTAGAGGGGTCATGGGAAGCGCCAAACCCTGGAGCTGGGAGAGCTGCTGCACCTGAAGCTGCTGCTGCCATGAATACACACACACACACACACACACACACACACACACACACACACACGGGGAGGGGTTAAAGAGCTAAACTCTTTGAATCGCCCAAAAAAAAAAGATAATTTTCACGTTTGATCTTGATTTGTATTTTATCAGAAGACTCAAAGACGGGTGTAGAAACACTGCAGTGATGGTGGTGCGTTCCTACCCGAATGATGGAGTTCATCTCCGGAGGGGTGACCTGTTTGGCTCTGTCGATCGCCCCCAGGACCTGCTGCTGGTGCTGCGCGAACACAAAAACACATGAGCCAAACACCGCTCCTGCACCGTTTTTCATATAAAGGTGTAGATACGGAGTTAATGGAGCATTTCTCTTTAATAAAAGAACGATGCACATCGGAGAGAAAATGATGAATTGAGCCGCTAATGAAGCCGAATGACTCCAGAGGGAGAGGGTCATGAATAAATAAGTTGCAGAGCTGACCTCTTGAGACAGGTAGGGCAGCACCTGAGCACAGATCCCGTTCAATCTCTTCACAATCTCTGCCTGGGGACACAGCAGCAGTGCCGGAATTAATGAGACATACGTGCGTGCGCGCACACACACACAGGTCTGGTAAAACACACTTCAAGTATTTCATTTAAACAAGACATTTTTACAAAAATCCCCTGACAAAAACATGTTCCCTTTTTTTCCCCGAAGGCAAAAGATGACGTTTTGAAACGATGGCATTTACATTTCCGTATTTACCAGACGCTTTTATCCAAAGCGTTCCGTTCACATCAACAGAAATTGGGATTCGCAGGAATCTCCCGATGGCTTCTCAGCAGGGTGCTTTTTGTCTGAGTCAAGGAAATATTGCCTGAAGGTGGCGGTTGCGCACCGACAGAAACTCACCACGCCAAACAGGAAAGACGACGACAACAAATTAGAATCCAAAGAACAAATCTTGGACATCGAACGTCTTTTTTTCTGTTGGTGGCTGATCACAGGGATCAAAATCATGGAGAAAAAAAGAGGATTTGTGTTGAGCCGGTTCTTTCCTTGTACAAAGTCGCTATGAAAATGAGAGATGATCACCATCCTCTTCACGTCATCCAAAGAGCCAGCTTTCATTGGGCGCCATCCTGTGAAAACCGAAGCCGATATGGCACTCTGAAACTGTTGTAATTTGGGTCGATGTGAACAGACCTTAAAAGTTTGTTACGAGGTTGGATCGTTAGAGTTTGACCCTGGATCAGACGTCTCTTCACTTCGTTACTTGTCATCTCATTGTTTCTATTTATTATCATTTAATTTAGTTTGATTCAGTGCAGCAGCTGCGTTCGTGCCGTTGTTTAGGTTTGGTATCGGTTAATACTTGGTAATGATTTGGTCTCAGTTATAGACATTATTTCAAAGGTTCTGTATTTGTTAAGGTTTATTAGTTTTGTTATGTCATTGTTTCTACAGTGGTACCCCAAGATACGATATTAATCCGTTCCAGGGTGACTCGAAACAAGTTTTACATGTCAAACGCGTAATCCGCCCAACGGCTCCCAGAAACAAGAGTATAAGAAGATGAAATAAATGGAAAACCAGAGAAAAATCAAGTAACGTTTCTTCAATCCTTCAATCTACACATTGTTAATGTAATAAATGATAATAAAACAGAATTAAACACACACAAAATACGTAATATGTACAGAAACCTTACCTTGAGTGAAGCGATGTGTCGGAGGAAGAGGAACGGAGGCAGAAAACATAACGGCACCACGTATGAAACTTATCTTTCTCGAGATATTTCACAAATTACTGACACCAACACGGTTTCAAGCACGAGCGCAGACAGATGAAGAGAACGCTTCACAGGGTTTCTCTAAGTTGCGATACAGAACAGCACTTTCCACGTTATAAACGTTGTTTCTTTTACGAAGCCTTGACTCGAACATTTGTTAAAGTACATTATTAGTAATCTATAGATAATGTTTAGCTCGATTTAAAGTTTTTTAAAGTGCACCAGCCCCTTTTTGCAAATGGAGATAGAAGCGCCAGGACACGGAAGCGCAGCACGACATCAAACTTAACAACTGTTTGTTATTGTTCGTATCTCAGATTTTTTTTCGTATCTCGAAGCAAACCATTTCCCGCGAGACCTTTCGTATCTCGAACATTTTGTAACTCGAAGCATTCGTATCTCGGAGTTCCACTGTACTTTGCATTGTTTATTTTTTTACGTCTAGTCGTAGTGTCCATTACATCACTGGTTTGGTTCCTTATCAGTTGAATCATTGGTTCAGAGAAAATTCCTTTAAATGATTCTTTACCCGCTCAAGAAATACTCTAAAAGACCTTTCCCTCGTCCGCTCACCTGTTTGTGCATTTCAATGTTGAGGCCGTACGACATCTCGTAATACTGCAGAGGGACACAGGGTAAGACAGACGTTTATAACATTTCTACAAATACTCTTTCAAACTGCTCAGTCTCTGAAACAAAGCGCCACAGTTAAAATAACTTTGCGCAAATTCATGAATCACATGCTCACAGCCTCAATATATTGTACAAAACAATTCTACAAGTTGTCTTGAAAACACATATTTGATCTCTTGAGAGTCCGGAGCAGGTTTTAATCTCGGTACCCAATTAACCACAGCTGTCTCTCTTGCTCTCAGCGCAGTTCACAACACCTCCACTAGCTTCGCTCAACCGCTGTAACCTGAACGGGCCATGAGTACAGAGCCGTTAATGGCAGCAGGAAAATGTTAGCTGCTGACTGCAGTGGTTCCACCACTTCCCTTGACCCTACCCCATCTTGCAATGTTTTTTCTGTATTATGTCTATATTTGCTTGGTTGCAATAGCTTTTTTAACGTCCTCTACACCGCCCTCTTAAGGGCCGTGTCGAATAGGCTCTTTTTGAACTACCCTACCTAATGTATACCTATTTCTCTGTTTCTCTCTCAAATACTACCTCTTAACACTGGGCTGTCCTCATCCTATCTATGTCTGTTGCCAGAGGGGTCCTATTTCACTGTTTTTTCCATTTTTCCTGTTTGATTATTGGGCATCATGTGCAGAAAATCTAGGCAAAATAAATACATTTTGTTCAAAACCGCTCCATTAATGCACCTCCATCAGTTCCCCTGAAGCTCTGAGGAGTCTAACTATGATTTTAGATGCACGCTTGGAGCGTAGCTCGAGGCTAAAGCACCAGATCCCTCTGAGCAGCGTGCATTAGCGTTTCCAACCAGAAGCTTCTTTTACTCCCCCCATCGATCCGCTTGTAAACACTTAGAACCCAGTATAGCACTGATCAATAAAGAGAGCAGAGCTTCAGGGTTACACATGCAACACAAACGAACAATTTATCCGACATTCAAAACAACTCCAACGGCCAAAAGGAAACTAATTTGATTAGCAAGAGCATAGAAGAGACATGAGCCATTAGTTTATAAAATAAACTTCACTGTTTGTGCAGAGAGTATGGTGTGGCTTCACCCACCATTATGTAATGGCGCTGCATTTCTGACTTCTCACTCGCCAGTTTATCGCATTCCAGCTTCAGACTGAAAAAAAAATATAAAGTCAATTAAAGAGATGCACAACATCACAAACCTAAAGGTGAGAATCCCTAACCAGTCTCTGTTACTGTAGTTTCTGACCCGGAACACAGTCAGCACCAAGGGAACTCTTACATAAACTCTTTTCTCTGAACTGGTGCCATCTTAAATACTTTACAATTTGTTCTAATAATTAACAGCAAATAGATTTTGTGTTGATTGATATTTTTTTAGTAGAGCCCCAGTATTTTTTTTTAAACATTGAAATATATTTCTTATTACATTACACAATAATTCCACAACAATCCTAAACAAAAAGTAGAATTCTGCAAAAAACTTTCTTCTTTTTTTCATGCACTTAAAAAAAGTGCTCAGAAGCGAACCCTTGTAGCGCTTTTATACGGGAGGGTTAAAATAAAAAAAAAAAAACAACAACAATGAAGTGGACGGGGAGTAGTCACTGCATCATATTTAGGACGGGTGTAATGTGCACATGTTTGCCGCTTCCAATCCACACACACACACACATTCCTTTTATTCGAAGGAAGTATACCCACAAAACTAAAACAGTGAATTATTTCAGCCTTTGATTCTGAAAATGATCTCAAAGGGTTTCTCTTCAGGCTCTGAGTGATGGCCAGAAGTCTTCGGTGACTGCTCTTATCTCTGGTGCTGACAGGAAGCTTGTGTTCACACCTTTAGAAGCATCCCGCAGAGGAATTCACACGTACACAGAGTGTTTCAAGTGTGTTGTGTGAAGAGGGACCGCTTGAAGACGAGGTCTGGGGTTTTATGAAGGCTTTCATTTGCAAAGTTTCTGTTTTAAAATAAATGGCTTCACCTGACCACTAACTGAGAATTCAAGAAATCAAACATTTGTCAGAGTGTACAAACTTATGAGCACAACTGTAAACATATTTGCACACGTTTATGGTTCTTGGGGCTGAAGAAAAAACTGAGAAAGTGCATCAGACACACTGCGGGATCTCAAATATGCCTCTTAGAATCATGAACATAAGTCCAAGTAAGAGACGATCTAAAGAAACACTCTCTGAAAGAGCAACTGAGCTGTGCGCTCTGTTTATTATTGACCCCCCAAGCAGCTGAGAGAAACAGTTCCTAGTGAAAATAGCCCCTTGCTCTTTATTTAGTGTAAATGAATATTTTTGTTTTACTTTGTACTATATTCTTTTAACATTACTAAACATCTTTTTTATGATTAATACAGATTGAATTCAATCAATTTAAATATCATATAGTAAATTTTCCTGTGCTCCTACACACACAGAAAAAGTTCCCTTTGAGCCTGTTGGAAATTTAGTTACAACGCACTTATGCCGTTTTAATAAAGCTGAGAAATGCATATATTTGATTTAAAGTTTAGTTGTTCTTGGAGTGTTTCACAACCTGAAGAAGCACGGAGCTAGAGAAATTATCAAAATGTGAATGAAAAAAAAAAAATTAGTGATCACGTCACGCAGCAAAAAGAACATAAGAATTGACATTTGCAAAAAAATTTTCATTTTTTAATTTATTTTCAAATAAAAAGCGCCAAATTTGTAAAGATTTTCTGTTTCTGGGACTAAAACACGAGTTAAATATATGTTGCAAATGTCTTGTTTTCCAAAGACAATTTAGGAAATATTTACATAATTTTTTGTTTATTATTGCTTTACCTATTTTAACTTGCAGTTCTTTATTTGGTTGGAATGAGTTTTGGCATGACATGACCTCAAATTGATTCAGTATTACACAACGCATCATTTCCTTCACTTTTCCAGCAAATTCAATGGTGGTGAAATTGAGCAAAATAAACGCATTTAAAGTTCTATTAATTATTACTTGTACTTGCAGTTCTTCTTCATTTGCCATCAGTTTCAGCGAATTCCTCTAGATATAAATGGTAATTGTTTAAGTTTTTTCTAATCTTTGCTTATTTTTTTTGCCCCAAATTGCCCAGACTCTCCAATAATGAATCATTCGGTGCATTAATTTACATACTGATCCGTAATGTCCCGGCAGCGTTTGAGCGATGGTTGTACCTGTGATACTGCGCTTGAAGGAACTGAAACTCATCCTTGATGCGGTCGCAGGAGTCTGACGTGGTGAACTTGAGCGGCTGTGTCGACTGAGACGAAGCCTGGAAAACAACAACACACAGATAACACCAACACTTTCACTCTCTGTTATATTAATTACTGCGTGGTTTTTTTTTTTGCCTTTTTGCACATTTCATAGTTTTCCCCATGGATTTACCTCCGGCTTGGTCATGTGATCGCAGTTCCGTCACATGATTCACTCATTCAGCTTCCCTGCTGTCTTTATTTTCACAGTACAATGCACATACAAGAAAATGTAGACTTTAAAACGTCAAAATAATACACAACTGCAAGAAAAACACAATAAAACAAGAAAAAAAAATTAAACTCTCAAATGCTAAATTTAGAAATACAGTGAAGTTTCCTGTTGTGTTTATATTCGATGTTTTTGTGATCAATAAACTAACAAATAAAGCTTTCAAGCCAACAGTTGATTCGGAGGATATTGATGGTTTATTGCAGGTTTACACGAGAAAATCCCTTTATTGAATTTAAATAGTTTCATTGATTGACCGTACTATTAATAATAACAGAGATGTTTTTAGTAATAAATTAAGTAATATAAAACAGCCCACATTGCAAAAGTATCATTCAACTTTGAGAATGCTTTATGAAAGTAAAAAAAAAAAAAAATTAGAACCATTTGTTTAGTTCTCGAATTCATCACAATGGATTTGTAGCGTTTTGGAATAAAACTTGAAAGAAAGCTGATAGCAGTTCGTTTCGGTTAAGTGCCTTTCAGACGGTGCTTCCCTACATTTGTTCTCTTAGCAAATATGCAGCTTATATTTAATGCCAAATAAATTTAACAAATGATTCCGTTTATGTAAAGTGTATGTTTAAAAAAGAAAAGAGAGAAACAGACTTGTTTGTTAATTTTTGTGAGCTGCTGTAAATGCACAGCACTTTAAAATATTAAAGTAAATTTTCATGTAAATAATAATCATCACGATTTCTCCCCAGGTTATTGCCGCACAACCAAACACTTCTGATTTCATGTGAAAACCACCAGAGAAAGAAGCAGCAACTGAGCGCTCGGCTCAGATTAAAGCCGAGGGGGTGTTGCTGTTCACCTCTGACCTCAGAGGCCGCTGACCTCTGACCTCTCAGACCAGACGGCCGGGAGCGCTACAAGCCAGCACACACTCGACGCAGAGGAGGGATGTAATCCGCGCTCAGCGTGCGCTATTGTTGCGCACACAGCTGTCTGAAGGCACACAGACCTGCACTGAAACTGTGAGACAGGTCTAGGGGGTGGTGGGTGGGGGGGGGGGGTTAAGCACAATAACCCCCCAGAGGAGCAATGTGTGGCCTGAAGAAAACCTCTCAGCAGGGAATATTTATTTTAATCGTGCACACAACCAACTCCGCTTCCCATCATTACGCGAAGCTCCAGGGAAATCATTCTCAGCACGACAATGTTTGAGAAAATTTGACCATTTTCAGGCTCCGGCGAATGCCACGTGCAGACACACCTTTGTTCACGCTAGTGCCTAGCATTCGACTAGCTTTTCTTCCTGTTTAGGTTCAAATAAAGCTGCATTTCTGGTACATCTCCTCAAACTCTTCTTTATTTCATACAAATACTCATTTCATTCTGTAGGCTACACCACTATTGTCCTCGAGATGACCACTGACACCTTTCACAAGGAGGGTAAGACATAGATCATTGCAAAACAGGCTGTTCACAGAGCTCTGTGCTCAAGCACAACGAATAGAGGCAAAGGATAAAGTAGAAAAAAAGTTAACAAGCAATATAGATAATGAACCATGGAAAGGATTGTGAAACAAAACCCATTGGAAAACGTGGGATAAAAAGCTGCAGAACAACCTTTTGTTAGTTTATATTGATGTCTATGTTTGCTCACACAAGACCCCTAACTGATATAAAAAACTCCTCTTACAATCAAGGCTTCATAATAAAAGTTTCTGATTGTGGTTTTAGAATTGACATCAAGATAATCTTCTTGTGAAAATAATTTACGTAAATCAGCGAAACGATTACTTGATTGAGAGTGGACAGAACGGGAAGGAGACGAGAACTGTAGAGAGGGGTTTCAGGATTCACTCTCTGACTTCAACGAATCAATGAAAGGAGAAGTTTGGAAGACAGCATCAGTGCGGCTCTGTCGGTGCGGCGGCGGTGGAGGTTAAAGCCTCTGCTGTTCCTCTTTGTGATGCTAATGAGGAACTCTGGCCTGAATGACCCAGACATCTGCTACACACACGTGCGTGTGCGCACACTTACAGCCCTCGGGGTCTTATCTGATTTTTTGTCTACAAATTGCAGTAGCGAGTGTGTGTTTTGTGTTAGAACAGGAAGTGAGGGCTTTTCGGGGGAGTTGGGTGTGCGGCGGATAAAAAGCGTCTTGTAATCACATGCGTGCTAGCGTACCAGCAGATGTGTGCGTGGACATCATGACTGATCCATCACTATGCTCTCCGCAGCCCAGGGATGTGTGGCTATTTCAGAGGGATTAACCTCTCCCTCTGTGGGGGGTGCTGTAGCGAGAGCAGGGTCTTGTTAATTCAGTTGTCCTTAATAAAGTCCCCAAACGCCCTCACGACACAACACACAGTAATGAAGCCCGACTGCTTCCTCCCCTAAAGGAACAGTTGCAAGGGTCGCCATGTGCAGAGCTGGACTCCGTCTCGGTTCTGGTTTCATGATTTCAAATCCTCAGCTGAGATTCAACAATCTCGTTTCAAGGTGTACGTTTCATTTTTTCATGGAGCCATTTTTTGTTTGAGGGATCATCGGTGTTCGTTATTGTACAGAATACATCAAGTAACGGTAATAGCCAGGCCCACACGTAATACGCGTTCATTTATTTTTTAATATGTCGAATTTTTGTAAATCTTGTCAGCTTATGAGTTGTGTATGGAATTTCCGCCAAGTAAAAAAAAATGTCTCACAAAATTACATTTTTTTTATAATTCAGATGGTATTTTTAGATAAAATGGTTGAAATTTTGAGATTAAAGTTTTAAAGGCAAAATGAGATAAAGTAGAAATTTCAATTGAAGTCAAAATTTTACTATACAGGTTTTAGAGGCAAAATTGAGATAAAAAAGTAGAAATTTCACTTGAATTGTAAATTTTAAGATTGAAAAGTAAAAAAACTGACAAGTTTTAAAACCAAAAGAGAGATTTAAAAAGTAGAAATTTCACTTGAATCGTAAATTTTAAGATTGAAAAGTAAAAACTTGACAAGTTTTAAAACCAAAAGAGAGATTTAAAAAGTAGAAATTTCATTGAATCGTAAATTTTAAGATTGAAAAGTAAAAACTGACAAGTTTTAAAACCAAAAGAGAGATTTAAAAAGTAGAAATTTCACTTGAATTGTAAATTTTGAGATTAAAGACAACATTTTGTGATGCAAGTGAATTTTTGGAGAAACAAAAGTAGCAACATTTTGTGATAGAAGTCAAAATTTTCACTTAAAAAAGGATTTGGAGATAAATGTTGACTTTTGTATCTGGTTATCAAGTTACTCATCGACCCCAGAGATCAGACGCACAGACACGGTGGGCTGTAAAGAGATAAAGCAATATTTCAAATGTGGTTTAACTAACGACAAAATTCTTATTAACTGAACTCTTAAAAAGATTTAAAGCGAGAACAAGCTTAGGTGAAGCAGAAAGAACAAAAAGCACGAGGCTGACGGAGCGGCTTTCACTGAAAAACATCTCCAAACCTCTGGACAGTCCCATGAAATAGGCTTCCATACTTCCGTGTGCATCTCAAACTTTGGTGCTGTAGCGAGAGCGGGGTCTTGGTAATTAGTGATATCCCCAAATGCCCCATCGGGAATTTCTGGAGAGCTGAACACACGCAATCCTCCTAAACATGTACAGCTTATAATAAACACACGCCAACAACTGTTTCCCCAGAGAAACTGTGTGAACTACAAGAATAACAGTTACACAAAAGCTCTGCTTTTATCGAGTCTTTACATTCTTTGGAGAAGTAGTTCAGATCGAGGTATTGGGGTTCTTTAAACAGAAGATTAGCAGCACATGAGGATGAAATGTTCTTGGTGGAAGGCGGCTCTCGATGGCATCAGACTGAAAATTCCTTTGAGTGTTTGCCAAGTCAGGCATTACTGCTGTTATTATTGCTCATACGCCGGGCTGGAGACTTAAACCCAGACACTTTGGTGAACTCTGGCACCTGAATCTGTGAAGAGATGGGTGCTATTACCGTACATGAGATAAACAGGCATAAACGAGACACTAAATCCTTTAAAAAAAAAAAAAAAATTCACAAAAGGAGGCATTGGGATGCAGGAATATTTTGACTTCAACAATAAAAATACAAAAAAAAAATCACTAATCACTTTTAATATGCAAAAGATTGGCATCCCGGTAGTTTATTTTCTTTTTAGGATTTTCTTAGTTGATTTATGGATGATGAGAACAGTCACGGACAACCCACAGACCAGCTCCAAGGATCTACCACATCCTCTTGTTGCAGATGGAGCTGGATGTTTGCAAAATGACATAAATGCTTCTCAAAATCTACTCAGGCATTCATGCAGAGAAACAAGAGAACGTTCTGGAATGATCATCTCAGTCCCCAGACTGGAATAATATTGAACATTAAAGCGGGCTGTCCATGCCTGGAAAACATCAAACCATATGCTTTTGTGAAGGAGAAAGGTCCAAAATACAAGACTCTACTTGGAAGCTATTGAAAGCTTTTAGAGGCTGTTATTTCTGCAAAAGGAGGATGCACGGAATATTAAGTACATTTTTCTTTTTTGTGGTGCCTACATTTCTACACATGCCTACCGTTGTTATAGTCACTTTCTCAGAAGAGTGTGGTTCCATTAGAAACAGCGTATTATATAACGTACTCTTATCACAATGATGGACTTTTTAATTTGAAAGAGTTCGTTTCTAACCGGAATACCATTAAATATGGATAAATCTTGCCCAAACAGAAGAGAATGGGAGGAGCTTACTATAAACTAAGAAAAAAACTTTACAAATACAAAAGAATGTTTAAAAACGTCAAATTCTAATGTGTGAAAATACAGTGTTAGGCTTTAATGTGCAAAGAAACCATTTCATCATTTGAAAAAGAACAAAAAAAATGGACCGTGTTTTCAAATAACACTTTTATACACAAATACGTTTATGAATATTGGCAGCTCTATCCGCATGTTTCAAAAGACCCTTTCTCCAAAACCTCAATCAAAGAATCCCCCAAACCCATCCACTCGTGAGCTTTTCACCGAGCTCCTGTGTTTGTGTGTTCACCATTAGGCTGCAGTGCAAACCAAATAATGACTGGGGACTCATTAACACAAGCTGCCCACTGTGTGCACAGGAACAATTCATGGAAACGACACAATTAAGCCTCTGCAGGAGGAAACCTGGCAACCGGAGGCAAAACAAGCAGCTCCCCATCGCATACCTGGATCAGAATGCATGCAGGAATATTCTGACGTCTCAAAACGTGTTTGCACTGATCAAACCGCTGCCTCGACGTGATGCAGCGATGCAGGATTTCTCACGCTTTCCTATGCTTGCGTGGGTTCCCCAAGGGTTGGCTCTACAATGGACTGGTTTTGAGGTGCATACGCTGCTTGAAACCAAGTGAATTGGCTGAAATTCATGGTGTCCCGGAGTTTCATTTGGTCTGGACCAAGAAGAACAGCTGATAGCTGGCAGATTTAGTCCTAATTCACACTGTGCTGATCACTCTGGTCCGCACTAGCTGAAAATACAGCCTTGTGATCATTATACGAGCCACTATAAAATCTGGTCCTGCACAAAACCAAAAAATCCACCAGTGACATTGTTGTTCCTAATGTTTGACGTCCAAGTCTGTGATAAAGGGTCAGACAAATCCAGGCCACAATTTTTCAAATTGAAAAGTCATTTTGTTTGTTTTTCCAAAATCAGTGCCATCATTTAAGATCTTTGCAATTAAAGGGTAACAAAAAAAACATGGTAGTTCTGATTAGAGCTGAGGTAGATAAAAAAAAAAATGAAGTGAAATGACGTTAGGATGTGGTTGCAGATGCAAGGGGTTGTGAGGTGACCCTGCGCTAGTACAGGAGTAACATGCTCCTAGTAAACTACAGATTGACTTATTTTATAAACGGGTAATGTAAAAAGGAGGAATACATGGGAGACATTGCGAAATATTCCAGGTCTAGCAGTCATTGCAGTTCTCCAATAATCCTGTTTATCTCCTTAGCTTATAAGCAAACACTGTGTTTACAAACTAGCAGCCAACCAGATCTGAAGAAACTCTACACATGTTGAATATTCATTAGTAAAATTACCTGGAGACTCGTCTTCCACACCTGCTATGTGTGTTTTGATGGAGCGAATGAAACAGAAATGAGACTCACCGAGTGCCTTGCTTGTGGAAACATCATATCAGCCTGTGTTTGTGCTTCTTTCTCCTTTTTCTGATGAAATGTGAAGGATTCGGGTGGATGTCCTCTTTGTTCGGTGCTAAAATGCTCAGTTTAGTTTACACTGGATGGATTTTCTGGCCTCGGATTTTCCTTCAATGCATCAATCCCGCATAGTTCCTCCCGCAGAAATCCTAACAAAACAAATTATATTTCCGACAGTGTCTGGCATTGCGAGTTCACAACACGACGGATGAATTTTAGGCCGATTTCAGCGATTAATCCACATGCACCAGGTCTTGCCTAAAGATTTTCAGATGCAAGCTATCCGGCTAATGCTAACGGCTAAGCGCACGCCACAGAGCATTCGGGACGCTTTTGAAAATAAGGATACACGTCAAACTCGAGATAAACATTCGCTAAATGTCGTGTCCGTGTGTCAAGAGGTGAAAGAACTGACTGCTTGGAAAATCATGCCTCTTCCTCCGCTTCGGGACTCGTTTGGAGGAACTCATGTGACGCCACGCTTTCTACTACTGGAAAGGCGTGCTCATGAATATTAATTACGCAAGTCATGTTGCCTGGCAACGGGGCGTTACGAAGGAAAACATATGCGTCGCCTCATAAATTTTGAGCGTTTGACGTTTTTAGTAAAACATTATAAATTCATAATATTTTCTGACATGCGTACAATATCTTATATTAATGTTTTCACAATTCATTTGAAAATATGTTGTATTAGGTGACTTTATTCCAAAAGTAAACAACACAAGTACGTTACAATTCAAAAATATCACAAATCTGTTTCGGCAAAAGTTGTTTTGAGAGAGAAATTTTCCACTTTTTCAACATTGACTATAGTTATGAATGAAAATGTGAATAAATAAAAGTATAAATAAATAAAAATAAATTATTTGGTATGTATAGTATGTATATACGGTATGTATGTATAAATAGGTCCATAAACAAATATATTTCTGAACAAATAAATGCTTGCATTAAATATACTCTAAATGACGTACTTCTTCATATCAAATCATCTGTATTTATTTATTTACAACTTTCTCTTCTGTTTATTTCTACGTTCATTAATTTTTTTATTTCTGTGTTTTTATGCTATTAAGGGGGCTGGTCCTAAGCTCAGTCTGATCCAGGGTTGGGTACATGAGAATCACTCTTTGAATACAGAATAAATCCAAAAATAAATAAATTGTATATATATAAACGTTTAGATTAATTTGTTTATATATTTAGTTTCAAGCAGTACTTAGACTAGAACATGCATATTAATGGATTTAATCATATATTTATTAATTTAAGAATACATTTCTTTTCATTTATGTCTACTTAAAGTTATTTGTGGTCATCCAATGCTTTAACAAAATACACCCTGCAATTTGCTCATCAAATATATTTGGAATTGGATGTTTAAAATGTATATTAGTCTAAGTTATGTTTAGTTTAACGGGGATTTAATGCTTTAAGTATTTCTACAGCATATTTTAAATACAAAATTACCCACACGCCCACAAAGCGTACGTCACACTGCTTTATTAATATTAATGAGATGTTCCTTAATCATAGTAGGATTCGTTAGAGCTACACGCATGCGTGGATTCAGGTGGCGATCACGAGGCCCATTTTAGAGCGCTGCGTATGTGACACAGACCGGAAGTGTGGAGGAAGGTGTTGCTTTTGTTCGTGGGCAGCACTTATCAGAGGCCCCAGCATAACCGAGCACAGCACAAACTGTCATTTATGTGCCATATTTTATTATAGTTGAGCAAACTACACCTGCCATAAATTGGTTTTAATATACATTTAATATGATTTTATTTAAATAAAAAAATTGTATTCAGTTTAGTGCAACAAACAGATCTCTAGCTCTGCAAACGTATATTTTCAAAAGGTTAATAATTAATTTTCATCAGTGAACAAAATGAATATAAAATTATTAAAAGAAAATCTAATTCAAACCAACACAGCAGCACCTCTGTGAAGGCCATGCATCGCTTCCAGTCATTCCTTTACACTAAAGTTAGCTCTTTATGACTTTGGTTGTGTTTGGAATCATTGTCCTGCTGCAGAATACATTTGTACCAATCATATGCCTCCCCTATGGCGCTGCATGATGGTTAAGTACTTCCTGTATTTCTCAGCAAAGAGAACACCCTTAATCCAGACCAAACCGATGTTCAAATGTTTTTATTGACAGAGCCAAAACCCACTTCACCACAGAGGCATTGGCACAGGTAGAAACCACTTTTAGTTATAAATTTAAAGGTAATTTTTTTTTGCTAATATGTTTTACACCTTTCAACTATTTTTTTTTTTTGCAATTGACATCCCCTACACTGGCTGGCTCGAGAGGCAAGCTGACCATAGTGCTGCACAAGAGATAAACTAATAAAGTAATAATAAAAGGAAAGAGCTCAGTTTAGGTCCGAAAACAACATTAAAAACCTTACAACAATAAAAACAAATGCACATTGTAAATTTAAAAGTGAAAAAGTTGGATGGTCTTAAAATTTACAAATAAGGAAGACTTTGGAAACATTTTAAAAATTAATTTAATTGAAATTTTGTGAATAAATCATGAGAGTCCACACTAATTTATTTATGAACAATTTAAAAATAACAAACTTAGTTGGTAACCCATGTATATTCCAATCTAATGATTAAAGAAATAATGACATTAGCGAAAATCTCTGACACTTTTTATACTCCATATCTCTGTCATGTTTCCGTGACATCATCAAGAGTCATGAATATTAATGAGCATGCTTATTAACACTGGAAATATTGGGAAGCACATAGAAATTTAATTTTCTCTGTGAAATCCAAGTCTGCCCCCTTCTGGACAACAAACCAATCATTTCATGGCAGCTCCTTGAACACAATCAGACCGGGATTCATAACGCTTTAGAAAAAAAAAAAGGAGACTACATTTAAAGAGAGTTTACCATGAGATTGGGTGAATTGAGTGATTAAAAGCTTAGCATATGCTAATCTAAAAATATAAATAAAGAGATTGAAGAGAAGCTAACTGCAGCACTTTGTTTCGGAAATATTCAGAATTATTCCTATTTAGTTTATTTACAATATTCATTTGTGATATTTTCCACAAAAGTAAACACTACAAGTACTAAATAATTGAAATGATTTGTAAAAGACATTTATGAAACAAATCCAGTCTGAAGGGGTTAAAAAAACCTCGAGTTGTTGTAAAAGAACACGAGTAACGAGACGGTGAGCAAGTATAGGAACAAATTTATTTCAATTTAAAACAGATACTTTATCATTTTTCTCTTTTCGAAGGCGATTATGAAAATCATTTCCATGTTTGGATGAGGTTCAGGCAACAGTGGTTGAAAATGAAACAGCTACAAACAACAAAAATCAAGATGAAAATCAACTTCCGCAATTTCCTTGCCTCGAGGATTTCGATGTTTGAGCTCAAAACTCCCAGATGGAGGAAGAGCACATGCTTTAATAGTTACAACTCCTTCAAAAAAAAGCAGTTTACCGTCGAGCTTTTAACAATTTCTGACTCTAGTCGTTTTTCTAGAGGAGCGATTTGAACGATTGGCACTTGATATGAGTCCGTCTCAGAGAAGGGGGTTGGCACAGCATTACACAACATTTACATTTGGTTTCAAACACAATAAAAGAGAATCCTTCAATAATCTGTGCACGGCCCAAGACTGTAGTGTGAAACAACTCAATAAATAAAGAAATAAAAGGGTCCTCGTCAAGCGGCTATTATTCATTGTTATTGTTCTACGACCTGCTGAAGGACTTTCGACTTTTATAAGCCGTGTGCTAATTTATGCACATGTTTATTTCTGAATTTCACTTCTTTGAAGATGACTTTTGGTTGAGTTCTGCCGGCTTTATTTTGTACGGGAGTGTTGAGCCAGACAGGAAGTAAATTGGCGTGGGACCGGCAAAATAACTCGAAAGCAGTCTGAATACAGATCTTCTCCATCTACAGTTTATTTCTTTATTCCTGCTTTACTATTTTCACCTGTGCTCTATCCGCTTCCACTACATATACGTCGGCTACGCTTGAGCTTAATGTGCACCTCCCCAAAAAGCGTTGCAGACTGTAAGCTCTGATTGGTCGGTTTGTTAACAGAGTGTTTCTGGAGTCTCCGCTATGAGAAAAACACAAAGCGAATCACTGAGCGATTGAAAATCCAAACACAAGCGAAGCAGTGAATGGAAATTTGTGGATCTCCGTTCATTCATTTCCAGATAAACCTAGGGAATCTATACGGCTGATAAACGAACCAAACGTTCATCTGCAGATCCACGGCGCTCAGGTCAGGTGTCAAGCTGAGATTCAGGAACCTCTAATGTTCTATGGCTAGCAATGCCGGAACGCAGGTCGGGTTTCCAATATGGAAATAAATAACGGGAATATTCCTCCAAAGTGTTGGACCCAAAAATGGCTTTAAAGGGATGGTTTTATAAAAAAAAATAATAATAATATTCACATCCTTCCATACCTAAATGTGTTCAGCCACAGTGGATTCAGGACTTACATTTTTTTCTGATGCAGCACACTCTCGAAAACACCAAAGTCAATACTTTAAGATGCTCAAAAGCTTACTTCCAATAAACTGTTTGTGATTAAAACACTGCAGACATCGCCAAACTCCCATAAAACACTGATTTTAGCAAAAATACCTCAATACTTTGCCAACCGAACGATTGCAGAGTCGAATTCAGGAGTCCACCAAAATCCAACGCGTTTGCTAACTTTAGCGTGTTCATGTGACAAGAAGGCGACTTCCCATCAAGTTACAGATGGAGACCCCTCCAAATAAAGACTTCTCCGGAGCACACCATGGAAAAGGGGTGTGTGTGATTTCCCCTTTTGTTTTAAATGCAAGAAGAATTTTATATCATTAAAAAACTATCTATGGGTCTTTCAACATCATTTATGGCAATAATCTTTATTAAAAGTATCAGTATTGGCAGCTGGTCGACACAAGGCGTATTATATCACTCTATACTTTATCGTAATTTGTACTTTTCTTTTATTCAGTGGTTCAAGCCGAAAGAGTGGAGGTAATTGTTCTTGATCCACAATCTGTAAAGGTGACAGAATTTGTGTCTGCAAACATTTGTAATTGCGATAATTGCTAAAAAAATTTAATTTTAGATCCGTTTTCTATACAATAACCTGCAAATGTGTGTGTCTCCATCCGTTCTTCCATGTTTGAAAAAACCTAGATGCATCCTTTTAAAACACAAAAAGGAAACCTGACGTGATTAACAAAGGACCCTTTCATAAAAAAAAAAAAATCAATTTACACTAATATTAAACAAAAGAAGGGGCAGTTATTTAGAAATGTAATAATAAATATATTTTTCAATAAGAGCTGTAGTCAAAATTACTAGGTAAATGTGCTGGAATTCTGCAAAAAGTTGATATGACGTTTAATGTGCGTAAATATTGGTCCACATATTTTTTTTAGAATGAATATCGTCTGTTTTTCATCAAACTAGAAAAACCCAATGCGAGTTATTCAGCTGCGAGCGTTTTGTTACGTGAAAAATCACCAAACACAATTACTTTAACCTCCATAGAGTAAAATACAGTGATACAACAAACCTACTTTATTAAACACAGCATGGAAAGGAGATCCTCACAATTGAACAAGGACCAGATGAACTCTTGATCTTGTAGAATCATTGCCGTGAACTATTCGCAATAATCTTGTGGTCACCTTTATAGATTGTGGTGTGAAAGATCATTTTATTAAACGTGCAGATCAAACCATAACGCCTGCGTGAAAACATTGTTGACTAAATACAATTTTATCCAATATGGGGGCGCTAGAGCACAGAAAATAAAAATATTATAAAAGCTTTAAAAACTAAAAGAGGCATGTTTACTGCGTGACACTTAAACAGCGCAGATGCAATAACAACCTTAAAGTGCTTAAACCCCAGGAATTGCTGCTTGCAGCTAAATCGTCTTTTCTTACTTAGTGTACTACGTTTTTATTTTTGCTGGGTCTGTGTAACGTTGGGGCTTCAGTACACATCCCATCCCTCCTCAAACGACCCCCAGGGGACTTTAATCAGGGATCAATCTGTGCAGGGACGAGGGAATTTTTCGGAACAAATGCAGAATTGGTTTCGACACAGAAGTTAATCAAGTGATGTGCCTCATTTCTCCAGATGATACTCTCTGATTATAAAGAACCACAAACACTTTTCCATCTTTGAGTCACATACAGAATGAGACGATCAGTGGAAATGAAAGAGAAATCAGAGTTGAGTCACTGATGAAACGCTGTTGTTCATACGGTACACTTCCTATGCTGATTCAGAACATCGTGTGGAGGTTTAGCAGACGAAAAGAACGTGCTGGAAAGCGTACAATATACTGTGAGCTCGGAATCAAAAGTAAAACAGGAAATAAAACGATGGAGTTTTTGTTTTATACAGCAGTACAGACACTGGTCTCCTGTTTCTGTCTCATCACATGGGAGTGCTTCATATCGCAAACAATAGCACTCAAATGATCAACAATCTGGTCCATAAATTATATAAATAAAATGCTCTTTATTTATTTAATCTTTCGCTTAAAAAAAAAATAATCATACGCTTTATTCTTATCTCGTATAACATTCACACTATTGAGGAGGCGGTTCGCTTTCCTTCTCCGCTGTTTTCCTTACATATTGCTCTCCACGACCCCCCCCCTCCCCCCTCCACGCAAAAACAGCTATGTGTTTATCATAGTGACCAAAATCCAAAATTAAACAAAGAATCACAGTTTCAATAATATCGTAATTGATAAGAAACCAACCGAACCGTACACGATTACGAAAGTGATTTTTTTTAGCGTTTTTTTTTTTGCCAAAGATAGTGTACCACAGACATTTTGTACATAAGCAATAATGTGTATACGTATTTACAAATATAAATATACACAATCAACCAACCAATCAACTTGCTTAATGGCTTACCCCCACGCCCGCCCGCCCAACCACGTTCTCCCCAACCGTTCAAACCCAAAATTACACTGCGTAAACAAACAATCCGGGAGTGGATGGCGACGGAATCCACGAGTCTGTTCGTGAACACAAACTACAACTTAGATCACAAAACGCAGATTTAAATAAAAGAAAAAAAACAGGTGAGGAAGGAAGCAACGCAATCGTTTCAGAAATAGCAATCGCGTATATTTCAAAATCCTGAACGTCGTTTCTTAACCATCGTTAACTGCGGTCATAATTTACATTATATTCGGTAGCAGAAGTAGCTATACTTATTGTTTAAAAGACTTTAAAATGATCATCTCAGCAATAAACACAGATTTAATTCGTTTCATCTCTCCGTCGCGTGCTTTGTATCGTTCGCATTCTTACACTATTTCCATTAGCTTTTTTTCAGATTTTTTGTTGCTTTTTTGCATTTGCGATGCTCCCATGTGAAGTCTACATTCATTGATGTAAGTTGGAGACGAGCCTTGTGAAGAGGATCTCCTCCACGGTTCGCCACACCGTCACAGGAGTCCTTTTGGATTCTAGAGTGTGCCGGAGTTCCCGGAGTTCTAGAACGGCTCGGATTCCCATTGGAACTTCTGGCACCACAGCACTAGTCCATGTGTCCAAGTATGTAAATATAACATGGAAAGAATTTTTGCAGGGCTTTGCGATCCATTCCATCCAGACACAATTCCAGAGAAACGATAATTCGAGGTCGCGAAGGAACGTCACTTCCAGTTTTTCAGCAACCTGCCAATTCCTCCAAACACAAGAACCCTGGAAAAACAAGGTGTGAGTCTAACACCCTTTGTCAAATCGGAGCGAATTTCAGAGCTCAAATTTGATAAAAGGGAAAGCTGCCGGGGAATGGGCGGACAGACTTTGGCAAATGAACAGAGTACACACGATTAGCAGAACGCGCATCCTGAAGGCGAACGCTTGGAAAGAACTGAACGGAGCATTTGTGAACCTGTGAGTGAGTGTGTGTTTGTGTGGGTGCCTGTTCGATGCTGACTGACACACAACGCTGGCCGTCATCACACCAGGTTGTATTCCTTCAGGTTCAGCTGCAGGATGGTGTCCTTCACCGCAGCGAAGACGAAGCGGATGTTCTCCGTGTCGGTGGCGCAGGTGAAATGAGAGTAGATGATTTTGTCGCTGTCCGGATTTAGATCCACAAACATCTTCAGAATAAACTCGCGAGCCGCTTGGGCGTCCCTCTGGGGGCCTGAAAACCAGTTAAACACTTCATCAGAGACATTTATCGGTCACTTCTCCATCAGAAAAGTGAGGATGCCCTTTGGGCACAACACTATGTTCTCAAGTAACTAATTGAAATAAGAGAAAGATCAGAGGGGAGTATACCGGCGAACAGGCATACCATCAAACTCAGGGAAGTAGTCGACCAGGTGAGAGTAAGATATCTTCTCTTCCAGGAGATCCTTCTTGTTGAGGAAGAGGATTACAGAGGAGTTCTGGAACCATGGATATGTGATTATCGTCCTGAAAAGAGCCTTGCTCTCCTCCATACGATTCTGAGAACGAATATAAACAGCAACTTAGTCTGGCCATCACAACGCACAAACAAAAGCAATACAAATGTCTGTATTACATGGATCATGGATATACAAGAATAATCGTACATCACAGATGCCTGCTTTTGTCAATTGCACACCATAGTATCAGGTTCTTTTCGTTTTGTTTTGTTGAATTGTCCTAAATTTGCACTGGCAGAAAGTTCCCATTTGAAACAAACCATTGATCTCTTTAGTAAAATGTTAACGTCGAAGTACAGCCGTTTCAGACTCAGCACCAAAACAAACAAACAAACACAAAACTAAATCTTGACAGATTATTTCGTTCAGACATTAGCTTCACTCACCTCATTGTCTGATTCTACCAGAACCTGATCGTACTCGCTTAGAGCCACCAGGAACATGATGGACGTCACATTCTCAAAGCAGTGGATCCACTTCCGGCGCTCTGACCTCTGACCCCCGACATCAACCATTCTGAAAAATTAAGAGAGATGTGGCTATTCATTCTAGAGATGTTCCGATACCATTTTTCCCCTCCCGATACCGATACTTGGGCTCAGGGTATCGGCCGATAGCGAGTACCGATCCGATACCTGGGTGTGTATCTGTATATACAGCTGTAGATACTACTAGCCTTGTTTTAATTGACATTTTATGCATTTTATAATTGAAAATAAATTATTTAATGCTGTGCTTCAGATGAGACTCAATATGGCAATGACAATAATCAATATGGACATGAAAAAAAAATTAATAGACATACCCTATCTTTGAAACGTGGATACAAGAGAGTGGCAACTGCATACAAGGGCTCTTCCTCGATGGTTGCGAATCATTTCTTCGATGGTTGCGAAACGATTTCTCGAACCATTGTCGCGCAAAATAACATAAACACGGGATTCAGAAATATTCCACTTCACAAGCATACTCTCGATTGATTCAGCTATGGACGCGTGCGAGCCGTGAAACTCGTTAGTCTGCAGCACTGCACTTTGAAGAGTAAAAGGTGACGGCGTCACTGTGTCCAGCTCCAGATGTGAGTAGTGAAGCTGATAGTTCTCACGTCCTTTAGTTTACATGAAATGTGTTCACGCACTGTCTCATATAATTTAGGGAGCGCTGTTTCGGAGATATATTTGCGACCAGGCAAACTGTACCGGGGCTCCAAATGTTCAATTAAGCGGTGAAAGCCCACGTTTTAAACCACTGACAGTGGCTGGTCATCCAGTACAATAAACTCAATAATCCTGTCGGTTATCTTTATTGCTCGTTGGCTGTCTTGTGTAAACTTTTCTCTTTATTTGAATGAAGCTCTCAATGTTGGTTGCGTCTGGCGCGGCTTGTCCTTTTCCTTGGTTGCTTGTGGCAACACGGCACAACTTCCTGTGTTTACATTCTGACCAGTGAAGAAGAATTGATTTCCGCTTTGCAGCGATAAGCGAAGCTAGCGGGCATAACTAGGTTCTGTTTATGAAAATGGTATCGGATCGGTACGTGGACTCAAATACTCGCCGATACCGATGCCGGATTTTTTTGTGGTATCGGCAGCATTTTCGATACTGGTATCGGAATCGGAACAACTCTAATTCATTCCTAGCACAACATGCACTTATCTTGTTGGAGTGTGTCTCCACTCAATATGTTGTATTCCCTCCCATATTATTCAGAATGACCATATCACGTAATGTCCAATCATGGTGTAGTATTCTGTCTAATTATGTTCTGTAGATTCACAGAGTATCCAGTTCTGTCTGATCATGCCCCATACTGTTCTGTCCTCTTGTGCCGGATCCCGCTATGTATATGTATGTATCCCATCCCACTCAGTCGACTCCTGATTGGTCCAGCTGTGTCGTATACCGTTTTGTCCACTTGTACCACACCCTGTTCTGTCCCTATATGTCATATCCTGTTCTGTTCAATCATGCCTCACTATGTCCGGTCTTATCATGTCCTGTCGGTCACATCACATGCTGCCCGATCCCACAGTATAATTTCTTATCTCATTGTATTTTACAATATGTATTTATACAATTGCAACATTTGCCAAAAACTCCCATTATCTTATCGTGTCCCATCATATTATTACTGTATTATATTCTGCCATATGTGGTGCCCCCTAGTGGAGATGGAGACAGCAGTTCACAGAGGGGCCTTTGATAAATGAGGCCCCCCAGGATTGGCTGCCCGAAATAAAGCTCCTTCAGATAGAAGCGTCCTCATTTCCTTCAGCCAGGGGCTCGCTGACCTACTTCTGCTCTCATACAGGCTCCTCCATGTAGGACAAGCCTTGACACTCTCCCCTAACTTTGGCAGGAGCAATAGTCAGAAAGGCTGTACAAGAAGAAAAGGTCTTGAGAGCAGCAGTGTGCTGGGTTGTGCACTCGACGTGAGGTTTCAGACGGTTCTCCAGAGATTAACGGGCACTGAGCTGATGGTAATCACTTATGGAGTCAATATGGCAGAGGGGGCAGATGTAATCTCCAGCGTCCTTTGATGAATTTCATCATGCTCTCAGAAATTACTCAAATCGTTCCTGAGAAGCGAAAATCTCAGAATCTCATGCTAAACTCTTAATTTGCACAGGGCCGCTTGATTCACACCAATAAACAGTGTTTTAATTTCTGAAGACCCTTGTAAGGATATGGACTCACAGGTTTGTGCTTCCAGGCATCTGAAGTCTATATCAAACCTTTTGAACTGGGACCATCCAGCTCTTAGAGGATGAAGCTTGTTGCCTGGCAACAGTGACAGGAGCTATTAACCCCATAAGTGCTGCAGCACCATAAATAGCAATATAGCAAAATAATCATTATTGCAGTTGAAAAGAGACTTTTTTTTCTTTGCAAATGAGGCTCGACCTTGTAGCTTTGGCCACTTTTTTTAAAAGTATAAGAAATCTGCAGAAATTGAGTAAACATGCAAAGGCCACATATGCATAGCATCTGTTTAGCATTAGCTGATAACATCTCATTAAATATTTGGGCAGACAAAAACACTGTTACAACCGGGTAATGTTATGATCTTTTGCTTCAAAAAAAGAACAGATCCCAAGAAAAAAACAGAAAAACTTTTTTTTTCAAAAGTTCTCATATAAAAAATGTATAGTTACATTGACTTTAATTTAAAAAGTCAGAAATTTCAATGCAGCCATCACTTCATGTAACGATCTAGGTTCAAGCGGGAGAAAAAAATAGATGGCTGGATGGAATCGAAGTCAAAAAAGAAAAAAATGACAACTTTGAAGCATGCTGTGATCTTTGTAGGTCACATACTCTCCGCACTAAATGATTAATAGCTCTCCATCTTAACCTACATTCAGACAGGAGACAGAACCCAAGGGCTGAAACTACCTGAAGATGATGCTCTGGAGGTCAAAGGGGTACTCAATGATCCCTGTAGTGGGGATTCGAACCCTCAGGACGTCCTGCTGGGTGGGGAGGTATGAGGAATCCGTGATCCGGTCCAAATCAGACAGATAACTGCACATTGAAGGAGAAACAAAAGAAATCATCGAAGGGAACAATCATAACATAACTAGCCACACCACTCGAACAAAACTGAAGAACTTTCAAGAGAAGTTGGAGATGGTCCTGGGTCAGGTGTTCTTTCCAAAGTCTGTTCTGATTGAGTGAGAAGCAGGAGGTACATCTGTTTGGTTAGCTCAGCTCTTATATAATTTACGTATTTACTACAAAGGGTCAAAGTTAATTTTGATGAGTTGCCAATTGACCTAGATGGTTAGCATTGGGACAAAGAAATTCATGACAAAAGAAATAGAATGAAAACTATCATGTTAACGCACGTGTTTAACAAGATTAAACGCGTAAAAGAACACAATTAACGCGGTTGTAGTCTTTTTACATCGCTGTGTGTTCAGGGTGCAAAGAAAAATGGATGAGATCAAGGAAGGACTTTTTGTCTGTTAATATAATGCCTTTATTTTCACCTGGTCAACCTGGTCATTCGTTCATTTAGTTTATTTTATTCCTCCTCCTTTGGAGAAGTCTTATGTTATTTAGCTTTTCCGTACAAAGGTTTGCTTTCATGTTTATGTGATCTATTAACTATTATAAATAGGGCTTTCAAGCCAACAGTTAACTAGGAGGATATTGCAAGTGTGTTGTTTACATGTGAAAATGTGTTACAAGCAAAGCAAAATTTCTACTTATCTATCTATCTATCTATCTATCCATCCATCCATCCATCCATCCACACACACACACACACGCACACACACACACACACACACACACACACACACACTCGTCATACCTTTTGTCACTGTAATATTTTATAGAAGCGCGCCCTGGTTGATGTGGTGCTGTTCCACCAACAGGGGGAGTGATGGAGCACTTCTAATATCAGTGTGTGTCTCAGGAGGAGAATAACACACAGCCTCCAGATTTTATTGGGGCATTAAAAGAAATAGGACAAGACTGAGTGCCGCCAAAACCTTCAACTGGAGCATCAGAGACACACCATTCAGAAAATGCTGCTCAGGTTCCACTCGTTTTACTGCTGTGCTTTCATTTATTTTTAAGATTTAATGACATCAAGGAAACTGGATTTTCATCCTAAATCTGTGTTTTTCAAACTTTTTTGCACCAAGGCCGAGAAAGAAACATGGTAAATTCAACTGTAATCTTTTTTGGCAATATAAAGTCGTTTTCAGTGAAGTAATTTTTCAAACTGACCGAAGAAGAACGGTTCAAAATCCCTTCTGCTAGGATCCAGACTCTAACTGGAAGCTATGGAAAGTGTTTAGAAGCTGTTCTAGCTAAAAAGCAGGATGAACAGAACATTGACTTCATTTCTCTTTCATGCTGCCTAATTTTATGTCGAATTTTATTTAAATAATTCTTGCACACGTTTCATATCACTGTGTTTTTCTCGTAATGTATTTTACTGAAATCCAGACAATTGCTGATTTATAAAGAAAAAAAACATGAACATTTATAGGGGTGCCAAAACGTTTTCATAAAATTGTATATTATATCAAAAATATTGATGTGTGACAAATAAAAGAAACTTCAAATTGGTATCAGAGCAGATAATAATGTAAAACTTTTCACCGGTGGACTATTATGGCACGTCACAAAGGTTTCGTCTATTCTACACTTGTGTTCAATTGCGGAATTCTTTTTTTACAACTACAATTTCGGTCCTCTATATCGATTCCTCCTGTCATGACTGATGATGTATTGTACAGTTTGGACATGTGTCCAAATAGAGCAGGAGGAGGTGTACAAACAAGATGGCCGCTGCGCCTCCCACTCTATTCAAACAAAAACATCTCATCTTAGGTGTATTTTATTTTGACAGTGATTCCAGTCATTGTGATGTCACACTGTCCCAGTATCTGTTCACTTAAGGGGGAAGGGGAGGAAATACAGAGGACGAAATCTGATGGTGAAACTCACTATTTGGTGGAGTCGGAGAGCTGGTACTCTCGGCGGCGGTCATATGCCTCCTGAATGCCTGGGTCCGACCAGAGCGTCTTCACAGCGCTGATGTATGGATGATCGAAAGACATCACCTTCTCGATGTCTACCTCCTTCACCAGCTGAGCGTTTGCCTGAGGTCAGAGGAGAGGGACAGAACGCAACAGTGAGACGCTGCATTTCTAATCTCTTAAGTAAATAAATAAATCAATAATATTCAGGTGCAGTACCAAACCTAGCCACTGGGGAGGAAAGAAAAGGATTGCTTTTTGAAACGTAGAAACTATTTTAATGTAAATAAAACAGGTTTGATTTTGGAATGCTTCTGTTTACAGTATTTTAATTTCAAGCAGGTCAAAAGAGTTAAAATATTGATTGGTTGCAGTTCCAACCATGACCACTGGGGGAGCAGAAAAACTAGCAACGAACCAAATAGACACAAAAACAAAGCAGAAACGAAAACCCAAACATGACAAATGTATGCATTTCAGATTCTTCATAAAAAAGAAAAATCACAAACAGTGATTTTATATAAAGATAAAAGACAATTATGAAAAGAGGTTGTTCGTAGGGTAACCAGCGCTAACCTTGTTCTGTTCGTACTTGTAGCCGATCTTTAGAGTCTCGGTGGCCCGGATCATGGCCTGCATGGAGGTGAAGATGTTCTGGTAGACCAGTTTGGTGTAGCCGCGCTTGTCCTCATCGGTGTATCCGGCACCGTGGATGATGCGCATCTGTTTGATGAAAGTGCTCTTGCCGCTCTCACCTGTGCCTGCGATCAAAGGTCAAAACTAGGTTTTAATATTAAAACAATTATGATGAACTCTCATTATTATGTAAAGCAAACTTATTGTTATTCGTCTTTTGCTTCGAAAAAAAAAATGTCCTGCACAGTTCGTACTACAGCTACCAAACTTTGCCACGACATACAAACTGGTTACTATATAATTTCATGCTAGCATCACAGAAGGAATTCTGGGAAACCGCTGAGAATGCTGTGAACCTTGACATAGATCAAACTTCGTAAAAATCGAACTGAGAAGCTCATGGAAACATCAAACTGATCACATTTGTGGAGTCGACCAAGTTCGAGAGAATACTAGCCACTTTATTTAAACCCCAGGCTCTAGGAGGCACTGACAACACCCTAGCAACCAAACTGTTTACCCTAGCAACCAATTTTACACATCTCTGTCTCAGCTTAGGGAAACCATAGAGCGGTCTGATTTATTTCACTCAAAGTGAGATGGGGACATTATATGATGTCACTGACCCATCCATAGCAACCAAACTGCTGACCATAGCAACCAAATTGCCACATCTCAGCTAAGGGAAAGTCATGGAAACATTAGAGTTTATACTACATTAAGAAAATTTAAAAAATACTTGTAAACTGAACGTCTACGAGCCAACACCAAAGTTTGTGTATAAATGTAGCCATTTCAATTTTTCTTTGATTCTAATCCGTTTATCAGTAACGAATGTTGGGATCAGATGTGGAATTAAAGCAATTTAAAAACTTTTTAACCCTTTTCTGAGTAAATGTGAGCCCATTTCACATATACAACAAATATGCAGAAGGACTACAGCAGATCTGTTAGCACTTAGAAATCTGTTAAAAGTAATATTGAACCTGAATTAAATAAGAACAATTGGAATAGATGCTTCGATTTGTTTACAATCTTTGGCAACTCTACCTTTGTATCTGTATCTGGTCTGTGACTATATATAGTTCTTTTTTGATCGTTTAAGTCAACTTAAAATCTCTAGAACAAAGGAAGGAGTCCGAATGCTCTGTGAGGAGCAGAGAGACCCTGCAGCCGGCGCTTTTTTTGGCTCAACACGTGATCATTTCGAAGACAATTCGAACCCAAATGTAATGCCTTGTTATAGTGCTGTGGAATGTAAGACCTTTAACGGACCGGTGGACACTTTGCTGCGGGTTCGAAAGTAGACAAGACCTTCAACATATTTCTACTAGAAACAAAAATCATAAAAAAAAAAAACATTTCGGCTGAATATTCAGCTGCTGGCTCCTCTAGGTTTTTAATTACTTAAATGTAAATGTTTCAAAATGTACAGATGCATTAGCATTCATCTATCCTGAAGTCATTTTCATGCACCACGGATCATTCTTTGCACATGAAAGCAGACGTGCCGTTTGGTCACATCGAGACTGAAAATCAGGACACTCGTTTGAGCAGCAACAAAAAAATCTCTCAAAGAGCCTCTTCCTGCTAATGAGGGCAAATATGTGGAGCTGGTCTTCGCTCAATGGGATATAATGATTTTTGAGCGATGAAAGCTTTGATAAAGTGGCACTGAAAGAGTTCTACGTATTAATCTGAAATCCTGCTCCTTCAACACCATCTGATCAAGTGGAAATATTCCACACAGAAAGTTTGCTCCTCCAGTTTAACTGTACATCACCAGCACAAAAAGCTTATTTTCTAACAACTTTGACAAAAGTTCTGTGTGAATTTTCTTTTCCTTTTTCGTGTTGGTTGCAGTACAAATAACAACAAACACGAGAATATTAAAAAAAAAGTCTAGTCTCCGTTTACAAGCAGAGCTTCAGAAGACTCTGAATGATCTATTACACATGTCTCACAAACTGAGATTAAAGTCGAGCAGAAATGAAGCAAACTCTGCTGCGGGCGTTTTAATAAGAGGCAGACCGCTTGTGTTTGGGCAGGAAGTCTTTTAAAAAGCAGTGAATCAAACACTTGTGAAGCTTAAAGGAGCCCTCCACCTTGTGATGGACACATGCTCCTCCTGAGATAAAAAGTTTTTAATCTAATCAGTCATTCTTCAAATTTAGCTTAGCTCCGCTCAGCATAGGCCACTGAATGACACCAGCAGCATTTCAGTTAAAATAATTACATTGTTTCCATGGTAATTCCATACTTCAAATTGAACTTTTTCGCCCTTGGTTTTCGATTGCGACGTGGTTTCTATGTGAAGTGAGTAAGATTTGTTTCTTAACGATCAATGAGCTTTGCTGGAGGAGCATGGTCCGAGCGGCCGCAGGGATACAGCATACAGCTGATCTGAACGTAAATAAATTAAAATGACACAAAATTACAGTATTTTTCGCCGTATAAGATGCACTTTGTCTTCCCCAAAACTGAGGGGTAAAAGTTGGTGCGTCTTATACAGCGAATGCAGAGCGCCGCGGGGCGGAGGGCGGTCACGGCCGTAGGAGAGGCGTAAGAGCCCGCGGCTTCGGCCTAGCTAATTTGCGGACTATCTGCAAATGCATTTAAAGATAGGAATAAATGTATTGGGACTAGTAGTAAATATTACAGATATCTTTAAAAATTAGAGATATCTTTAATTATATTGCAGATATCTTCAATTGAGTTTTAAATAGTCAATATATAATTGGAGATCTCTCAAATTCACTTTCTTACTAGGGCAATTACAATTGAAGATATTTCTAAATGTCTTTACGGCCATCAAATAATATTTACTACTAGTTTAATTATCAAGCTACTAGTTTAACTAGTCAAGCAGAACTATATTTCAATACCTAACCAACCACAAATACATTTTTTAACTATCACTTTAACATCGATTATAAACAGTTTAACGATAAAATAATAATAATAAAAAGTCGAATACAAACTTCTAAATTAATTTATTCACTTTTTGTTTTTGGCACAGGAATAATCTATTTTATTTGCAATGGAAAAACAAATAGTACACAGATTAAAATTGATTAATCACAACCTTTTAAACGCTAGCACAACGTACTATTTACAATCAGATTATAACACGTTAACCGAGCCCTAAATGCGATTAAAGTTCAATTTAAACTGCACCGAGCCGATTTATTCCAACTGCCGTGTGCACAAGTGACTTACAAACTGCTAATGCTAAGAGTCCAGCGGAACTTCTAGAGGAAGACTTCCAGATTCAAACACTGCAGCGGATCCTCCTCCGGACTCTTCCCAGACGTGCCGCGGACAACAAACGGAATCAATGAAAGCTGATTTATTTCTTGTGACCCTGTCACAAGATTCTAACACTCTGTCCTCCCTCCTCCGTGGAATCACTTCCTCCTCTTCCAGTATCAGGCACATTCTCAGCTCACAGACTTCTTGGGTCCATTTTACTTTTTTTAAACAACCCTCAAATACTTATGAAAACACCAGACTAAACAATCGTAACTGGTTTAGAGCTGGGCAATGGTTTTTTTGTGACAAATTTCAGTTTTGATTTTGAAGCAATTTCTTGTCTTAAAATTGAAAACAACTCTAGAAGCCTTTTGCCTCTCAAAGTCTGATGCCACAAACGCAAACTATTCCCACACAACCGAAGACTCTGCGCCTCTCCGAAGCGCACTGGACCATACCGAAGAAACGTTGATTTTCTCTTTATTAAAATGTGCTTTACATAACAACTTGACACTTTTGCCATCCGCAGTAATTTCATCAGAAATTACATTGCAGCTGTTAACAATGATCACCAGAAACCCAAATTAAAGTCGAGAAGCAATCCTCCATTTTTACCCAGCTCTAGAAAACCATTAACACTTGGTCCTGTCCCCTGGACACAAATACGACCACCTTCCACTAATGTATGTTTGAAACCTCCGCGTAACCGAGCTGTAAGAGTTTATATTAAACCGAGAACAGAGAGAGAACTCTTCGGCTACCTAAAGTTGGCATCTGAGCCACTGACTTTACGCAGATGAATTCGACCAGAGAACGCACGCAGCAGACAACGCCAGCTTCTCAAGGCCTTCACTCAGATCCTGAAAGCATAAGGAGCTGCAGGGAAAGAGGCCAGCACCATGTGGGCGAACAGAGCCAGAAAACAAGGTTGCCATAGTAACAGCAATAACCCCCTCCCGGCTAAAAACGTCGATTCCCTGAAACAAGAGCTCTTGATTCTTCCCACCTCAGTGCAGTCAATGAGGAGATGAAGAGCTGATGCCGGGGGAGGAATGCCAGCGTTTCATCAGAATCAGTGCAAGCGGCCAGACCGTTAGCAGGAAGTGACACGCTGCTCCTGGAAAGCATGCAAATCTAGCCAGCAGGTAATCTGCAGAGCGCTGCGGTTTGAGGTGAGCGTATCAGATCTGTGTCAACCGCAGAATTTGCATGAGCGCCACAATCACAGGCTGAGGTTTACCTGAGTCAGAAAGGAACTGCTGCTGGGGTTCATGGTCTGTTGCTGCTCAGAATGTCCCACAAAGTGCTTTAATCCACTATTTAAATGGTTGGGGGGGGGGGATGCTTTTTCCGGCATGCCTCAGGACACGGCAGATAAACACAGTGAGAATCGCTTTAAGTTTGAATGAGAGAGACCTGAGGTTGCTTTTCTGCAGGTTCAGACTTGTTTTTCAAAATAAAAGACTTCTCAGAATTATCAGATCCTGATCAATAATTATTATTTTTCCAGTGCAGCCATTAATAATTACCAAACAGACAGGTACCAAGCCAAAGGTTTGGGACCACCTGCACGGATGGAAAAGTTAAGTAATTTTCATACATTGGGAATAGTTTTGTTCAAATAATGAGATCGTTTTGCTTTTCATGTGGGACCATGCTCATCTCAAGCTTCCTCTTGTTCCCGGTACATCCGGAAGCAATGGCTAGCAAAGATCCGATGGGACGCCCTCACACCTATAAGATACTTCCGTGTTTACAGCAAAGAGTGTTGCCAGATCTTTTTCATCCGGAACAACTGCTCTGCTGACGGCATGACCAAATGTTTGGCATGTAAGCTCAGAGCGGAGGAGATGGAACAAGTCTCGTTTCAGAAGATAACTCTAGAATTTAACAATCGTGTGACTTTTGAGTTGTGTGTAGGGCTGCAACTAGCAATTCTTTTGATAATCGATTAGTAAAAAAAAAAAAAAAAAAAAAAAAAAAACCTTACATTAATTTGATGTTAACTATAACAAAATAAAACCATAAATGGGGTTTTATGTATGTATAAACGTAAAAAATGCCACTTATAATTTAACAAATAGTATTTTAATATTGACATTTTAAACGTCATATGCCAAATAAATTATGTTTTTGAAAAGTTAATATCCCAAATATAAATAAAAAGCAAATCAACTGTTGCAGAATTTGTTGAAATATAATAAATACAAAAACGCTGCCCCGTTTCCGTTGAATCCACAGATTACAGATTGATGACGGCCTGTGGTGACATCTGCAGCTTTCGCTACACCGTTACCTGCGCTCACTTTATGTAAATCAAAAACATTGTTTTAGGCCGGAACGCTAAGCTCCAAGTAAAATTACAATCGTTTGACACACGACAAAGAACTCGAAGTTAAACACAGACCCCAAATACGTTTGTGAGACTACAAGCTCCGCGGCACTAGTGTCCCTCGGACAAACCCATCTCTGTTTTTACCACTTCTTGAAGAGTTCGTTCTGGGGCTGTCTGTCATCTCTCAGAAGTGCGCGGCTCGCCTGAAGATTCCTACTTAAAGCTAGAATGTGATGTTAATGAATGGCTACTGTGAGTGACGGAGGGAAATGCTGAAAACAGGGATGCTCTGTGCCTCTATGTTGACTCAGGAAAACAGGAAATGCTGCAGGGACTGAGCCAATAACAATAAAAAAAAATCCTTTCCTTTCTATAAAAGAGAGATAAAAAAACACGCCACTGGGAGCACGTTGTTGTAAAGAGTCTATGACAATGTTTTGTTTGCTTCTACTGAGAAATGTTAAAGGTCCACTCACAAACCAGTGTCCAGCTAAATATTGAATGCTTCAGCATTTGTGTGTTTGTTGTATTTTATCTAATCAATATCCTTTTATATGCTGAAACAAATCAACTCGTTCATCAAATGTGAGCGATTACCATCCACCCTGCTACGTCACTGGTCGGGGGTGTTGCCGTCGCCTACGACAATCCAGAAGAACCTTGGGCCAATCAATTTTTTTTTATAAATTGGGTATTTTGCAAATGAATCAGGGTTTCCCCTACCGTTTTCTAAAGGGGGTACCCCTGCTGTTTAAAACTTGCTAGCCAACACCCACATCCCCCGTTTGACAAAGTTGCATTGCGAATAAATTTGGTATTTGCTAATAAATCTGTGTTTCCACTACCGTTTTCTAAAGGGGGTCCCGTTTTCTAAACCCTGGCCCCTCCCACAGGAAAACGATTAGAAATATTGGCTAATAATGTAACCATGCATGAAGCAGGTATATGTGCTTCTCTTGCACTCGCTCTCTCACGACTAATTAACAGCCCAAGTGAAATTGTTGGTGTAGTTAATCAACGGAAGGGGTGGTTTTGCCTGATGTCAACATCAAACCATTAGCATCAAAACGTCTGATCGTTGCGCTCCAATTATTCTTTGTGGCCTGAAGTTTTATAGAATTTTGACGGGATTTTCAGAAGAACTGGAGGCTTTGGTTAGAACATTTTAATAAGGTACGTATATCCATCTTCTTCCGCCATACTTCCCTTGCCTTGATACGTCCTTATTGTTCATAAACAGTAAAAGGGTCTATAGCTGTACAGATATCTGCACATCTATTTTAGGTTTAATTTAATTTAATGAAAGACAAGCATTCCCACATTGTGAGGGCGTCTCCGGTGAAGAGACCTATGGGAAACACTGTAAACCAAGTGTTAAATTCACTTACGGTGTGGGAAAGCACTAGTATCAGATTATGGCTTCACTGATTCTTTAGCTCTGCACAACAAACATGGAACGTTGTCCAAATGATACAGATTTGTGCATTGCCTGCATTTAAACTTGTTTCTTGACAGTGAAATCTAGAGCGATCGCGGGTCAGATCGCCAGAAAAATGATGCCCGTTAGTTCCATCTCTTCTGAGATCTTGAGATTCTGTGACCTACTCTGTGAGCAATTTGATCCATTAATTGTGTCAAGGGTCTAAAAATGGAAAAAAAGGCAGAGAGGAAAAGGTTATTCGAGGTTTGCGTGGTAGAATTAGATTCGCCGCTAATCGACTTATTTTCGACCACCCAGTTTTTGTTATTCTGATTGGCCTGAGCCCAGCAGAAGATAAAAGGAACGATACCAGTCTGCCATCCATCTCTGCAGGCCATTTGTGAAGAATGGCACCTGTTCTATAAATACTGGCACTGGGGGAGCTTTGGATGAATTCAGGTCAGTCAACCACCTTGAAGAATTTCATCAAGGATAAAGGAGATGGTGTCTATAAATATTGAATTCCTCAACTTTACTCGGGACACGATTTCAATAAAGTTCACAAAATGCAAATCTCCAAACGACAATGAAACAAACACAGCATTAAACTTCATTTGAGAACGTTTAACATCACAAGATAAACTCAAACGCTGTCCAACGCCGAAGCCTTCACACGAACACCTCTCCTCATGAATGCAAGCGGAAGGTTTGGGACACTTTGTTCTCCTCCAGGACCACCTGATATGTTTGGCTCTGCAAGGGGTCAGGCAACAGTGCTCTCTGCAGGCCGGGGGAAGGAAGGGCCGATTATGCAAGAGTAGCAGCCGGGTCTCAGAGCCAATTAAAATCCAGCCTCATTAAACAGAAGATTGCTTAGCCTTTGTGAACCTCCACGACAGTTCACTGAAAATGAAAACTTAATTTAGTGAGTCCCAGCCTTAATCCACACACACGTGACTTTCTTCATTTGCACAACCAAATTCAAGTCGATTTCTACCCATCTGCAAAAAGCTTTGGGGCTCCAACTCACATGAGGCGAAGGGGTGTCCCAAATCGTTAAAGGAGTAGGGCTAGACAAATTGGGTTGAGATCTGAATATTTGAATACAAGGAACACGTCATGTTCAAGAAACTGGTCTGGGGTGATTCGATCGACATGGAGCATTCTCCTGCTGGAAGCACCATCAGAAGATGGGGACACTGTGGTCTTAAAGGGAAGGAGATGGTCAGCAGCAATACCCAGGGAGGCTGTGGAGGTGACACGACAAGCAGGTGGTACCCAAAGTGTGCTAAGAAAATATCCCTCACACCATTACACCACCACCTCCAGCCTGAACTGTTGATACAAGGCAGGAAGGAACCATGCGTTCATGTTGTTCCTGAATGTCAAATTGAGGCTCATCAGATCAGGGAACGTTTCTCCAATTGTATTGTGTTGCTGCCATGTGACTGGCTGATTATAAGTGTGCATTAATGAGCAGTTGAAGAGATGTGGCCTATAGATAAAAAAAATATCCATGAGCAAATCCATCAATGAGCTGTTGTGTATCCTGTAACAAAAAACAGCAGGTAGCTCCATGATGCATGACCCGGTAAAAGCATTCATTCCTTGAGACGACAGTGAAACAAAAGTCCTGCTGAACACCCGATGCACGCACAAGCCAAAAGTTTCGTCACCTCCCAGGTGGAAGTCCAAAGTGCGAATTCTCTTGTTTGCACTGGCCATAGAAACCACTGGGTAGTCTCAGTTGAAAGGGAGCAGACAGAAGACGATGACTGACTGGAGAACAGTTTAATAGCACTTATGACAGTCAAGCTTGAAATTGATCAATGTTCATAACTATATGAGAATAGGAAAGCAAGCGCACCTTCTTCTAATATCGTTCAGGTTGACCCTCTACACAGTCATCCCAGACTAGGATCAGGAACCAGATGTCCCCTCCCGATCCCCCCCAACCAGAATCAAAAAATATCACATGTTCCACATCAATCTCCATTGCTTCAACAGAGGAAGCTTAAATTCTGACTTTAATCTGTTTTGACCAAGTCCAGCTAGCATCAGGCCCCACTGCACCTGGTCTTTCTGTAGCCCGATAAGGGCTTCAGGCGACATAGGGCAACAAGGAGGTCATGGAGGGGGGTAACTGTGAAGTGTGCAGCTTGAGCCAAATGACACTGTACTGACAGCATGGTCCCATTAAATCAAGACACAGAAAATAGAATGAAACAAACTTGGCTTTGAAAGAACCAATACGCCCAGTGTTGGGAAAACCAAGAAGCAAATTATGAGAAGTTAAGAATATCTACTCACCGGTTGTCCGAGCAGTTGTCTGCTGTGTCTACCTGACCCGGGCTTTTAAAAAAACATCTCCAGTATCCTCAAAACCTTTCTGTAGCCTCTGTACTTGTACATTGAAGTTGTCTGGCACATCAACAGTGGACCAGAGCTCCAGCCACTTGATAATCAACAGTTTAGTCTCAGAGTGAATCTTAGGAAAGTTTGCAGTGGATGAAGATCTAGAGCACTGGGATTCTTTTTTATCTAATCAATCCATTATTAGTCACAGGTGGAGCCCATATAATGAGGCGCCAACACGTTTATCTTTGCAAAAAAATGACTCAATGGGTCAAAATTAGGGGTGTAACGGTACGCTAAAATCGTATTCGGTTCGGTACAGTGTCTTGGAGAGCTCGCTTCGGTTCATTCGGTTCGGTACAAAACAATAAGAACTTACATAATCTTTATTTTGAAAAGCTGCCAATACACAGTAGAATTCTTGCATAAAATAAATAAAAGTGACACCTTTGGGTGATATTTTTAATAAATTGCACTCTTTATAAAGAAAAACACATTTTTTTAATAAAAAATTAAACACTGCAACTAGTTAGGATAGATTACCTATCCACATTTTCTGAAGAGAGCATATATCTGGTTGCAGTGACAATATCTCCAGCAGTAGAAAATGTTAGATGTGTTGCCTGCCCGATCTCCGTGGAACAATGTCGCCATACAACTTTAAATTTATCCACTCGTCTATCCCCGTTATGTATTTTAACAGAGAAGCCAAAGTGTTCCCAAACAGGAGACCGTAGTGAGGTGGGAGACTCTTCAAGCTCTGGCTTCTCTTTCGCTTTTGATATGATTCCGTTTTCCTACTTGTGCTCGTCACTCAATAGCGTCCGTGCGGAAACTCGCCATGGAACATTGTTCCGCTGCGCTTAATATCGCGCTAATAATAAATTTAAATTATTATAAAAATACTGAATACCGAAACGGTGCGCAAGTGTACCGAACCGAACAGGCCGTACCGAAACGGTTCAATACATACCGTGAACCGTTACACCCCTAGTCAAAATTGACCTTACCAATCATTAAAATACTTTGACAGCTTTGTTTTGCACTGAAACATTACAAAAGCTGTTGGGATTAAAATGAGCCGTGTCTTCAGCTGCACTTCAGGTTAATTTGTATACAAGCGACAAGAGTTTTGGCAGGGACTCTAGACTTTTGCCATTAATATTGGAATATTAAGAGAGAAAAAAAATCTTGGTAAATTTATCTCTACCATAAACACCTTTTCACTTTTGAATGATGTGAACACTCCGTCATACAGATATATCCTCGTAGATGAACCTCATTCTATATAGTCACTAAAGAGCAAGAGGATAACCATTTACGATGACGCTTAGTTTCTGTGGTAGCGTTTCTATCAACACTGTTAGGAACCATATCCAAACTGGGAGTTTAGCATTCAGCAGGGGTATGCAACCCTGTTTCAGGCGCGTCACGGTCCAACAGATTTGAGTTCCATCACTGCTTCAATGAAAGTAAGGGAAAGATGGCAATAATTCACATTAAGTTTCGGTTTTTCTTCCACTGATCAGTACAAGAAGATCCAGCAGAAGAAAAAAAACACTCTTCTGACTAATAGGAAGCAACTGAAGGCTGTCCGTGTCAGATACCACAGCTGACCAACACGCTAAGCCACAGACAGAACGGCAACAAAACTTTATGGCATGATAACACGTCCAACTCTCCTTCCTTGGGAGAAACCAGAGTCCAGAGCACTCACGCCCTCATAAGGCAATAACCATCCACCATTTTGAGATAATTCACCTAAGGAACATACGTTTGAAGAGCAATGACCCAAATTTCACGTGCAAAAACTCCCACGTTCCCCACAATGATTGATGTTTTGGACTCAAGGATGATTGTTTGACACTAATTGACCTTTTTTCTCATTAGTGTGAAGAGCACCAAGGGCAGGAAGTTAATCTGCACCCAGTGTCAGAAGTGTCGTCACGATGGGATGCCACAATGGTCAGAACAATACTGAATGATCCGGTATGAGCTCCGCGGGTCACTAAGTGGATGTGCAGCTCTCTATTTAAATAGCTATCATGCATTTGAGCTCATTTCAAATTTGCCCGAGAAAACATATCTGATCGATTAGCATCCAAATAGAAAAAGTTAGAGAAGCTCAGTCATTCTCTCCAACGGTGAGCAGACAAGAGACAGCCCTATGAGAACTAAACGCTGGCTTTGAAATCTATGATTTGGGACCATTGTATAGTTTCTGTTGACTATGATGTTGGAGGGTGTAGCCTCATTAGCATCAGACTACACACCCATGGAATATTGGCTAAACATCTGGTGCTTTGGGAATGCTTAACTGGCCCGTGGTATAGTACAGTGGTCCTCAAACTAAATGTTGTTATTTTTACAATCAAGTACAATCTAGCTGTAGAATTGCTTGCTATTATGGGATTGTGCCATGTTTTTGTCTTGTTTTAAAATGACAAGCAGTGACCATTCTTACTGGCCAATCAGTGAGCTCAACAACTGACCAGTCAGCAATCAACAGGATGTTGTGTGTCATGTTTGTGCATCACACCTACACCGTAGTTCAGGGGTTTCAAACTCAAGTTACTGGGGGTGCGGAGCTCTCAAGAGTTTACTTCCGAACCTGCTCAGAGAGACCTAGTGCTGAAGCTTGCAACCATACTGAAGGACTTAACGAGCTGCATCAAGTGTTTTTAGGTAAGGTTGAAGCTAAACTCTGCAGAGCTTTGAAGGAATTTAATTGAAACCCTTGCCATAGACCCAGTAAAAACTCTGATTTTGGTCAGATTGACTCTAAGCACTGTCTTTCAATTTAATTTAGGGTTATTGTTCCCTGTGAAGGGCGGCAAAACAGGTTGTAGAGCAACGCCGGTGCCGTGAGTAAGCTTTCGGTAACACTTTTGTGTCACTTGGCCTTCAATAAAGATAGAAAGTGCTTCATAACAGAAGAAAAACCACACATATACCTGCACTAAAGTCCTCCTCCGATTAAACGCATCATGAACTGCTTTGATTTGCAATGCCCAGGTCCCTTCTCCAGTTCTCGTAGCTATCTCGAGGAAAATGCTTGCTATGAATCCATAGTTTTGACATGTCTGTTGTTGGTGGTCAACCAATTGCTCAAAGTCAGAGTTTACCTCTGACTTCATCACTGGGGAAGCCATGCATTACCTCCGCTTTAAGGAAACAAACACTTGCGAACCAATCTAAACTACTGCGCTGTCTTGAAACTTGACCCGTGTCCACAGTAAGGCATCATAAATTATTAATAAACTGCCTTATGAACAATTAAATTGTCCATATTGGACAAAGACGCATCACTTCCCGCAAAATTTCTTTTCCAACAGGAAGTCAGAGAATAAAAAGACATTAAACAGTTGAATGTTACCAACAATTAATTGTAACAGGCAAAAGATTTGCCCTTTGAGCTCCATCACAGTACACATCACAGCCGCCGTTGTTGTTGTTGTTGTTTACAACCAAAATGTGAGTGAAGAAGAAGTGGGGCGTAACATGGAAACTACTCCGCCGACTAGCGTTAAAGTTGTGTTATCACAGGCTGGTTATGCAAAAAGGAATGTGAAATGCCTAACCCAGCTTAAACTGAGCTTTAATCTGCTTTTAGAACTTCATCCCAACGGGTACGAAAAAAAAGATACCCCTAAACGAATAAATAAATAAATAAATCACAGCAAGTTGAGCCGAGGAGACACAAAACAAGGCAGTGGAAAAGCAAGTTTGTAGAGTTGAGTTTGATGAAGGATGAAGCCAAACTGTGCAGGCATCTTCCCTCCAGGACGAACTACAATAAAGCTGCATCACCATTCCGAGCAGCTCCAAACCCACAATGCACCTGATGTCCCTAATACTGCTTTTTTTCATGCATTAAAACAAATAAACCACTATCTTTGAATTCTTGCATGCACATATTAATATCACAACACACTCTAAGGAGATGTGATGGCACACAGAAACATCTGGATTGACGTGCAGCTGTCAGAAGTGACAGCGTGAGATATAAACATGCAAGCAGGAATAAGATGATGCCGGGCAGGGTGCAAGCTGTGATTTGTGTGCAGCTGCACGCCAGGCCCTGTCCAGCATTCGGGCCGCACATGCTAACGCCTTAGCAGCGTTTGCTAACTTTGATAGCCTTATTCACATAGAAGCGGTTTACTACAAATATGCACCGCAATCACAGCAAGAAAACCACCGCCCGATTAAGGCGGAGGTGACGTGTTTACACGGCAGTCAAACACTCGTGTTTACGTGAGCAACCGGGGGTGATTCATACCGAGTAAAAGCAGCTTCAGCTCCCGCCTCGCGTCGCGTTTGTCTCGGCGCAGCTGCTTATCGATCTCGGCGTTGATCCGTTTGGATTCCTTGGCCTCTTCGCTCAGGCAGCAGGCCATCATCGACTCCAGAGTCATCCCCGCCGCTTTACCGTGCTCAGCCCGGCCTCCACGGGGCTTCAGATGGACGGGAGAAAAACACCAATTCGCTCGGATGTCCGCTGAAGGGACGGAGGCGACTGAAATAGTGATAAAAACCAACGCAATCCTGGTCCTTTGGCGGGAAAATAAAGAAGTTTACATGTAAAATAAATGTGTGGGGGAGGGGGTCGGGGGGCCTTTTTCGCAGAGCGCGAGTCTCTTGACCGTTAAAAACGGACCTAAAACCGGAATGATGAGGAAGAAAGGCAACCGTCGACTGCGAAGAGGAAGAAAAGGAGGAGTACCGGGAGCCTTATCTCGCAAATGATTGAAAAATCCAGGGCAAACTATCCTCGGGTACGTGCGACACTCCCACAAACGGCTCCGCGGCGGTTCAGCTTCGACACAAGTCCCGGTGAAAACGGGACAGAGCGTTCAGTCCCATCTACCGTCCCTTGTTCGCTCCTGCAAAGTGAGGAAAAACATAGAGTTTCCTCCACAGAAGGAGAAATCGCAGTGCGTTCGCGTGAATGAAGCGTAAATGCTTCAGCCTAATTAAATAACATCTGTAACATTCCTTCCGTTGTTTTTTCTCTTCTTCTTTCAGAGACTCCTTGTGTTTAATATTTAAATCCTAATGTTAAAAAACCCCAGTTGTCTTTAGAAAATGGATTATACCACTTTTTTGCGGTTGACAGTTGGGTCTCCTCCTACATCATGAGCGCACGCTAGTGTGATTCCGCAATGATTGACAGGGAGTGAGGAATCGGATGAGTGGGAGAGGCCGTGTTGCCAAATATTCTGTGTTTAAGTCTTATAGCAAATTAATAAAAAGCTAGTACATTTAGGAGAGGTGTCTCGCACCAGAAGGTGATAGACTCATCTTTTACATATATACATATTAAAAAGAAATACAAACAGACAAATACTTAAAGCAAAAGCGTAACTTCGAACTGGGGGGAAACTCCAGCCAAACGTTGTCAATGGACCGATGCAGCGGATCGACACGGGTTGCCAGTTATATACTCTTACTACATTTTTCTTTAGTACTTGATGCATATTTGTGCGTTTGGTCTAATAAAAAAGTTAAAATACACACCAAGCTATTTCTACGGTCAATATTATAGTGAACATTATCTTCAAAACTTTAAACAAGTTTCCCACAATGATACCAGTTTGTGATCGTGTTTAAATTTAGGCTATCAATCTGGAAAAAGTGTGTCTCAGTACTGTATTTTCCTTACTACCGACTCTAAAATTAACAGCGCTAACAAACATTTAATTAATTGGATTGACAGTTGACGTACGCCTGGTAAGAGGCTGCCCTCATAGACGGGAGCTGTGCGTGCGCGCTCCCAAACCAGCGTCAAGTTTGGTCGAGGGTGCACGCCGCGTTCTGGAGGAGCTGCTAACTTTTGGGGCGTGTCTCTTATTTCGAGGAAAAGATACAAAGATATATTTTGGAATACTTTGACGTGTATGGAATAGTGAAAAAGCATCCTTAAATCCTCATCCACAGTATTCAATGAGGTTCATTGGCTTAAACTGGTGTATTATATAATTTAGGTCCTATAAGGGGTTGAAAAAGTGCAAGCAGATACAAAAAAAACACATGCTGCTTAAAAATGTAAAGGAGGAATAGCTTTGATTTTAATGCTACATTAATAGTTAATCAGATTTGAGTGTTTATGTTTTAATTGAACATTTCATTTAAGAACAAACACTAGGAAGGTGTCCAGGAGTCATGAAAAATAAACGCCACCTCAGCTGACTCCTCTCGATGTGGAAGATTTTATTCTTGAGATTTATATATTGCCATCCCATTAGTCAAACTCTGCTCCATCCTTCTTTCAGTCGTGAACAGGCCTCAAGAACCATCAACCCCACCATTTGAGGACCACCCCAGTCTAGTGAGTGCAGGTATGACCAGACAGGGGTGTAAAAGAGAAATGTACATACAATAAAAAACTGTCAAGGCCGTATTCAGAGGACAAGGAGCTTGGGAGACATATCCACTAAGGGAGTACGGAACCAGCAGACTAAGAGAAATCATGGAGATCAGGGGATTGAGCGAAAGGCAGCGAGGCTGAAATGCTGGAGAGAATTGGGTGTACACTGGTGAAAAGTGTAGGAAGTGCCAAGGCTGGAAAAACCACATCCAAACCATGGCTTCTTAATTCTTAAAGTGCATTCTTAACAAATAAACATTTATCAATAGCTATTCAGAGATAGTGTACTTCTAAAATATAATTGCTGTGTGTGAGAGAGAGAGAGAGAGAGAGAGAGAGAGAGAGAGAAGGATCTTGTTTAGCTGTGCTGCAATTAACACTTGTTGAGCTCTGGCGGCATCTACTGGACACATTAAGTATTACACGCTTCGTTAAATAGTATTGTCGGAAGATTTTCCAACTTTTTAAATCTTGAGGATCCCAGAGTAAACATTTTTTCATTTTTTTTGTATAAAAATTTCAACAAAATCATATTTAAATTCCGTAAAACCAAGAATATAACAGACATCGACCACAAAACTTATCAGAATGGTCAAATTTAAAGGTTTGTGTCTATAATTATGGTTAGTAAAAAAAAGGTTAATTTTATGGAAAAAATGTGCACATTCTTAGCATTTTTTTATGGTTTATAAATATCATGGTGACAGGAACGAGGAAGAAGTCACACTATGTACACTTTTATATACAGAAGTTTTAATAGCAGCAGAAAAAAAGCCTTTTAATGGGAACCCTTGATAGAGTCATTCAGGAAGACACAGCGGATGTAGAGCCAGGAAACCACAGATCCAACAAAGTCCCAGTTATGCCAGTGGGAGTAGAGTGAGAAGCGAGGATGAGGCAAACCGTAGTATCCAGACGGAGTGATGGGAGAACACCAGAGACACACAAGAGATCACGGAAAGCAGGGTGTGAACCGTAGGACTGACAAAGAGGAAGGGAAGCATGTGATCCCATGGGATTCTTACAAAATGCTCAGAAAACACATTTTAGAACATGTAAGAGTTTTCTCATTTTTATCATAGCTAATATAGTAATTTGTTTTATTTCACAGCAACAAAAAGTATTTTTTCATCCTGTTTACGGTTATGACTGTTTACTGTAAATTCTACGTTTATTAAATTTTGTAAATGTTAGCATTTAAAAGCTATTTCACAGTTAATTTGGCCGTGTGTTTAGGGTTATTGCCCTGCTGCAGAATAATGGATTAGTAGTAGCTCCGCAAAAATACACAGTCCGCGTAGGGCACCTGCTGCCAGAGGGGGGCACCATAATTCTGTTTGCTCACAAGAAAGATAATAATATGTAGAAATATTTTAAAATTAAGAGTTGTATAAATACTAGCTGAAACCAACTTCTTATTAACGCTTTCCAGTCCGCATTTTGAGGTTCCATTTCTCATTTTTTCTTATGGGTGTGTTCAAAAACCCTTTAGATTATTATACTTAGTGTTATTGACTGTCACAATCTAAATAAAATAAATATTTTACTGTGCCATTTTTGAGTTATTCCTTCCTGAACCTGTCTTTTTTGAAAAGAGCACCCAATATATATTTCCCCTGTTCCTTTCCACTGTCCCTAACCTTTGCATGATACATAGATTTTTTTAAAAGTTGTTTTATTATATTAAAATGAACAATGATGGCTTGATTTGTATACAGTTCAATCTCCAACCAAAAGATGGCAGTGTTCCTCCATTTTCTCACTCATGACGCAACCGAGGAGCCACTCACTCTCATCATAATCACATCACTGGCAACAGATGCCTCTGAAAGATACAAGTCTCTGCATTCTACTGATATCAGCTTGGGTTTTGTTAAAATTTGCCGTTTTCTGTAAAATTAACCTCCCTCTGTTTGCTTTTCTGTTCATTCAATGCTTAAACACGATGTAAGTGAACAAATGAATGTAAAACTCAAGCAGCATTGACTACCGTTTGACTCTGAAAGCGGTCCCTCAGAGTAAACCCCAAGTTACCATGGCAACCGCATCCGGACCTCAGCAGAGAGCGCTCCTTCAACTTTCTCTCATCATCTGATGGCACAGCGGGAGGTTTGCGATCTTAGCAGCCAAACGGTCAGCAAACATGGCGGACAGCAGAACTCTGTGCTGCCAGGATCACAGCTTTCTTGTGTCGGAGCTTAAACTGTGGCTGGCGCTCGATAGCTGTGCCCACACACTGGCATCTTGAATACTGTAGAAAAAAACACTACAGCGATGAACATTAGGATCACTAGACCTGAGCAACTTATCAAACATCTTCCTGTAGAGAACATTCCTAGCTGGATGCAGACTTTCCAGAAAGCTTGGAGGATAAAAGAGACCAGAGATTCAAAAGGATGCTTCAAAACAACCCCAATGTTTTTAACAGTTCGCAGTTCTCCATCACACAGGAACCCTGCTGCGGAGGAAAACAGTGGGATGTCATTCCTGCCATTAATTAATTCCTTCCTTCCACTCCCATGTTTCCCCTTTCAATCTAACAAGAGTCTCTCTGCAATTATGAGGAACAGATCCAATGGAGAGCACCATCAACTGATGGAACGGATCCACAAACAGCCTCAGCATCTGCAGAGATTTAGAGCTGTCCAGCAACAGGAGACTGGAATAGTAACGAGTGCTGTAAAAAAATAATATAAAACAACAGAAATATTTATTAAATATTAAAACAGATTTAAAACATTTAGCTAAAAGAATGATGCAACCCAACTTTTGTTTAGTTGGTATTTTTGTGTTTTGTGTAACTTTGTGTTTTAAACAAACAAGAGTTTTGACATTTGCAAGCTAATTAAAATTAAAATGGGAGAAAATGTGCAATTCCGGACGTTTCAAAACTGTGCTATAAGTGCCATCTAGTGGTGAAAATAGGGGATAACTCTTGGAAGTACAAGACCTTTGAGATGGATTGTGTTTTTTGTAGTTCTGGCACAAGGATATGTACAAGGTTTACGAGAAGTTCGGCGTCATTGACCTTTTGTCAATCTAGGTCTACAATTTTGTCTCTCGTGTCTTTCAACAGCTCTTTGGTTTTGTTCGTGTTGCGACTTAGACTTTTGACTGATTCTGGGGTGCGCAGGTGTGTTTTACAACCTCAAACAGATGCTGCCAAACTAGAATCATGAGCTTTTCTCAGGTCTTTGAGGGTCAGAATTCTGGAAAATGATCAAACACTTATTTGTCCCAATAATTTACAAATAAATGTGATTTCTGGATTTTCTCATCAATGCTGAAAATTCTAAACCCCTCCATAATTTCTATATAGAAGAACTTGCAAAACCACACAGCGATATATATATAGAGAGAGCGAGAGAGAGAGAGAGAGAGCGAGAGAGAGAGAGAAAATGAAAACAATTTTTTAACACTATGCAAAAGACCTGATTTGAGCTTCACCTGATTGGACGGATACAATTAGCCTCTATCCAATCACCTGTTTATTCTGTTTAAAGTTATCTCCTCCACATGTGAATCCTCATGAAGTAAACACCTGTCCCTCAAGAAGAGTCTGTAAGTTCACTTTAGAGAAGCGCTTTGGGAAAAGGTGGGAGTTTGAGGAGGATGAGGGGCAAATGTTGAAATCCCTTGTTTTTGCTTTCCCCATCTGTATCAGAATCTTTCCCTCGCACCTTCTCTGATCCCTTCTCCCTCTGTCTTGCCGTGATCACACTGTAATCACGCTCTTTCTATTTGCAGGTATGACTTATTTGTGTGAATAACCGTCGCCATGGTGACGACAAACAACTTTGACATTATATTTCCCATCCTGATTTGGCGGAACGGATGACGCTTGTTTGTTTGCTAAAGCTAGCTTCATTACTGCTGTCGCTCTCACGCGGAGCCCGTGATCTGACCCTTAAATGTTTATTAGGAACAAAACATGGATATTTCCTGCCCTTTATTTTGTCAGTTCAATGAAAAGAACCCCACAAAATAAGTCGATTGTTCGTGCACGAGTCAACTAGGTGCATTTTACTCTCATTATTTATCAGAAGCTGGCGTTTGCCGAGGCAAGAGACGATTTTAAAGGATCATTATGAAAAAATGTGCAGTATGTAAAGGCACATGTTAAAGTATAACAAAGCCTCTATTCATATTTCAAGCACCCTGTAAAATTAATAATATGTGCACCACCCGCACTGTGCACCACAGTATGAAATACACTCATACAAAAAGCTATTTTAGAATCCAACAGAAGATGGCAGTAGACGAGAGCAGTTCCAGGACAGTTCTAAGGGTTCTATAGCATTTCTAAACTACATTAGAATCTGTAAAACCAAGCCATTTAATCAAATATTAACCCTCCCCCCCCCTTCAACATAAGCTGAATTGCACGAAAACATAAGAACTGAGGAGCACAAAATGGCAGCAGATGCTCTGGACTGATAAGTCCAAATTCGAAATATTTAGCAAAAAGCACAGAAAGGCACAATGATGAGTGTCTGCAGGCAGCAGTGAAGTATGGTGGAGGGTCCTAAAACATTTGGGGCTGCTTTTCTGCAAATAAATCAACAGATTACGGTCTTAAAACAAGGATGTTTGTCTTCATCAGAAAATGCTTTCTATTAAAACAAGTAAATTTGTCAAATCTAGTCAGTAACATATGATTTGCTCTTAAAAATGAGAAATAGTTGCTAATATTTTAGGTAAAACAGCATGAACAGGTAAAACAAGAACTTCTGGCTTAAATGTTTTTAAAAGAAATCAAAAGAAAAGGATGTTGAGTGGTTTATTCTAAAAAAAATGTGGAGAAAAGAGTATTTCTTTCCCGTATAAAGTTGCTATGGAAATGTGGGATGAGCGTCACCGATTGGCTCTTTCACATTATCTAAAGCGGCTGTTTTCATTGGTCGTTCTCTTGCAATAAACAGAATTGATGAGACAATCCCAACCTTTTTTTTGTTGGCGCCACTCTTTCGGCCCGATGTGTGAGCTCCCGTCAGCACCCATGGATTTCGATCGAGGCGTGTTGTCCCACGACCACCCCCCCCACCCCCATCCTCTTTGTCTCAGAGTGGTGTGTGTGTTTAGCTGATTCATGTCTAATGTTTAAGTTAAATAAAGCCACATTTCTGTTAAATCTTCCAAAACACGTCGTCTCTAAAACTGTCCTAAAACTACAAAAAACTGTGTAAACTTGATTGATGTCTCTATACTCGAACACGTTTGAAAAAATGAGTTGAAACAAGATTTATTTTGAATTAACACGCATTTAAGTTAAGATTTCTTGAATTTTCTAACGTGAGCTCCCACATGGCGCCTTACCTACATCAGCACCCACACACGCACACAGAAATGAGTAAATAGAAATAAAGGAGTATTCGATTCGACACAGCTGTATCTTTAGGGTTGTGCTCATAAATGCCAGTGTGAACCCGGACCTGTGTAGACGATATCAAGCAAACGAACCAAACTCTTCGCATCTTCTTTGCAAAACATGCTTTATAAACACTTTTTACTCGCAGCATGTGAAGGGAACAAAGGAAAAATAACCAAATATCACATTCCACCAACTCACACCTCCCACTGTGGCTCTTGGTACAATTTGCTCCTGAAGTAATTTGAGGCTGTGGTTATTTACGGCGGGAGGCAGCTGTAAAGTTTCTTTCAAATCACAGAAAGCGGAATGCTAGCTGCTTATTACCAACAATAACAGTCAGATGCTGCTCCTGGGAGAGAAGCAGATTGCTTCGGAACAGTGCAGACTTTTACTGTCCACATTTTGAGGAGTCGGTATGGAGGTGGACAGCAAACATCCCGGTGAGGGTTTGTCTGGAGGTGACCTCCTAAAGCTCTTTCCCTCATCATCTCACGCAGTTCAGGAAAGCCTCCCACAGTCCTGTCAGCAGCTACAGGAGGAAAAACAAAGGGAAAGACTTGCGATCTCAGTAGTGGAGAAGAGAGAGACGTTCTTGAAAAGCTCCCACGCGTTCGGATCCACTCTTGACTCAGATCGAACCCTTTAAAGCCTACAGGAGCGCCGGCGATCCCCTTTGCAGGTCATGATGCCAGTAAAACAGCAGCCACATACGATGCAACAATAATTCTTTCTGCACACAAAACCAGATCCTCCCACGTATGCATCAAGTTTAATGTTGTTTTAATATTGATGACTTTGGCATTCAGCTCATGAAAATCTAAAACAATTAGCATATTTCATCCGGCCAATAAAAGAAAAGTGTTTTTAATATAAAAAAAGTTAACCTTCCAATAATTATGTGCACTCAATACTTGGTCGGCAATCCTTTTTCAGAAATGACTGCTTGAATGGGGCGTGGCATGGAGGAAATCAGCCCGTGGCACTGTTGAGGGGTTATGGAGGCCCAGGATGCTTCGATAGCGGCCGTAAGCTCCTCCAGAGTGTTGGGTCTTGCGTCTCTCAACTTTCTCTTCACAATATCCCACAGATTCTCTACGAGGTTTAGCTCAGGAGAGTTGAGCACCAGTAATACCATGGTCAGGAAACCATTCACCAGTGGTTTTGACACTGTGAGTAGGTCGTGCTGAAAAATTTAATCTTCATCTCCGTAAAGCTTTTCAGCAGATGGAAGCATGAAGTGCTCCAAAATCTCCTGATGGCTAGCTGCATTGACCCCGCCCTTGATAAAACACAGTGGACCAACACCAGCAGCTGACATGGCACCCCAGACCATCACTGACTGTGGGACACTGGACTTCAGGCATTTTCCTCTCCCCAGACTCTTCCTCCAGACTCTGGCACCTTGATTTCTGAATGACATGCAACAGTCCAGTGCTGCTTCTCTGTAGCCCAGGCGCTTCTGCCGCTGTTTCTGGTTCAAAAGTGGCTTGACTTGGGGAACGTGGCACCTGTACACGGTGGCTCTGGATGTTTCTGCTCCAGACTCAGTCCACTGCTTCCGCAGGTCCCCCAATGTCTGGAATCGCTCCTTCTCCACAATCTTCCCCAGGGTCCGGTCGCCTCTTGTCGTTGTGCAGCGTTTTCTGCCACACTTTTTCCTTCCCACTGAAGCGCCTTGATACAGCACTCAGAAATTTCTTTTTGTGTCTTACCCTCCTGCTTAAGGGTGTCAGTGACAGTCTTCTGGACGTTCTGGTTTTGAGTAATGAACCAGGCTGGGGGTTTTTAAAATCCTGAGGAATCTTTCGCAGGTGTTTAGAGTTAATTAGTTGATTCAGACGATTAGGTTAAAAGCTTGTTTAGAGAACCTTTTCATAATATGTTAGGTTTATTTTTTTTAGATTTTTTGGGGGGTTTTCATGACCAAAATCATCAATATTAAAAGATTAAAAGGCTTGAACCACTTCAGTTGTGTGTAAATGAATGTGAAATATATAAATGTTTATCAGTACATTACCTGTATGAAATCACCAAGCACCGTTTCCTTCATTTGGCAACCAGTCTGCAGACCTGACAAAAAAGGTCTTTGCCTGCATGGATGGAGGCGGATGAGAGTGAGAGGAAAACACTTGGTTGGAGGCAAAATGGTGTTTTGGTGTTTAAACGCTGCCGTTAAAACGGCTGCTTTACCGCAAGCAAGAAAGACTGTAAACCATTCGAGATCTCTTTCCTCGGCTGACAGTGAGTTTATCAATATTTTAGTAGCCAAAACGTACAGAGCAGCAGTAAAACCAGCAGGACTCACGTCTGCAGATTGTTCGGGACGTTTGTAAACGGGAACAAAGCTGGATTCCTTCTGAATGAACCAGTGATGGCTGAAGTGACATTTCGAGGGGCGCTTTTGTTTCGTAATTGACTTCAGTGCTGGAAGCCGGCGTCACCTGCGGTCGCCCGCACCGTGGTCAGCCTTAGCAATTCAATGTGCCATTGACCAACCAGCACTTATCAAAAGAGAACAATATCGATCAAGCGCTTTCACCTCCCAAAGCCAAGTTCACGGGTTCTAACTAGCACTATTCCTCCGAGCGGTGGCATTTAGACGGATTGATCCCTCTGTAATTCGGCCGCGCCAGAAAGAGCCACATTATTGAGATGCTATTATATAAGAGAGTCCCAGAAGCGGAAGAAAGGTTTTAATCATCCACATCGCAGACCACGTGCCACATCGAGGAAAGTCTTTGATCATCTAAAGCTTATTTGAGACGGACAGAAGTGGGTGGAAAGGTAATGAGAGCGTCTGGATCAAGCGCCTCGTGTTTAAGACCTTTCACACTTCTGCCAAATCTTCTCATTAAAAACACACACAGAGCCAGAGAGCGGAGATGTCTGGGCTTTATCCAGGGAGTTATTTGCAGATGGCACAGAGTCCGGCTCCGCGGCTCGCTCGTATATTAGAAGGTGCTTCCACAATGAACTGTTTCAAAGTTAAAGTTCGTAGACTTCTGTTCTCACTGCGTCTAATGCAAAGTAATACGTTTCCAGGAACTACAGGCTGAACAGGGAGTGGGGGGAGGGGGGTTCCTCAGATCAGAGATTATGCAAGATTTCAGGGATGCACAGAGCTTCTCAAAAGCATAGATAAAACTGATATTTTACTTGTTATCAAAAAACAGATTAAAGATGCCAGAATTTTTACTTTTTATCTTGTATTTTTTTTTCTTTCTAAAGTCTTGATTTCTTTTTTGAAACTAATTTTAAATCTTTTAATCTAAGACTTTTCACTTTATAGCTCATCATTTCAAATTTTAAAACAGGATTACGATATTAATCGCGTAATTTAGAATTTCTAAAGTCAAAGTTTGAACTTATCTTGTAATTTTTAATTTTTAAAAGTAAGGACTTTCACTTTATAGCTCATCATTTCAAATTTTAAGTCAGAATTTTGGCATTTTATCTCAGAGTTTTGAATTTCTTATTAAAATGTTTACTTATCTTGTAATTTTTAATTTTTTTATTAATTTCAAAACTTTAGCTTTAAGAATGTTCACTTTAAAGTTCATAATTAAAAATTTTAGGTAAAATTAGTTAGAATTGTAACTACCTCGTAATTTTGAATTATAACTTTTATCTTATAATTATGACTTTCTAAAGTCAAATTTTGAATAATTTCAAATTTGAATTAAAAAAGTCATAATATAATTAAGTCAGAATTCCTTCATTTTTGAACTCACTTATTCACTTTTTGGGGTCACGGAGATCTCCAGCACACATTTGGCGAGAGACAGGGGTACACCTTGGACAGGTTGTCTTAAGTAAAAAATTTTTTACAATTTGATTTCAAATTTTTTATTTAATTAAGGAAGCTCACACACGCACCGGGAGAACATGCCAACTCCTTCCAGGAAGGTCACCAGTGAGCCTTGAACTGTCAACCTTGTTACTGGAAGGCCACAGTGCTACCAACTGTGCCACCATGACACCCCAGAATATTAGTGACTTTGAACATTAGTGAAAGTATTCTTTAAAAATAAATGTATTCACTTGTTCTGGAGCCGAGGCTGGATCGATACGGGTTTAACTCTCTGAATCAATCTCTTTTCAAACAGGATTACACCTGTGTTCACAAATTAGTCTGAAATGATTGGCTCATTAGAAGTTTGGATTAATGAGCAGTTGGTCAGGTGTACCTAATAAAGTGGCCGGTCATGTATTTTCTTGGTACTTTTCAAAGAAGCTTTACACTCCTATACTTTCGCTGTATTTTTGTAATTGTGCTTTTTATACTGGCTGTTGTTTTTTGCAGAAAATGACAAAGAAATAACTTTGTTGTAAGTTTATTTGCAAAACTATGGCCGGATCAAGAACTTTAGTTCGCAGTTCGGAAAAGTCCAAATATAGCGCATCTTTTTTGGGGATGGTTAGACAAGATGACACAAGCAGCTCCGGACTCTCAGTGCGCGCTTAGTGGACAGGGTTCGTCTATCCTTAATGATAACAGTCTATAATAAACAACAGCAGTCGGTGCTTTCCTTGGAGAGAGGGAGCGAGGTAGACATGTGCCTGCTTAAATTGCTCAGACAGGTGTGAAACGCTCTCCATCTGTGGAACAGAGATTGGTGCCGGGTGCAGGAACAGCAGTCAACCCCCCCCCCCTCCCCCAAGAGAATTACTTCACTTCCCCCCAAGGCAAATCAGAGTTCCCTTAAAGCGTCGTTATCTTTGAAAACCGATGCATGTTTAGGTTTGGTGAATACATCACAAAGTCATCCTCGTGATACAGGGGTATCCTGTAGGATACGCTCCTTTAGTCGTACTGTTACGTTATCTGGTGCCAAAACATTTGCCATGGTTACGGAGAGATTCCCATGGTAACCATAGTATCTGCCAAAGTACCAAACCTCGGAATGTGATGAGACAAGAGCCCTTTAACACCAGCGACAGCTTTGTTTGCACTAAAGGATACGGTGATGGTCATTCTCTCAGAGGAAAGCACGCCAGGTTTAGCACCAGATGCTAATTATTTTTCGTAAATATTTTACACCAAACGCTAATGTAACTAAACGCCATCGCTACATATCAAATCGACTTAGCCATTCTGCAGATCTTGTGCTGTTAGCATTAGCTTAGCATAGATCATTGAATCTAATCAGACCAGTAGCGTTTCAGCTCACAATTGTCAGAGTTTTTTTTATTAATGCTGTTTTTTTTCCTGTTTAAAACAAAACATCGCTCTTTTAGAGTCGGTTGTAGACACTTGCAGAACGTTCAGGATGTGTGCGGAGCTTGACGAACCATTTCAGGTTTTAAAAGAATCTTTTATTCTGGAAACAGTGATTAGGAAGATTAGGATTGGCAAACGCTAGCAAACTAATTTCACTTTAAATTTTCAAAACTTCACTTTAAAAGTCAAGAGTTTCTCAGCGCTGGGGGTCAGGAAGCTGTCGGAGGCCTTCTATCCAATCAAATCAGAGTTGGGGGAGGGCTGTAGTACCTTTGTATGCCACAACGTACAAACTAAAGTCCCAAAGCACTTTTACATTTGAAACTGAATTTTCCTCAAACTTAGTGCTGCGTTACAAACGACATTTTCTTACTGGGCCACGCCCCTTTCACTGAGAGTGAGTGGTAAAGTAGCTTGAGGTGATACCTAAAAGTGCAGAGCCATAGCAGAAGTTTTAAAAAATTGGACTCGACTGTGAGGAAATTAGATTTCCTAATGTTGAACAACCTAATCTATTTGACATATTTCAAAAGTAAAAATGGTTGCATTCAGAGTTAAATATGAACTCTACATCTTTTTCAACATCTGTAGAGCACACGTCCAAAAGGATGTCGTCAAATCAATCTAGTTAGAATTGGGGGTGGGGCCCGGGTGCACGGTGTGGTGTGGTACATTTGTACGTCACAACGTACCGACTAAAGATTCATTTGAACAACGGATCAGTTCCGCGATTCTTTCTCATTAAAGACAATGAGTCGATTCACGAAACGCTTTACATTTTACCAGTCTGCCATGAACCCGACCTCACGGGATGAGGATGACGGTTCGGTATGAGGTTAGAGCTCTCCTTTAAACTTTTTCACAGTTTCATTTAAGGCTTTCTTTGTTGTGGAACCCGAAGCATCTAGAAATCACAGAGGTCTTGGATCACGTTCTCCATTTCTTGGGTTAGCGTATAGATCATGAGTCAGAGTCGTGGTCTTCATTAGCGCTCTGCAGTCAGATGCATCATTAAAGCAGCGCATGCACAAATGATGAAAGCAGCATCGTCTGAGAGCTAATCCCGCGCTCTCTCTGGAGTCCAGGCTCCTTGTTGCCATGTGTTCTTGGGGTTTTATTGCTGACATGATTTGGCGGGGGCTCGCCGCTGCAGTCTAATTGCCCTTTGCATCTCATCTTTCTTTCTGCTCAGAAGAACACGCATCACAGTGTGAGTCCGAGCAGTAGCGGCGATACAGGAAGAAACAATTCCCATTCCATCATTAGCCCCAGGATGCAATCAGATACATCTATATTACATTTATTTTATGTAAAGCACCTTGTGAGGGCCAATGAGGACGAGGCAAGCAGAGCTGAAGTCAAATGAGGTCAGATGAGCTCCTTTAGACAAAGTTGTTGACTTGTTTTTGAAGAGTTTAATTTAATAATTATTTAATAATAGGTGATATTATGCATCTAATGAAACTTGCAGCTAAAACATTTGAATGTTTGTAAAGTAATCGATTCCCTCGTCGACTCGTAAGTGTTAGGAACGATGAAAGTCAAAGGGAGCCTCCAGTTTAACACACGTTCGTATATTTTTTAGGGTTTTTATATAAAGGCTTTAAAAGTTTTTGTAAAAGAAACACAATTACAAACTCCTCACAACCACTTCAGTTAAAAAAGGCACATCAATTTTGAGATAAACATTTTAGTCAAACTTTGAGATTAAAATCAAAACATTCAGTAAAAAAACGATGAGAAACTTTGAGATAAAATATTGAAATTTTGATATATAAATCAAAACATTCAGTTAAAGATACAAACTTTGAGAAAAAAAGAAAAAACTTTGTGATAAAGTCAAAACTTTTAACAGTAGATGTATAAACTGAGATAATTCGAAATTTTGAAGAAGTTTTGAAAAAGTTAGTTTTATATACTAAAAGTAAAATTTTAAGATTTAAAGACCTAATTTTTGGGACAAAAAGTAAAAATGTTAAAATAAAAACAAAAAAACAGTAAATAAAGGAACTAGAAACTTTGAGGTAAAGATTTAAAATGTTGAGGTATAAAAGTTTTGAGATAAAGTCACAAAAAACACAAAATCAAAATAATGAAATACAGAAAGTACATTTTTTTAGAAACTGGAACAATGTAAGAATAGCGCAGTGTAAGGAAATTTTCTACAAATGCAGACAAGGAGCTGGGAGAAGCAGCATCATCCCATGTAAGTGATCATTAATATTGCACTACACTCCTCTTTTCTTTTCCCTTTTGTTTGTTGAGAGGAGAGGAACTTCTTCCTCTCAAAACATCTCACAACTTTGAAGCCAATGTTAAACTACAGGAGAGAGATGGAGATGTGATGGGCGGGGTCAATAGTAAGAGGGGGCGGGGTATTGATGTCATTTCCGTGGAAATCAAAAATGTTTTGTTTTCAGAGAAAATTAAACATTTGTTGTGATTAAAAGAAAACCACATCAAGGAATTTTTTGTCCCCCTTTAGTACTGTAAACGGGAGAAGTGGAGAATGAAAGTGTGAGAAAAAAAGAAAGAAAACAACATGTGAAACACGCAGTCAGTGGGCGAATGCGATTCATCATCGTTAATGCCTACCAGGTCTATTTTCTGCACTCTGATGACAGCAAATGTGTTTGGGAGGAGAGGCTGAAGCCCATCTGTCTTTAGCACAACAGGAGCATAATAAAGAAAACCACTGACCGGGGGGGGCGAGAGCGGGGGAAACAGTTTGAGTTATGTCCAAATCAAACGCTACAGAGCACAGAGATTAAAGAAAAACATAATGTGCGTAAGTTCAAGATCAAAACCAGATCTGGGAAAAATTTAATCTCGGCCTAAATGTATTTAGCATGCTGTAAAAAATCAGACGGACATTACTATTGAGCAGCTTTTAGCCGTGTTTAGAGGATTTAGTAAAACTACTCAAACTACTCAATCAAAGACCTCTAAAAATAAAGTGAAATTGTTTAATTGTTGAGAAATCTTTACAAGATTTAGTGAAATTCTTCAAATAAATCTACATAAAGGCTCCAAAAATGTAAAATTGATGAAGGTTTTATGAGAAATTCCTAGAAAACGAAAATTTGTTAAATTCCTCAAATAAATGAACCAAAAAACAAGGCAAAATTTGTAAATTTTTTGTAGTTATGAGCAATTCTTAGAAGATTGAGTAAAATTCCTTAAATCAATAATTTTCTAGAAACTGTTGCAAAATTTCTCAAACAAATGAACCAAAAAAGGGTAAAATTCCAGATTTTTTTTTACAAGAAATCCTTAGAAAGGGGAAAAAAAGTTAAATTCCTGAAATATTTATGAGAAATCTTTTGAAGATTTAGTGAAATAGTAAAAAGTCATGAAACAAAGTGAATTAGAAACATACAATATGTATATACAGGGCAAACTAAAGAATGAATTGTATTAAATACACTTCGGTTAGTCTTCAAACACTGATAACGGGGTGCGCGCGGTGACAAACACAACAAAGTTCTCGTCATAGACCATCTTATATTTTAGACCAGCAGTAAAGGTGTTGCTCTTTCAATAATGAGACCAAATCCAATCATGGAGAACCACATCAACGCAGTTAGTTCTTGCTTGGAGCTCCATGGATATGGAACCTCGTCCAACGACATTTATATTTAACTGTCTCTGAAGAGACAGAAGTGACGCGGGTCACGCTGTCGAGAGAGATTCCCAGAAGGCGGCTTTAGGAGCTGATGCTCTCTCTCTCTGAAAGGCTTCAGCTCAGTGGGCATTAGTGGCATGTGAGGGGGCGCCGCTGCTTAATTGCTCTCATAACAAGACTGTTTTTCTCTCTGACTCTGTCTTCTCCGCTTTACCGCGAAACCCCTGGATGACAGCAGTGCTCAGACATCTCCCTCACACTTTCACGCTTCTGTGGCTGTCCGGTTCATTTCTTATCTAGATCTTATTTAGAAATGACCGTTGCGGCTGTGATGGGGATATCTGTGCAGCCATGGGGTCAGAGGTTAACTCACTCCTCTGATTTAGGCAGGTGCGAAAAACAACCAGGAAACCGACTCGATGCACTTGCAACATACCAACAGTCTTCAATCAGATGTTCTCCTCAACAGAAGTCCTCACCTCTCCAGGATGTCATCACTCAGACAGAGAGCAAGTGTTTTAAAAAGAGCTCCAATGACGAACGTTTTCTCCAATTATTTCTGTGCCGGGAACATGCCGAGCTTAGACTCGGACTCGGACACTAATCACTAGCTCTGGGTCTGAAAGAGGACGACGCTCCTCGATGAAGTACATTACAAGGAGCTGATTGAGATCTCACACCAGACCTCCACGCATGAAAGAGCACAGATCCAGCTCAAACATTCACCTCCATCTGCATGCGCTCTGATCCTCCCTCGTTCTTTCTGGCCAGCGTGTCTGATGAGCAGATGTTCCAGCCTCTGTTCTTCTCCTCTGAGAGCTGGGCGGATGCTCCGTCCACCTGAAACGGAGCGTAATTGACAGGTTGTTTTGAATTCAGTGTGTAGCACAAACCACACTCATCCTCAAACGGAGGATTCCTCTTTTAAGGGCCTCCTGAAATTTTTTGTTTTAGATCAAAATAGAAATGAGATTTAGAAATGACATATTAACTTTGCTTCTCCACGCTCCGGTGTGAAATCTAATAGCTAGGCGGTAAATGTTTGCACACAAACTTTGATATTGGCGTGCTATAAATCTTCTAATCAGTTGCTAGGTTAAACAATCTGGTTGCTATGGAGGAATCAATGATGTCATTAAAAGTTACCCTTCTCACTATGAGTTATGTGTACCAAGACCCGTGTCCTTTTCTGAAACTGAGATATAGATCTGCTGATTTGGTTGCTAGGCTATTAAGTTTTGTTGCTATGGAGGAGACAGTGACAGAATATGTTTCCTGTGTCAATATGAGTAAAATAAACCAACCCCCTTGTCTCTAGCAATTACCAAAGCTGAGATAGATTTCAGAAATTTTGGTTGCTAGGGTAAATAGTTTGGTTGCTAGTGAGCAGTTAGTGATGGAAATAAAAAAAACAACAACAGATAAATTCTTCTTTTAAATTAATTTCACTATGATTAACACAAACAAAACCCAATTTCTTCATGAAGTTTTTTTTTAAATATTCTTTGTTTCCTTTTCCCATTTATTTTCAATGGCCATTATAAGTCAATGGTAAATCTTTAACCCCTTCTAGAGCCTGGGGTTCAAATATTTTCGTACAGGGGTTGGTGTGTTCTTCCACAGACTGGTAACCCCCACAAGTGTACTCAGTTTGACGTTTCTATGAGGTTTTCAGTTTGAGTTACAGTTTTAGTTGGGTGTCTTTGCAAAGTTGGGAGATACGGTTAGATTTTTTTTTCTAAAGACGAATAAAAATAAGTTGTTTTTGTTGTTTCCCAGAAGAATTTCTTACAGTTTTGTTTTCTGGTGATTTCTCATCAATAGTCAACGCCACAATCAAGCAGAACCGAGCACAGGGCTCCAATTCTAACAATGTTTCAGCTGTTCAAAGAGCGCCCCTGGGCGTCTTGATGCTCCTCTCTGCTACACAAGCTAACTCATTACCCAGAAGGCCACAGGTAAACGCATTCTCATTAGCTTATTTCCCAGCTCCCACACCACGAGACACATTTTCATCCGTCTCAAACGTTCGTTAGGGTTGTTTATCATTCCCCATGTGCTGCTTTCCCTCTACAGAAGCATGAGAGGCGTAGTTTGGAGGGATGTCTGTTCGCTGGAGGTTAGCATCAGATGCTTTTACTACCAACGTCTCTGGAGGAAAAGATTCAAATGAGTGATTCTACCAATATAAACCCTACTAAACCATCTGGATCTAAAGAAATGCATACAAAAACACATTCATTGGGATCTCTATAAATAGTGGTTCACAAGCTCTTCTATGGCTGTTTTTGGCCACCTTCCACAAACCTGTGTTATGTTCTTTGAAACAAACCACTTTTGTGCAAGAAACGTTGTAGTAAGCAAAATACAAATCCACACCCTTTTAACACCCTCCTGTCCTGATGTAATTAATGCAAACTGGTCCATGGGAAAAATAAATGATAAATAGCTACATAAATTCACTGCTTCCATCCAGAGGAGCAAACACCACACCAGGTGTTCACTCCCCTGGAGATAACAAACTGTCCAGCTCAAATGAAGCACATTCTTCCCCATTTGGTGACTTTTAAGCAGGAAAAGACAAGGTAAAAAAGGCTAGCAAGACTAAAGTAAAACAAAGCCCATGTTCTGTCCATGCAGCACTGGCAGGATTATACACACACATCAGGAGAGCAGGAAGGGTGTGGGGTGAAGTGGATAATCAAACGAGTGAAGCTCCAGAGAGAAGCGCTCTATTAAAAGATCTCTTTGAGTGAATGAGTGAGTCAGAAGAGCTTTCCTGGAGCTGCTCCGGTATTAATAGTCGTCCATCAAGGCAAACCTGCAGGGGCCGTATCACCATAGATGAGTGAACAGAACCTGCCAGCTCTGACCACTTCCACTGCACTCTTAACAACAAGGAAGTGCAGGAGTGATGGAGACGTGCGGCACCATAATAAAGCCTGGTTCATTTTTCAGGAGTACGTTCATTCACATTTATTTGTAAAGCAAAAACAACTCCAGACATAAGCTTTAAATCTCAAAGTGTTTTCTACTGAAGTTTCTACAAACGGGTCTAGTCTCCAAACAGTGGATTTGGTCATTTTCCAAGCCACAATCAGTGTAAATGCGGAATAAAAAAAAACATACATTGAGCTTTGAATTTATTGCTGTTGTGATCGAGCAAACTTGTACCAACAGCACTCAGCAGCTAATTAGCTAGTTAGCTGAAATGAAAAATAATAAGGCTCCCATCCAGTCGTCATGGAAACAAGAACATTGTTTCAGGGTGCACGTATAATTTTAACTAGAATCAACAAATGCCTTTTACGCTCTGCTCAGTATCTATCCATGCTTTTATCCAAGTTTCTGCTAATCTGTCCATTTTCAGTCCATTTATCTTTCTATTCTTCCATTCATTTCTCCATCAATATGATCTGTCTGTCTACCTTTAGTCATTTCTGTCAAACCACTGAAATGACCCACCCACCCATCAAACCACTGAAACGACCCATCCACCCATCAAACCACTGAAACGACCCATCCACCCATCAAACCACTGAAACGACCCAGCCACCCATCAAACCACTGAAACGACCCATCCACCCATCAAACCACTGAAACGACCCATCCACCCATCAAACCACTAAAACGACCCATCAAACCACTGAAACGACCCATCCACCCATCAAACCACTGAAACGACCCATCCACCCATCAAACCACTGAAACGACCCAGCCACCCATCAAACCACTGAAACGACCCATCCACCCATCAAACCACTGAAACGACCCATCCACCCATCAAACCACTGAAACGACCCATCCACCCATCAAACCACTGAAACGACCCACCCACCCATCAAACCACTGAAACGACCCATCCACCCATCAAACCACTGAAACGACCCATCCACCCATCAAACCACTGAAACGACCCATCCACCCATCAAACCACTGAAACGACCCATCCACCCATCAAACCACTGAAACGACCCATCCACCCATCCACCCATCAAACCACTGAAACGACCCATCCACCCATCAAACCACTGAAACGACCCATCCACCCATCAAACCACTGAAACGACCCATCCACCCATCAAACCACTAAAACGACCCATCCAACCATCAAACCACTGACCCATCCAGCATATGTGGGGCATGCTCAAATGAAAAGTAGAGAAGAGCAAGTCTCTACAACAAAGTGAATTTGTTTTAGCCATGAAGTAAAACTGAAAATCAAAACAGGATCCATTGACAGAAATTATGGTAATACAGTTGCTTTTATCAATACACAGCAATGTGGGAAACATCCAAACAGAGCTGTTTCGTTTGCAGACATTTTCAAAAATAAAAGATCATATTTAAATGAGTGCTAGCTTAAAGTGGAGGGTTATTTATAGTCCTTTAGCTCTCATGTGTGAGGGGTCAGGCTAGTCTGTTTGATGCCACGAACCGTTAACAAGAAGCTAACGCATAGAATGCCTCTCAATGACCAGAGTAATTACATCACTCTAGTGAAGCTGAAAAACACATTGAACGTCCCTCAGAGAAGCGCAGCCTGAGTGAATAAAATCACGGCTGAGGCGAGCTTTTCATGCACCGTCATGTTCACTCTCAGACAGTGGGAAAGAACACATTGACTGTAAGTGTTTGTTGATTGCTTTCTTGTTTCGCCTCTGTTTCAGTTGCAGTTACACATGACTGTTTCCGGATCTATTCCCTTCACTTTTTATCCCTTTCTCCCCCATTTTTCTTTTCACTTTAAGGCTAACACTGTGTTCTCTTTTGGGGCGAAGAGCGATGGATCCAGATGAGGCTATTCCACGTCGTCCATCATCATGACAGCAAACAAAGCCACAAGAGCTCAGAGCTCCTCACCTTTTACAACATAAACTTCCAGCACTTGCAAGCTCCATTGCCAGAGATACACAAGTTACAACAGTACGATATGACTACCTTAAAATTCAATTAATATCTAATAATTATCACTTAATATCTCATAATTATCACTTAATATCTCTTAATTGCCGGTAGCTTAATATCTCATCTTTATGACTTAGTATCTAATAAAAGACTTATTATCTCATACTTATCACTTAATATCTCATAATTAGCTTAATATCTCATCTTTATGACTTAGTATCTAATAAAAGACTTAATATCTCATAATTAATTGAATGTCTCATAAATAGCTTAATATCTCATCTTTATGACTTAGTATCTAATAAAAAACTTAATATCTCATAATTAGCTTAATATCTCATATTTATGACTTTCTATCTAATAATTGACTTAATATCGTAACAATTATCCTAATTTCTGATGACTTAGTATCTTATGATATATTAAGTAAATTATGAGATAGTAAATTAATTATGAAAATAAGTCATAATTATGAGATATTAAGTAAATTCTGAGATACTAAGTAATAAAATGAGATACTAAGCTGTTTATGAGATATTAAATCGATTATGATAATAAGTCATAATTATGAGATATTAAGTAAATTATGAGATACTAAGTAATAAAATGAGATACTAAGCTGTTTATGAGATATTAAATCGATTATGATAATAAGTCATAATTATGAGATATTAAGTAAATTATGAGATACTAAGTAATAAAATGAGATACTAAGCTGTTTATGAGATATTAAATCGATTATGATAATAAGTCATAATTATGAGATATTAAGTAAATTATGAGATACTAAGTAATAAAATGAGATACTAAGCTGTTTATGAGATATTAAATCGATTATGATAATAAGTCATAATTATGAGATATTAAGTAAATTATGAGATACTAAGTAATAAAATGAGATACTAAGCTGTTTATGAGATATTAAATCGATTATGATAATAAGTCATAATTATGAGATATTAAGTAAATTATGAGATACTAAGTAATAAAATGAGATACTAAGCTGTTTATGAGATATTAAATCGATTATGATAATAAGTCATAATTATGAGATATTAAGTAAATTATGAGATACTAAGTAATAAAATGAGATACTAAGCTGTTTATGAGATATTAAATCGATTATGATAATAAGTCATAATTATGAGATATTAAGTAAATTATGAGATACTAAGTAATAAAATGAGATACTAAGCTGTTTATGAGATATTAAATCGATTATGATAATAAGTCATAATTATGAGATATTAAGTAAATTATGAGATACTAAGTAATAAAATGAGATACTAAGCTGTTTATGAGATATTAAATCGATTATGATAATAAGTCATAATTATGAGATATTAAGTAAATTATGAGATACTAAGCTATTTGTGAGATATTACATTAATTATAATAGAATAAGTCATAATTTCGAGATACAAAGTCATAAATATGTGATATTATGCTATTTACAGGTTATTAGAAGATAATTATGAGATATTAAATCAATTATGAGATACTGTCATAAAAGTGAGATTTCAAGTTAAAAATTAGATATGAAATCAATTATGATATATTAAGTCATAATTATGAGATATTAAGTAAATTATGAGCTATAAAGTGATGATTATGAGATACTAAATATAATAATGATGGTGAGTAAAGGTTCCTGCTATTTTCAATGTATTTTCAAAATGTGTTTTGATAAATTGAAAATGTATTTTTGGAATAATCATCCATTTGTTGCAAACCAGCAACGAAAAACAGCTCTAAAGAGTCCGGCCTAGACAAAACACATGGCTAAAACATCTCCAATTTATATTTTATTTCATCTGTTAAAACAAACCTGAAAGGCCTTGATTTGGTCCCACACTGGGATTTTCCTCGTCTGTCTAGAAACGAGAATAAACAAATATTATTCTCCGTGCTCTCGTCACAAATCATTTGGTTTGTCACATTGCGGCAGTGTTATTATTAAAGTGGAGCGACATGAAAGAGAAATTACAAGACTGACAAACAATTGTGGAAATGCACAGTAAATGTCTGCAGAGATTCAATCACAGCCCGCCACAACGACAGGAGGCTGAAGGAGAAAAAGGAGGAGAGCTGCTGCTCTTGTGACTGATGAAATGGGGAAAAACTTTATGAGGAGGAGAGGAAGATTTTCAGGAAATGTGTTTTGTTTTATTGCGCACATCATCATTAGGGATGTGCAAGAAATATTGTTCGCAATAACATCCTAACTGCAGGTTTAAAGGCAAATAAAAATGTGGATCATGGGAAAACAGGACGCATTGCCGTTTTTAAAAGAAGCTAAAAAGATGACGTTCATTAGGACCCTTATAATTAATGCTAGGTTTAATTACCAGGAACGAGTGCTTCCTGAAGTTTTTCATTTGTTACAATGTGAAAGCTGTGGAGGGAGCTGAGGGTTTACGTCCACACTCATCAGCCTCCAAATCCCTCCTGAGATGTGTGAGACCCCTGTGCCTAACAACAAGGGTTCCGCCACCAAGCAATTTAACATTTCATTAGTTTTTTTCTGACTTATTTCTCAGGATCTTTGTGTTGCTATGGCTCCTGGTAAAATAAAGCTACCACTACATTTCTGGACTCATTTATTTGGGCAAACATTCAAAATCAGCGGGGAATCAAATAGTTATTTTCCTCTCAGTACCTTCCATTGTCACAAGCAAAGGTTTTCTCCAACTTTTAACAGCCAAAAAAACTTTCAGTTGCATTGAAAATTCCCCCTCCTCCTTCCCACCCGACGAGAAGGTTATTACTTTATCTTTATATGCTAATAAATACACCACAACCCCAAACATTATTTATCTCGCTCAAAATGAATATATGAAAATCCTACAGCCCTTGTGTAATTTCATATTCACATCATCAAACCCAAAGCAAACATCTCATATCTGTAATCCACTGCTAGGAATCTGTCTCTATATTCACATCACAGCTGAGATACGGCACCAGCTCTCAGAGACCCACGTCGTGAAATATAGATTCCTTCGAGCATCGACCAAGAATGGACTTTTAATTAATAATAATTATATTATTATCTCTTTGTCTAATGTAAAAAAACATTACATTACCAGTCTTTTGTTGTAGACTGGTGGTTCTGTAGAAACCACTATCATGATTATGGGATGGTAAGTCTTAACCACAAGATATTAACTCATTATAATGAGATTTGGACTCATTGAGGAAATATTTTGTCAATAGGCACCAGCAGGCCCCTGTGACCCCGAAAGGAAACAAGCCGACAAGAAGATGAATGAAGGTCAGAATTGTGAGACTTTAAGTCAAGGTTTGAAATATTTTGTCATAATTGAGACAATAAATGAGATATTTAACCATTTAAAAAAATTAAGAGATTTTAAGTAAATCTTAGATTTTTTCATAACTATGAGACATTATGTGAATTTTGAAATATTTTGTCATTATTGACACGTTATGTGAATTTTGAAATATTTTATCATAATATTGAGACATTATGTAAATTTAGAAATATTTTGTCAAAAGTATGAGACATTACATCAATTTTGAAATATTTTGTAAATTATGAGATATTATGAAAAATTTGAAATATTTTGTCATAATTGTGAGACATTATGCGAATTTAGAAATATTTTGTCAATTATGAGATATTTAGCCATTTAAAAAATGTTTTGTCAACTAAGAGATTTTAAGTAAATAAAACTATGAGACATTATGTACATTTTTAAACGTTTTGTCATAATTATAAGATATTTAGTCAATTTTTTAGTCAAAAGGTAGGTTTGCACTTACAAGGAATTTGTTTTGGTGACAGACTGAGGCAGCCATCTGCGGCACCATCTTGTAAAGAAAGGAACAGAGAAATGGGTATACATTAGGTAGGGTAGCTCAAAAAGAGCCTTTTCCACACTGCCATTCGAAGGGCTGTGTGGAGCAGGTTAAAAAAGCCATTGCAATCAAGCGCATACAGACAATACAGGAAGAAAATATTGCAGGATGGGGTAGAAGTGGTGGAACCGCTGCAGTCAGCAGCCAACATTTTCCTGCAGCCATTACAGCGCCATACTCATGGCCTGTATATTATACCCCCGCCCCTCTCCCGATGTGAGCTGGAGATGACTGAACTCCATGACTCCGAAAGGGAATAAGCGCACAGGAAAATGAATGAATGAGATAATATGTACATTTTTAAATATTTTGCCAGATATGAGATATTAAGTCAAATTTTGAAATGGAGAGAGAGAGAGAGAGAGAGAGAGAGAGAGAGAGAGAGAGAAAGAAACTAAATGAGCAGTTGTATCGGTTGCCATACTGATAGATTTCAAAGCTTTCACCAGGGAGAGAATGACGGACAAAGCTGCTCCCGTCTTATTCTGTGTCTAATTCCTGGGAATGCATTAGCATTGATTGTTTGGTGTGTCTTTCGGTGGTCGATGTAGCAGCTAAGGCTCTGTAGCTTTGTGTTTGCCATCTGAAGGCTAATAGCATGATTATGCAGAACTCCAGTTCAGTCTATAATGGAAAATAAAAAAGAAAATGCACTCATTAAAAGGCTTGGGAGGTTAGTGACACAAACCATGTGGAGTACATTCACACTTGTCTCCTAATGAGAGGACAAAACATCGCCTTTGTGATGATCGGAGCCGTTTCCGTTTCAGAGGGTGAACACAGGAAGTGCAGCGGGGAAATTAATTGCTCTGGGGGAAAAAAGAGAGATGGAGGGAGAAGATGAGTGTTGATGAAGTGTGATTGCCAGTGGAATTAAGATCATTGCTTTTAAACTTGGTGACGTTGTATCTATTAAGAAACACTGACGAGTGGAACAGGATCAACTTAATATACACTCACCGGCCACTTTATTAGGTACACCTTTGTTTTTGTTTTTTATGTAAAACAATTACTTTTATTTCAAAGTTTTGGACCATTTTCAAATTTGGGGTTTTTAATTTCCAAATTTTGTTTTTTTTATTTCCAAATTTTGGGGTTTTAAATCTAAATTTGTACTAATTTGTACTTTTGTTAAGTCTTTTTTTCTTAACATTTTTTACTTTTTATCTCAAGCCATTATTTTTTTTTTTCACCTGGTGGAAATGGTATTTCCAGATAAAATGAAAAAAGTAAATATTTTAATTGCAAATGCATTACAATGTGCTATTAATCTCAGATTAACTGAATAAATGGATGTCAGTGAAAGTTTAGAATAATGTTCTAGCATTTTACTAAGTCGGATATGCTAATGACATCAGCAGGGGGATTAAATAATACTACAAAAATATCAAAAAGATCTTAAAGAAACACTGAGCATGTTAATGCATACATGAACACTCATGAACGCCTCTCGCCAGGGGAAAATTTAGAGAACAATTCCAGTGCAATCCAACAGAACAATGAAATATGACGAACGCGGCTGATTTCCGACATGAATCACCAGCTGCAAGAGCTCCAGGCTTCAATTTAGACATTTCGCTTCCCAGACTTTCTTCTTGTTTACAGGCTGACAATCCGTCATCTGTCGTTGCTAAACTCCAAATTGCAAGAAGATGACAGACGTGAGGAGCTGGGGAAGAACGGGGGACATGTGCTTATTGAGGCTGATTCATCTTTCTGTCGACGTCAGCAGCTCATTAACAGAAGCGTCTGCAGTCAAACAGATGCACTGAACAAAAACAAGTCCAATCGATGACAAAAAAAATTCTAATTTTGGGTTTGGGGTCACTTTCACACCTTCAGTTCTAGTTGAGAAAGTTCCAGCTGTTGCTCAATGTTTTTATTCACTTATAAATCAAGTCTATGCACAGGTCCTTCTGAAGAAACGGATAGATAACTTGTTTGTAGAAGTGTTGCTTTTTCTCACTTCAGTATTAAAAGTGTCTCTCTCTCTCTGTCGCCAGAGTTGCGTATGCTGTTCTTCCTTTAATTCTTCAATACTTCAGTTTCGCAAAGATGATGAAGTCCTGCACCTCTACATTAATGATTGACAACCGCTCCGAATGAATATAGTAGTGTTGCAAACAATATTTTTCTTCTGATTAACAACTGATGAGATTCTTGACTTTTGCCTGGTATTTAAGTTGCACCACATGGGCATCAAGAGTTTGTTGAATAATACACTATCTGCTCTGTTTATCTGTAAAATAAACAGGGTCACATTTACTCCAACCAGTTATTCACTGCAGCGGCATCTGCACCTGCTGTTAGTTCCAGTTACAAGACAAAGGTACACCATCATCCAATGCAAACCTGCAATCAGGAGACTGACTCAAAAGGGACGAGTTCTGATCAGAATATTAATCATAATGATTTAGAACAGATTAAGTGCTTTCGACAGAAGGCTGCTATTATTGAGAAAACCAGGCACATTGTCCTCCTTTTGCTTTAATTAAAGAACTTCCTGTTGGAAAGGGAGGAGGCAGAGAGTCAAATTCACAGGTGTTCGCTTCTCAGAGTTACCATGACGATCAGAATCCCATTACATGCTGTGAATGTTAAGATTGAATCCTTTACAATGAACAGTCTCCTCTTCTGAAAGACAGTCAAGTGCTCTTTCAAACCTTGATTTAAATTCTTCCCATCCCCGAGCCAGATATCATCTTCACATTTAATAAATTCCTTACATTGAATGTTTTATCGATTTAAATCATCACTATTTTTTATCACTAACTGTTGTTCATGCCAACAAGACTATCATAACACCACCATTATTACCATCCTCACAATGATTGTTATTAGTAGAAGTATTAGCCTTTATTTGTCACACACACTGTTACATGCCGTGAACTTGAGACCCCTCTGGCCTCAGACAGATCAATGATGAGAGGTAGGATTTAAGAAAGAAACAGAAATAGGTTTACATTGGGTAAGGCAGCGCAAAAAAGAGCCTCTTCCGCACTGATTACTGAAAATCTCCATCATCATCATCATCATCATCATCATTAGTGATCGACCGATATTGATTTTTTTATTACCGATACCGATACCAATTATTTGCATGTTTATGTGCCTGATAGCCGATATTCATAACCAATATTTATTTACTAATATACTTCTGTTTTTGACAATGATTTTCACAACTTTTTATGTTAAATTTAATATTCATATTCCAACAATAAAAATATTTTATGAAAAGCATGAGCAGCAACACTAACATTTCCCATAAGCAAAGTAAATGTAGAATGTCTGTCTTCAAGCACAGGCGTCATATCAACTTTGCAGAAATGTAACTTCATTTTAAACTACAGTTTTATTAGGTTTATAAAGCTGTTTATAGGCTAAATAGCAAAGAATAATTTGCTGGATAATGTTAATTTACTGAGTAATATTCTGAAATATTGAAATATAACAAACAAAACATCGTTTTTATTGCATTTCTGATATATCACAATTACCTTTTTGAAAAAAAAAACGTGCATTAATAGCTGTTATGTTAAATAAAGTTTACTAAATATAGCAAAGTTATGTCTTTATTGTGACAGGATTTGACGGATTATTGTGACTCTGTGAGTTTTTCTTTATTTGCCAAGCTGCAAGAACTACATATCAGTCATTTATGTAACACATCTAATTTGTGCTTTAATAGCTGTTATGTTAAATAAAGTTTACTAAATATAGCAAAGCAAGTAAGTATACTTTACCTGTGCACGCAGTTGTTGTTCCCCTCAGACGCCGTGCTGCAATGGCGATCATGCGCGTAATTCTCAAAACGCCCACAAATTGGCGCCGTTTATCGGTGAACCCGATATTACAAAACCGATAACCAATTATGGTAAAATGCTTAAATATCGGGAAAAATATTGGTAAAATGATATATCGGTCGATCTCTAATCATCATCATCACCACCAAACATCACAATCATGTTGATAGCAACCATCATCACCACTATCAAAAGAATCATCATCAGAATCAACAATTTCACCATCTACCACATTATCTCCATAATCATCCTCATCACATTCACCACCATTCCAATCATATAGTCATCACCACTACCATAGTAACTATGTAATCATTATTATATCAATCATCACGAATCATTACAAAACACAGAAACAATGTAATCACAATTCTTATAATGACCGTCATCATTATTACCAATCAGCCAGGAGACAGTAGAAACAGAAAATAAAAAGTAAAGTTGAAACAAAACTCTGCTCAGCACATCCAAAACCAAATTCACAAAAGGGAAACGGTTCCCTCCAGACCCCAGTCAAGCAATACTAACCACCCAGAGATTCCAGCTGTTAACCCAGAGCTATTTCTGTCCAGATAATAGCAACTTTCAAAAGGGCAGAAGAAGAAAATAAAGCGTGAAAGCACTTTCCCGTCATCTAATAATCCAATTCACGAGATTGCAGGACCCATTGTGATTGAGACGTTCTGTCATTTCTTTACTGACATTTGATTCATTTAAGTTCGTTCAGTAAAATCTTTTTTGTTTCTTATAAAAGTAAAGATCATGTTTGAAACACTTGTTGAGATACTGCAATCCACTCCATGTTTTCTATTAACACAATTTTCTTCTGTGCAGTCTTTATGTTGATTCATTTTTAGTGTATTTTAACTATTTACTTTCGGTAGATAAAAAAAAATGTGGAACTGTTGAAACTAGGAGACCTCATTTTTAAAGTGATTATTTACCGAGATCTGGATAAAATCAGCCGTGACCTGAGCAGAGGTGGAGGGATCAACTGCACGATAGCCCTGTTCATGACATTTTGCTTTATTAAAAGCATGTTTCCTCTTAGCTCTTATTGGTACATACGGGAAACTATGGATTAACTCAGTGGTTCTCAAACTTTTTTGGTCGAGCCCCCCCTTTAAACCTTAAGTCCTTCTTTAAACCTTCTTAAAAGAATCTGCCCCCCCCAGATGTAAAATAATAATTATTTAATAATTAATTAATAATTATTTTAATGTAAAATAAATGTAACTACTCCTTAATGTTATAAACTCATTATTTATAACTTATTCAAGTGACAATTCAGTTGCATGGAAACAATTGTATGCTTGTTGTTATAATATAAATTCTTTTGATTTTTTGTCAGCTTATGAAAACCCACATAACTCCATTAATGACGGATCAAACTGTCCGAGTGAATAAAGAAAAATAGCACTTTTGTCATTTGTTTAGAGAAAAAAAACCCTCACAGACTGAAGACGATGCATATCGATTATCATCTTTTATCATCAGGCTCAAGAAACAGATCACTGATAAACTATTAGCTCCGCCCATTTCACGTCTTGAAATTTATTTTAGCATGAGAAATCGGAGGTGTGGCGTGAGAGAGCACTCAAATGCGAGAGTGTGAGAAACGGCTGCTCTGTAGTTTCACTCGTGAGTATGGATGCGGAAACATCGTTGCAGCTGCCGTAGCCAATTGTGGGAAATGTAGTTTTTTTTTTCGTTTTCGTTTTTTTTTAGACACTCAAAACTTTTAAGCTCTCGTGGGCCAGGGCCTTGAGTTTGACACATTTTAATTTATTTGTTCTTTTCTTCTCATCTGCTGATGATCTGCGCCCCCCCTGCAGTGCCTGTGCGCCCCCCCCTGCCGGTCGTGCCCCCCACTTTGAGAACCACTGGATTAACTTAACCTTTGTTCCATCAACCAATCAAATTTATTTAGAAAAGGAAGACAATTTGCTCATTCTCTTTGCCTTCGTTTTAAGGCACTTCATATTTTTCAAAATTCTAGGTCAAATGAAGCAATGCAGACTTTATAATCTATGAGAACACCTCGGCATCTTTGGGATGTTATCAGCTTAGACTTCAGAACAAATCTAACATTGGGAGCACTCTGAGAAAATCAATAGCAAACACTCACTCTCTCCTGAACTCTGATCCTCTGCCAAACACCTCTTCAAGTTTAGCTGCCCACTCTCCATCCAGACGAGTGCGAAACTGAGTGGTGTCCACGATCTGATCCTCCGAATACAATCACAAAAGATAGAACAAGGAAAACTCTTTGTTATAACTCACCCATTCTGTAATAACTAAGAATTTCTCTTTTTTTAAAGAAAAGTGAATCATTGTGTGGTGCAACGGGAGATTTGTGTCATGTCTCTGAGGAATGTTTCCAGTTCTGAAGGGAAAAGGGGTCCAACCAGATACAAGTAAGGTGTACCTAATAAAGTGGCCGTTTAAAACAAACCTCAGGAGCAAAATCCAACATTTTAACAGAAATTTGGCTAATCATCAAGAGGACAGAAGATCAGGAGCTCTGTTCTTGATGTCCACCCACTTCAAGGGAAGGTCCTCTCTGCGAAAGAGCCCCCCCTCCCTTGAGCACTTCAAATAATGAACCGCTGTTTTGGTTATTCCCCAAAAAAACTCTGAGCCGACGAACACTGCTGAGTGGCAGTGTTTGATATCAAAGTCCAAAAATGACACATAAAATAGCCAGAAGTTCTCCTCACGTTGCCATGGCAACCACACAAAAGAACAAAGGGAGCCACTGATTGAGTCGCTGGGATTTCAGTATTTTCAGATCATGGGTTTGGATAATTTCTTCAGATACTCGTAATCATGGCCGTGCACCAGCATAAAAGTGAGCACTTCGCTACTAGAAGCACACAAAAGCCTTTTTGGTGAAAAACTGAGGTTGCTAGATTTTTGTGCCTCCATTGAGCGGATTTCAAATGAACCAATTAAAGTTTGTTGATGAAGTGTAATAAACAAAATAACAAAACAAAGTGAAACCAGACAGTGGTTTTCTATACCCCGAAACTAAAGATAAGTTATTAGAAAATGCTCTTTTTTTTTTTTACAAGGAATTTGTACTTGCGTCTCTGATAACTCCTGTACTTCATCCTCAAAACATTCCGGGCTGACAGCTGCGCTGACTGTAGACGGACAGGGCTTCCCAAACCATCACTGACTGTAAAACATTGCTTGAGAGTTTAAGCAGCTTGACTCTGGGAGCTTGAGAACATGAGGAACAGACCAGTGCTTTTTCTCCTTCACTCAGTTGTTTTTGGTTCAGGATGTCTCCATACGCTGCAGAGCTTCAGTCTACTCCTTACGAAGCTCCCACAGATTTCTGAATCTCCCTTGCTTGACGATCCTCTACAACCTGCATTCCCCTCCGTCACTTTCGCACTGCTAATATACTTCAATACTGTGCTACATGAGCAGTAGCTTCTTTTGCGAATCAAGTTTTTTTATCCTTATGGAGGCTGTCGATGATGGTCTCTGCACAACCAACTTGTCAGTATTCTTCCCCAAGATTAATTATGTCAGTCAGCGGATTAGATTGAGACCAAAGAATCTATAAGAAACGGTACTAAACGGGAAAAGGAGATAAAACTCAGTTCAAACTCTGAGGAAGAAGTGGAAAGTGAGGGATTCTGGTGAAACAGACAAACAATTCTACACAAATACCACATTTAACTTTTTAGCCATAACCACAAACTCTACATTTGGAGAGGAGTCACCAAGGGCTGTGATGAACGGAGCACCATCCCCATTGTGAAGCACGGAGGTGGGTCACTGATGTTCTGGGGATCCAAAGGAGTCGATGGAAGATGAATGCAGCATGTTCCCAAAAGGATCCTGGAGCTGCTTATGGGACGTTACCGAACATTCCAACACTGCAAGAATTTACAAGAGTCCAGGAAGAATGTGCTGCTTTACCAACAGAGAAGATAAAGAACCTCATCCACAACTACCTCAAGAGACTCCAGGCTGTCATTGGCGTTACAAAATATTAAGAGCTAAACTTTTAAACTTGTAAATTTGCCAGGATGTGTAACTCATGAGTCACCTGTGAGATTAATAAGTTTAAAAACATCTACCTCAAATTCACCCAGTAAAAAACTCCAACGGCAAACACAAAACGACAAAGTCTGTGGTTCAGTAGTGGTAAAAAGCACCCCACAAACTCAACGGTCACTGCTTGTTTACCTCTGCTGCATTTGGCAATGCTCTGTTGCGGCTAATAACAGCACAGCGAGTGATGAAATGATACGAGCAGCAGTTTTTGATCTTTCATAAAGAACAGTTGACAACCGTCAGGGTTTCTGGCTCGGCTCATGTTGATTAGCCGCTGATTGTTGTGTGCATGAGGATGTGCCAGCGTCCTTAGTCCACCGTTCCCTGTGCAATCATCAAAACTCTCCCTGCAAGCTCCGCTTTCATCTGCACACATTCTTAAAGTCAACCAATCCGACGCCGGCCCCAGCATGCACTGCTTCCCCCCTGCACAGCAGGAGTATAGACCATGGGTTCTACTTTAGCGCACGAGTTCACACCTCCTCATTTGTTTGGAGCTCCTGATTTAAATATGGAGAAGTGAGGAACCACATGAAATGTACGCTCACCGGCCACTTTATTAGGTACACCCTGTCCGACTGCTCAGATTACTAAACAATGAAGATTGGAGAAAGGTTGCCTGGTCTGATGAATCTCAATTTCAACTGGACATTCGGATGCTGGGAGCATGGACCCATCCCGCTTTGTATCGATGGTTCAGGCTGGTGATGGGGAGATTTTCTTGGCAATTTTCTTTGGAAAGCATTGTTTCAATATCCTGTTGAATCTCAGCCACGAAGGCAGTTCTGAAAGCAAAACCCGGTACTAACAAGGTATACCTAATAAAGTGGCCAGTGAGTCTTTGCTGAACTTTTCCCTTTATATCTTTCCGCATAATGTTTCTTGGTAAAATGAGCATATGCTCTTCATTCAGTAGCCGTTAAACCTCTTGAAATGATCCTTTGTGTGGTTTTCAAAGATAGTGGATTGGTTTCAGCACCTTTTCTAAACTACGCTGAGATTCTTGCAACTTTCATGGCTTGAGTGCCCTGATGAAGTATGGATAAGCGCTGAACATTTGCCCTCTGCATCAGGAGACAATGGCTCTTTTGTTTCCATAGCAACATTTCGACTGGTCGGATGCAGGTTTTTGCATCTTACCAGTTTGAAGTTGATTTTATGCGTCCAGCAGAGACGACTGAGAACAGCAGGTTGTAGAAGCTTCCTGCACACAGAGGAAAAAGACAAAAGAACAATGACAACCATTATGTAGTTAACCAACATCTACCTCTGAAAGAATCCACAAGAAGATTTCTGGATGTCAAGACCAGTGCAATCCCTCCAAGCAACCCCCAAAACCACCAGGTTACACCCCACCGATTCCCGACCCTTTGAACAGTCTCAAACCCCTGAAACCCACTGTGATTGCTTCTTTCTACCAAAGCTACAAATGCGAATCCCTATGCAAAACCAGCAATTCCCAAAGCAACCGGGTTTGCAGTCTGCACAAATACCCTTAGAGCCCAGCGACTAATCTAAACCTCCTAGAGGAGCAACCGCGAACATCTTTGCAATGCACTCTGCTGCTGGTTCTAAAGGTTTACCACAACATCTGGCAACCCCGTCAAAAAGCCTGGTACTTATAATATCTCTTCAAGCAGCCATCCCCACCTAATTAAAAAACAACAGTCTTTGACACATGTATCCAGGTTCCTGCTCTTGTCTTTTGAAACCATCCTTGGATAACAGAGAGTCATGACATCAGAAAAGCTGAGTCAAATGGAATCTGCTCACTACTGACACCATCCCGAAGTGGTCAATTGCAGAACTGCAGCTTCAGTTACAGATTCGGAGGAAAAATGGCGGATGCTGCTTGGGTAGCATTAATGGGTGATCTGTGCTGTAATTAGCCCGAAAATCATTTGGAATCAGATGCACGCAACATAAGGCTCGCGCAGATTGATCCAAATGTTCTCTTCCAAACCCACAGACCGCAAACACAAAGTGGTCAACGTGTCTTTTCACAGTTTGCTCTGGAGAAAGGCCTCATGGAAAAAAAATGTTTCCTCAGACAATGAGCCGCAATCACTCAGTGAGCCATGAAAGCTATAATTAGCATAAATATAACTCTTTTCTATGAGCATCCATGAGGCAGAAACATGAAATTACACAAGCTCTCCAAACGCAGAAGCAAGCATTGTTGAAATGAAGGCAGCTGATATATCATCGGTGTAGCATTAATCACAGGACGCAAAGACTTGGACCATACGCACAAATCCTGCAATAGCCTTCGTGACTCGATTAACAGCTTGTTGGCACAGTGGCTTGCACATAAAGCCTGACTTTTAGCAGATTTATTACAACTGAATCATCATATGGTTCCAAGTATTCAATCTTTTCTGTGACATTCGTTTTAACTCTGGTGGTTCTACACCTTTCATTTGAGTCCAGCTGTGTTTGATTCAACTGCTTGGACTTGATTAGGAAAGCTACACGCCTATCTATATAAGATCTTACAGCTCAGATGGACTCAGATGAGGAACTGCTGAATAGCTCAGGGACAAAAATGTGGAAAGGCACAGATCTGGCCAAGGTTACGAACACATTCTGCTGCACTTAAGAGCTCAGTGCTCTTTTTTAATGGACAACCAGAAGCGTCCTAGAGCTGGCCGTCCTGCCAAACTGAGCTATAAGGGGAGAAGAGCCTTGGAGACAGAGGTGAACACAAAGACCATTAAGCTCCAGAGACGCAGTTGTGATATGGGAGGAAAATTGTAGAAAGCCAACCATCACAGCAGCACATCACCAGTCGGGGCTTTATGGAAGAGCTGGACTTTTCCTCAGTGAAAGACATATGAAAGCCTGAATGAATTTGGCTGAAGAACACCTGAAAGACTCTCTGGTCTTTTTTTGGTCACCTGTCCAGCACAGTCCCAACAGTGAAGAATGATGGAGGCAGCTTCATGCTGTGGGGCTTTCAGCTGCAAGGACAGGATGACTGGTTGCAATCAATGGGAAGTGGAAATTAATAAAGCTAGGTACAGGATGTGTGAAAACCTTCTGTGAAGCGCACAGGGTCTCAGACTAGGCCGAAGGTTTACCTTCCGAAACAATGAACCGAAGTACAACAGGCTTCACAAGAACTCCGTAACTGTTCTTGATTGGCCAACCAGAGCTGCGCCAAAAACTGCGTCAACCTGACCGAACAGTAGAGGATCTGTGGGAGCAACGGTAAGGATCCAGTATTTCAGCCTCGCTTCTTAAATAAATCTTTAAAAAATATTGAACTTCTGTGTTTTTCTGTCTGCACACATGCAAATTATATTCAGCAGCAAGCTCAGTGATTGGTCCATGTGTCTGCTGTGATCATGGCGTAGGCGACAGGATTACGTGTACAACACTAAATCTGACGCATCACACTCCATTCGACGCTTTAATGAGCCCGCCGCCGTGAGATTCATGATGACTCTCGTTTTATGGCAGAACTTGTTTCGCTCGTTTTATTTGGCACTAAACTAATTACATACGCTGCGTGAATAGAACAGCGGTGAGTCTCTGGCTAATGATGTAGCTTTAACCACTCTGAAGCGCACAGAAGAAATGGAGTTGCAAATGCACAAATTGCAGAAGAAAGTATTTAGATTTAGAACATATTTACTGGATTTATCATTTGATTGCAGAAATGCTATTTATCAGCCATAACACCATTTTACAATTTTATTTTTCACTCGTGAGACTTTGTGTTTCTTTAGCAACACTTTATTTTAAAACTGCATTAGGATGATTATAATGTAAAAAGGACAAAACAATCATTGCATACGTCACTATCTGCACAACTTTTATTGATAAGAAAGTATACAAAACATCATCATGATCCAGTCGAACGACAGATAACATATCCCGACCAGGAGAGAAGAAAGAGGTCACAGCGAGAGAGAAAAAACAACTAGTTACCAAAAAAAAATAAACATTTTCACTCTTCATACGGATAATACAATGAACACAAACATGTTCACAAACTCAAGTGGTGCCGAATCTCAGTACGATCATTAATTCCCAAAGAATCATGTATGTATGTATATACTCCACAGAATTTATCACCATTTCTACACTTTTGCGCACGTTTGATGAAAGCGTGCTGCCAAAACCTAAAGGACAGATGCATAAATGTTATCTACACATGCATAGAAACACTGAAGCTGGTGGTGACGGGGAAAAGGGAAAGCAGGGGAATCAAGTACAGCGGATAGGCACTTTGTTTCTCATCAAATGTGGATCTCAAGTAGATTGATGGACATGGAAACGACAGACAATTTTGGCCCCATTTCTCCACTGAAATCCCACACAATGAAGCGTTTCATTTTCCAATATCAGAGCAAACCAAACAAACCCATTCATCATGTTCTTTTATTGACAACTTGTGTCAATAAAATCAGTTTGGGGGTTCAATTTTTCATTCGTTCCAGAATGAAGCCTGTTCTAAAGATGATTGACAAGCCTAAAAAATGGGTAAGGTTTACTGGAACCATGTCCAGGGTCTGATACAATTGGGATTAGTTTGCTTGGTTGAGATTGTGTCAAGTGTGTGTGGATGAAGCCAGATGACGAGTACAACGACAAGTGTGTTGCATAAGGTCAAGCATGAAGGTGGGAGTGTCATAGTCTGGGGTTGCCAGCAACAGATGATAAATGAATGAACCATGAATGCAAACTTGTACCGTGACAATCTAAAGCAAAGCTTGATCCCCCTTCTCTTTGGAGACTGTGCCACGGGGTATTACAAGCATGATTTCATGGACATTACAAGGTATGGCCAGCCACGATTTCATGCCAAAACCCAAATGAACGTCCTCAAAAGGAAAGTGATCGAGAGAAAAAAGGGAGAGTTGAAACGGTTTTGGCCTTTCAAAACCTTGATTTTCTCTTTGTTGCCAGGGTTAAGACGTTAATGGCTGATGAATTTAAACTGTTACACACAGGTTTTCACACAAAAAGAAAATATTTGCCAGGAATGAGAAGGGCGTACTCTTATGTAGCATATTGCCACAGTTCCCAGTTCCGATTACAAGCCTATGTTTGTGAAGATATGAAGAAAATCTGTCTCTAATATGTTCACCATCTGACTCAACAAACAACAGAAACAAAATCATCAACGCCCAAATCACTTCGTTTGCCATGCAACTGTTCCCACTGGCACAAAGATACACACAAACGCCAACCAAAAACATGCCAAGACCATCCACATATTTCATAAAAGAATCGTTATCTGAACAGAAATAAAACTTCATACGTTTGCAAAGAGAACATACAATCTTATTGAGTATTTTCACTGTTTAATCAGCCAACATTAATACAACATTAATCATTTGAAATCAACACACTGTATAATAAAGTGCACAGAACCCAAAATAAGATGCGATCACTAACCTGAGTTTGGCTCTAAAATGCATTGAACTAATGGGAGCCAATAGATTTTCTTTACAAACCTAAACTTACACTGAAGTAACTTCATCTGCTGGCGTTTCGTACGTTAGCATAGATTTCCGTGTCTAAAAATATACGTCAGTGTATCCAAAATGTACGTTTTGTTTAAATGGACCACGGTTTTATAGAGGTTCTACATTTTAACCATTTTTAAAGAGCTATAATATCTAGGCACTTTAGAAATAGCTTGGCATTAGCATGCAAAAAAAAGCATCTCAAGACACCAGAATATCCCAGGGACTGAATGGTCAAACCTACAACAAAGATAAATGTATTTGTACAGCAAATGTGCATGCTAATCCCACGCTAATCCTGAAAAACGCCATATCATGACAGCAGTGTGTCTAGGAACATGCTAATGTTTCACACAGTAGCAAATTCATTTGACTGAAAAAACTAGGCACATCTTCCTTATGAGCAAAGACACATATTCAGAGGATTCGTCCATGTACAGAAACCCTAAAACCAATCACGCCCGTGTCGCTCAAAGTGAGCAGCTTGTCACTCAGTAAGGCTGAAAGGTGTTTTTACTGCACAGGTTCAATGATCAAAGAGAAAACAGCACAAGTCCAGTCGGTTTTACAGTGCGATTGAAAGAAATGGTCACAGTCTCGAACCCTTGCAAGTGGAAATAAGAGGCATAAGGTGAAACACTGTCATTACAGCAATGGAAAGAGTCTGAGAACGCGTTCGTGTCATTTTAAGGCTCAAATAGCTGCATGCATTTGGGTCAAGCCTCAAGTAAAATTCACAACGTCTGGAATCATTATAAACAAACCATCACCGCATCTGGAACCATCTTTGAGCTTTATATACATAAGATACTCTCACAGATGGAAAACAATAGAAGGTGCACAATGATAGGCGGGGTCCGAAGGTCTTCAACCCTGTTCATAAGGACCGAGCATCCTTATTACAAAGTCAGTCTCCGTTTAGTCCAAAAGCTTATGAGATTAAGATTTATTCACAAACGCATCTTCCTTGGATAATTTGGAAACTAGGGACTAACCAAGTGGCTCCAAACAGCGAAGCAACTGCATGCTTTGCCTGAGAAATGCTTGGGTGCAGTCATCAAACTAAATTGGAATAGGTGTGCCAAACAAGAGCCGAGTCTAGCAGAGGTGGTATCATTATTAATATGGCACACAGGCCGAAGATCAAGTCTTTCATGGGTTTATAACTTCACTGTGCCTTGGGCAAGTCCTGGCACATGTATGATCCAGATTCACGTCATGTACCATAAATTAATTTGGTACTTTGGGCATTAAAAAGCTGGATGAGTGGCAAGAGTTGGGCGAGATCCAAATTGTATGTGCTATAGAAGAATTGGCAAAACTCATTTGGGCCACAGATAAAATTCTTGCCTAAATTTCCCAAGAATGGTTTAATTTCCCAAACTATTGTCCAAGAGTTTTCATGTTGGGTATCAATAGCCTTAGTTTGCAAGCAGATTTGGAAGATTAACTTTAATGTAAAAGAAGCAACTCTATATTTGTTTATGAAACTAGCATTTAGATTAAGTCTCCATCGAGTAAAGCACTGTTCCATTTTCTGTAAATCAAGAATTGAGAATCTTAGCAGAAGGAAGCCGCGATGGTCCGTTTCCAAAGTGTTGAAAAATGCTGGAGCATTAACACTGTTCCACGAAGTGCAGGACTGAATATCTTTGAGAACTTAGGACCAAAATTGGAATACATCCGTGTCAGGCAAGCAAGCATCGATGCAGTTGTACCAAACTTTAGATCCCAGAGAGAAGCTCCTTCAGAGCGACCTCTCGCTCTCCCAGCAAGGTGTCCCTCTTCAAACTGGTTCCCTTGTTAACAACCTTCATCTTAATAGCAAGATTCTTCACCTGTGCAACTGGTAGAGAGTCAAAGTAGAAGTCCTCGTTGAAGACTGGATTGCGGCTGTTCTTGATGATGGTGCTCCGCTGTTTCTGGAGTTTTCCTGGGTTCAAGTACAGAGCAACGCAACAATTGATACTCTTTACATCAAACTGCTTATCGTAGAGATCCTCAGCTGCTAGCACACGGATATGAAGCCTGGAAGCATCAATGTCATAGTCGGTACAGATTCGCAGAGTTCCTCCCTTGTGGAGGTTGACTGTGTGTTGGGTGAATCGGTCCATGTTACCTCCATATTTACGTCCTCTGAAAGCTGGGGAAGGAGGGCATCGGAAGCGCCTCTGGTTGTTCGGGCTGGTTTCTACTGAGCTGCACTCATCTGTGGAGAGTGAACTGTGCCGTGCGAAGGACCGTTTGGCCCGTGACACCTTGGCTTGAGTTTCATGGGTGAACATCTTGAGGAGGGATGCAGAGCGGGACAAAAGGGGAGAGTTGAATGGGGAGGATTCAGCAGAGGAGCATGTGTCACTTTCTCCTCCACTGAAGTATCGGTAAGGGTTGGAGTGGGAGGTGTTACAGTCGCTTGGGTTTAAGTGGTTCCCTTGTGACTTGCGTTGAGAATTTGGAGAGGTCAACGGACTTGTTGGGTCACTGTGAAAGAGTGATTCCTTACGTCTTGTGTGAGGACTTTCCATAAGCGTGGCAAAGCCGTAGGAGGTTTGTGCTTTGGGTACATATGGAAGAGACATGGCTGTTTGAGATTGAGGGTCTGCATTCGTGTTGAGATTCCCAACATCCCCAACCACCAAGTCATCAGCACTTTCGATCTGTATGATGTGTCGGTTTGCAGCTTTGAGCAAGTTCTTGGTGTCCCCGGCGAGTTTATTAATGAGCCGAGGGCTTCGTGGACTGCCCTGTGGTGTCTTACAGCATATGATTTGCTCAGATGTTGAGGAGTGGAGGCCATTTTTTGGCTTCATCTCTGGGGTTTCCTCCTCAGGGGGGCAGCAGATGAGTTTGGGTGGAATAAAGAAGTCCGGGATCTTGTCAGGAGTGAGGACGTTGCTGTAGGTGGGGGCCTTGCTCTGTTTGTCTGCTGCATCTCCTTGCCGGAGAACGTTTCCCTCCACTGAGCCGCGGATCTTTTCCAGCAACCACATCTCTCAGCAAAGTCTAGGAGAGATGTTTAATCTCACCCTGTGAGGATAGAGAGCACGGTCAAACCAGTTCTACACAGTCAAAGCAGCTTTAAAAACAAACGAAAACATTGGGAAACAAGTTTGGTACATTTATGGAGAGAGGGACGAGGAATCATCAGAGCACATTTCAGAGGAAAGCACTGAGAAGATCCTATCTGCACACACCTGCCCTTCATGAATGCTAATTGAAAGGGAATTCAGTCCCCCTCCTCCTCACTGCTTTGGGAACACTGTCACCCAGTGGATTCTTTGCAGATTCTGACACCGTGGTGCCACAGTGCTGACAGGTAAACGCAATACTTAAAGCCTGCTCCGGTCTCCTTCTCCAATCTTCTTCCTGGAGATGATGCTCAACGACATTCTTTCACAAAAATCGTGCTCAATTTCATTTCAAATGTTGTCGGTTAAAACAACAACTAATTGAATACAATAAACCGTGCTCAGAATCAAATTACGAACTACAAGTATCGGTCGAAAACCTGTTGCTATGGTTTGTCATGGTAATCAAAAAATTTAATCATAAAAGAAACAAAAGTACGGTTTGACCATAACGTGTACAAAAAAAGTAGATTTTAAATAATGACAATCATTTTGTACAAGAAAGTATTCTGTTTAATCCTATTTAAACTGTCAACAAAAGACTTTAAACTAAACTCCAGATTTATATCAAAAGCTGTGAGTTCCTAAACGCCAAATTTTCCTAAAATCCACCACAGTTAAATTTCACTATAAAATGGTCATTGGAATTAGTAAAGATAAGTTGACTTTCTGAATTGAAGTGAATAAATAAATATTAACAGAACCGGAGCACTTAAACACGTACTAACTGTGATCTTCCATCAAATGAGACAGTAATGTGTTTTCTCTGCAGGAGCACAGAAATAGCCTCTTGTGAAATCCTTGTTTATTCCAAAATGTAGTTTTCATTGAAAGAAAGAACTTATTAACAGAGAAACTTTAATAATGCAATCTACTTTTTACAGCCAGACAGAAAACAACGAATCCCCAGAATTTTTATTACATATTTTTAACGGATGAAGTTACACTCCATCAGTATCTTTGATTCTATTCCTCTGGTGTATTTTTTTAAAGTAAAGCGCGTGAAATACGCCTGCGTGGAAACTTTGAAAAACCTTAAAACCTGTTGAATCTCAAAGGGACTTACGTGGATTCCTGTCCTGATGGTACAGAGTGTTTGTTCAATCCATGTGCTCGTGTGAATCTCGGTTGAATCCACGAACCTTCCCGACAGAAGTGTATCCCGCGCGCGTCCACTCGCGCCTTTAATAGTGCGGGGATCTCGGTGCGCGCGCAAATCTGCACATGGACTCAGGGTTGCCAGTTCTGACGTACAAGAACAACAATTTTAAAAGACAATAAAACGTAAATATATTAAATGTATCCTGTGAGATTGTACCATTAGTGTGTAAATCTTTACCAGTGCTGCTCTTAGGGACAGATTAACAGGCAAACTGCCATAATTTGAACTCACTAACTAGCGTTTGATCAACGAGAAAGTGGTTCATAAGATTAAGAACATCCGTAATAACTTCTAAGAGAGTTTTATTCTCAATAAACACCAGCCAACACGGGTTTGTCCTCTTAACTGATGCTGATGTCGTCTCAAAAGTGAGTTTATAAATATAAGACACTTCTTGAGTAACTTGTTTGACTCATGTGCGCTGTTTTGACTTTTTCCAACATGGCAACACGAGACAAACGGTCATTGTTGATTTTGTATAAATACAAAAAACAGCGAGTGAGTTTAAAGAAATGAACAAAGAAAATAATTAATAAATCAGCAACATAATTGCAAAAACTCTATCTCCTCAGCCGTACTTTCGGTATTTAGAAAAATACAGGTCCGAGGAAGGATACATGCGCGGAAGGTTACAGGGCTTACACTTAAAGTATAGTTGTACATTCCTCACCAATTAAACTATTTCTGTCTTCTTATCACAACCGGCTGCTTGGCGACAGCAAGAAACATGCTGTATAGCTCTGTAAGATGTTTTTTTCTGTGTGTTTGATTTGATGTATTCTCTGATCTGGCGCCTGTTTCCTTGGAGACAGAAGGCGGTTGAAACGCACCATTTTGAGCGCGAAAAGTTGTCAAAAGAGCGGTCTACACGTTAATTGAGGTGTTTCATGTTTGTCGACGCTTCGAATAAAACATTATAAGTCAGTCATAGCAAAAAACGAGACCAATAAGAAGTCATTATTAAAAGTATAGAAGCACTCTCATTTTTTGTGTCTTTTTACGAAAAACTTAACTACAGGTTAAGAACATGCAATTAACCCTTTTTCGACCATTTTGTCTTACTTTACAATTTGCTGTAGTAAATAATCTTTAAAACATTTTTTGTGATACACATTTTGATATTTCTATTATTACTATACATCTATTATAATAATACTATATGTAATATTTTATAATGATAGATTTGCTAGCTCTGTCTTTCCCTCTTTGATTTGCGCACGTTTCTTTCTGCATATCATGAGAGAAGGCGTTGCTTTGTGGATAGCGCACCACTTCCGGCGAGGGAAATCGGGCCTTTTGTGTCTCGTGTGACTTCGTCTTTTTTTTTTTTGTAACTTCCATGGGTCGATTTTTGATTCAACACTCTTATAAAAGCCGCATCATGATTAAATTTTCAATTGTTTTTTGGAAGCAGTCGTTTCTCAAGCTCACTGGTTATAACTGCATGGGGTGGTTTGTTTATTATTTTAGCAAAACGTTGGACTTTTTCAATTTATAAATCGGTGGGGTGCTATGAATTTTGGTACCGCTGCCATATTTCTGTGGCTTTATATTAATATTTTCAATGAAGGGAGGCATTTTGCAAAAGCTGTTTACATTCCAAACACTATGGCGCCGCCCATTATCAAAATGAGCTGTCATCACCTATTCTTGATAACTCAACAGTAAAGCTCCGCGTGTTTCTAAAGGAAGACTTTAGAATATCAACAAAAGCTTGCACTGAACGTAAACGTTTAGTAATGCACAGAAGTGAAGTCTGAACTAACAAAAGCGTGCTTTTAAACCGATCTTGACGAGCGCATGTTTCTTCCTCTTTACGGCTAATTGTAAACCGTGTTGAGTGCCACGTCTCCAGGTACAGACTCTTTCATTAGCTCCCATCTCTCCCTCGATGGGCTTCACATTAAAATGCAATTAAGTAATTGCCCGGAGAGCAGAGCAGCATTATGGTTCTGAAAGTGCTGCCATGAACACATTCACTCTAATTTCCCAAGATGCATCACTGGTCTAAAACCACAGTCACACAAGCTCGCTTTCATTTCCCCTCCATCATCAAAAATGACTTATAATGTAAATCTGGTGACAGGAGACTAAAAGAATCAAGGATTTTGTCAAGAGAATCAAGCAGAAACTTGTTTACAGGAACTCGCTTGAGCCACAAGCATGTTTGAGAAATGCTGGTGTGATATTTGATGGAGGGCAGAGCAAACAACAGCAATGTGAACTCGACCGGAGCGTTTCTGACCTCAGAAGGAACAAATCCTGAGCCACTTTCATCCAGAAATGCCCACTTCGATAATCTTCTTCCGATTTTAATATCAAACAATAAACTTTACATTAATAAAACATCCGGAGTGCTAAACGGACACCAGATGGAACATCGTGTTACTGAAACAAAATCAAATTCCTTCCAATTGTCCAGTGCTTTGTTGTGGTCCTGATTCTTCAAGGCTTGCTGTTTATAAACGAGACTTGTAAGATTGAAGTTTGAAGGAAGCACCAAAACCGCACTTATCCAGGAGTTTGAACAGAAATGTGGCTCATCATTGCGTGAAATGATCACTTCAGCGTTAAAACAAACTGGGGCGAGGTACCCTCCTATAATGATCCAAATCAATCAAAGGCATCTTTATAATCTCACCAAAGCTTAGGTTCCCGCCCACTTTACAGACTGTCATGATCAAAATGGCAACGAAAATATCTTCAAGGTAAAACATCGTTGAGAAATGTGGATTTATGTTAATCATGGTAACAAATTGACATCACCAAAGGCTTCCTAGCAACCAAAGTGTTTACCCTGGCAACCAAAGTTTCATAACTTTGCTTTGGTAAATCATAGCGACATGGGGGTTGGTTTATATAACTTACAGTGACATAGGGAATATTATGTCACTGACTTCTCCATACCAACCAAAAATTCTACCGGTGCAAATACTTTTACATTTATTCATTTTTGCAACATATTTTTTTTTCTGTCAGTTCTTGCTTTCCCTGGGATTAGAACCCACAACCTTTGCGTTGTTAGCGCAATGCTCTACCAACTGAGCCACAGGAAAGCTTTTACAAAGCCAGCATCACAGTTTGTTACAAACTTTAGCGCTCTAGTTATCATTAAAAACATATGTGAAAGAGGAACATTTTATTCGTTTATTCTGTTGAGCTTTTTCCGACATTTTTGTCTCTGTCATAAACCAAAATAGAACCATTAAAATATTTAATGGACAAGATGAGGGAGAAACTGTGCGATAGTTAGGAGCTGAATGACTTAAGTGATCCATCCCTTTAATTTTGGGATAATAACAGCGTTTAACACCCACTCGGCTCTAAATCTCCACTAAAAGCAATCCTCAGACTAAAATAGCCCCATTTCCCCAGTCACTTTCACTCCATCGATGGCAGAAACTAACATGAACTTCTCTGAACCTTCGTGAGACGAATGAAATGACCAACGGTGTGAGGGAAGCCTCCGCTCCGCCGCCAGCACTGCTGTTGATTCTTCCTCGCTCGTTTCCATGCCGACGCAAGTCATTTACTGACATTTGGCCACAAGTTATTTTGTTCCTCTTCCTTCATAATTCAAAGAGGAGGAGGAGAGGCTTTGGCAAGATATACTCTAAATATTATGAGAAAAAATGGTGAGAAAACCTTTCTGTGGATTTTATGAGTCCATTTCCACCACAAAATTGAAAGGTGTAGCTGTGCTGTCCTCCGCTTCAAGCCTCTGGGTCTCTTTGTTCGGCTGATATGGAGTCACTAGTGGTCCCCAGGAATAAATTAAAAACGAAGGCAGACACGGCGCTTTCTGCCTGAACAAAATCAAGAGTCATCCACCTGCAAGAAAGAGGCGTAACTTGGCCGTTTTAGGAACCTTTACCCTAACGTTTAACTTTACCACCGCTAAAGGCCACTAGACACAGAAACAAATGTTCGATCAAAACCGTGCGCGCCAATGGGAGTTCACATATCTGAACGAACGAGTGGTGCAAACGAAAACCGTTTTTCACAAGGAAAACGACCAATGAAGGCTGGCTCTTATTGGTGACGTGAGAAGGACGTAAAAGAGCAGTTAGGTGGCGCTCATCCCACATTTTCATAGTGACTTCACACAGGAAACAGGAAAGAAATTGCGGCGCCACAAGTCCTCTCTTTTCTCCACATTTCTGTCAAGCTCCCTGTGATCAACCACCAACCGTAAGAAATCCAGGATTTATTTCTACGTGTTCTTTGATTTCTTCTGTTTTCATCTTCTTCTTTCCTGATGCCGAGTGTCTTTTTTGATTGTCTAATAGCGGACGAAACAAGGTCTGTGCTGTTGGTTGCTCTGCTATTGCGGCTTACAGCTTGTACAGGATAACATGCAGATGTTTCCTGTTTGATCACCGAAGAGAGGCGACTATGTTTTTGGGAACTTAATGCTGAAAACTACTTTTAACATGGCACAAATCGACTGCCACCTGTTGGTCAGGTCATTACAGTTTTGTATGATTGTTGTACAAAGTTTTGTTTTAAACATGATGAGAGGGAAAAAAAAGTAGGTGAGGTACGCAGTTCTAATAGCTTGTGCTAGAGGTCGCTGGTGATCCACCTCTGCTAATGAATATAAGAATAGTCGTAGCGGAGTGGCTTTCTTTATTCCCAGTGATAAAAGTAAAAGTGAAGAAAGCAAAGCAACACTTCTTCGAACGAGTTATCAATTCTTTTCTTCAGAAGACGCGACGCATGGACTTCAATTATAAGTAAAAGGGGGTTTTTTTTACGCTACTGAAGTTTGTATGTGGGAAAATTTTTTAAATTAAATTTGAAACAAAACATGTTAAATCAAATTGAGATTAAGCTAATCTGCATGGGTTTTTAAATATTTAAAAAATATACTAATTAAATTATTAAATGAGGCACCCAATAATAGTATAATATTATAGTAAATAGTATCCAATAATCTACTAAAATGGAAGTTGTGTTTACATTTTTATGAATTTCAGGGATTTCATAAGTTATTTAATATATATTACATCCGTACAAAGGATCTTAAATCCCACACTATATAAAGAAAGATAAAATATTAGTAATTAAGTACAACATTTGTTTGTGAAAATAGAGCACTTTAAGTAAATTATGCAAATGTACTTTGCATAATTAAATAACATTTCACCTGTGATCTCCTGAAGTGTGCGTCGCTTTCTGTTCTTCTGCACTTAAAGTCTATTTTAAGAGCACGACGGGAGTGACTGTCAGAGCCTAAACGTCAGGTTGTAATTCCTGAAAATGTTAGATATAGCAGCTCGTAAAGTTGAGTTTTCTTCATATAATCAACTCTTCACAGTTTAAATTTTTTTTTTAAGAAATGTATTAAAAATAAAACAAGATACGGTCAGAATTTCTCCGTTTGTGATGGCATCTGAAGAATCGATCATGTGATCACCCGCTCTGACGCTGTTACCATGGCAACGCAGACTCCACATTCATTGGCATTTGGCCACAAGTTATTCCACATCTGCTCAACACGAGCAGAAGAGCGCTATTATAAATAATACGAAATAATCCACCGGAGCATGGAACCAGCACAAACCCGCTCACCACCAACATTTACCAGAGACCACCGGATGTCCTCCAGGTCAAGCCGACAGAGTCGACCTAATCTTCACTCAACAAAACCCCTTTATTTTCCTCCTCGTTCCATTCCCTCTCTGCGTCTCGTCAGAACAAAGCTTGAAGATCTGATGAGGCTGTGCCTGACACGGTTCTGACCCGCCAGATGAAGAGAAACACATCCGGCGTCACGAAAATCCAACAATCAAAGAGAAACCGATTAACCTCGTGTTTCCTGGTTCTACAGAACGTAAAAGCTGAAGTTTCCTCCAGAGAGGACTTCTTCTGATGAGCTCAAAGTAATGAAAGAGCGGGAGATTCTGAGCACAGACAAGAGAAACTGGGACTGTTTCCTTCATTGAAAGCTAGCGTGTACATTAGCATTGGGAAAAAATGAAGTTGCAAACCTTTTCTCTGCACGAGAGGTTTGGGGTGATGAGTTCAGTTTAAGCTCAAGGGAGGGGCCTAGTACGTTTGTATGTCACAACATACTACTAAAGATTCATTTGAACAACGAATCATTTCAGTTGACTCGTATTAGAGACAAGAAGTCCTTCCACTGCCGCTGGAGCCCACCCGCCTCGAGGTTTGATGCGTTCTCTTCTGCAGACCAGTTGTTACTTGAGTCACTGCTGCCTTTTTATCAACAGTCTGCCCGCTCTTTCCAGACCTCGAAAGTGCCCTCACTGGAGATTTAAACTTTTTCGTGTCTGACAATCCTAGTAAATCATGCGATTGGCTGATTAGAAGATTGCGTTATCGAGCAGTTGCACAGGTGTGCCTAATAAAGTGGCCGGTGAGTGTAGCACTTAATGTTCGAAATCAAAAAAGAAACAAGTAAAACTAAAGGCTTCTGGATTCTACTTTAAAACAGACGCCGAACGGTGCGACGGAAGATCTGCTTTTCTGACATTTTACCTAGAGATGGTTGGAAAACGCAGCGCATGAATGTAAAGGGAAGAAAAACCGAATGAAATGATCTTAAACAAGGATTGTCCTCGGCAAAAACCAGATCAAGCAAAGGTGGATTTCATGTTTATTAATGGCGTCAAGAAGAATTCTAGTAACAGCTGACAAACAAAAGATAAAAGATAAACATTTGCTTCATTCTGTGTGAAAACACACAATAAACAGAGACGGATCGTGGGAAATCAATCTATACGATCATTTCTAAAGTTTAAAACCTTTCCAGGCTCAGAATTAAACAGGGGTTAGAGGCTAATGCTGGATACAACGATAGCAACAGGTATCACATTATTTACAGCGTGGTTCATTTCAGAGTTTCCTCTGGTGTAAGTCGCCCTCTGGTGGCTGACCTCTTAACATCAACACAAAATAAAAGGCAAACGTCAGTAATCCTCTAAATATGATTAAATGATGATGGCTCATGCAACAGATAAATACAAACAGTTGAACACAAAAATATTAGTCCCCCGGTGAAACACAATATTTAGCCAGTGATGTTTTTCTTTTCTTCTAAAGCCAATCACATTTCTTTTATTTTATATGAATAAAGCTCGATGAGGTGTGATCCATACATCTTCAGATATTATTACCACATTCAGGGAATGTATTCCTGGATTCTTAGTAGATTTAGGGACCGAAAACCAAGCCGATATACAGGTTCATCATTTAATCTGAATTGTTTTTTCTTCATTTCATATTTCTTAGTTTGCTGCCAATTAAGAAGAGGGATACACTGTGAAGGCGCTGGAAAATCTGCATAAAGTTGGTCATCAGCAGGAAGCTCTAAAACATCCTTGTTTAGACGGCTGTGTTAGCCTTAGACTTTAGAAAACACAGTGGACCAACACCAGCTTCCTCTGGGATCTTAATTTCCAAATTAAAGTGACCTCCATCAGAGAACATAACTTTGCAGCACTCCAGTCCTTTCGGTCACCTTTGACGAATCTGCAAAACATTCCCACAGCTCTCTGACGAGGATCTCCTTCCAGGATCAGACGCTCCCATCGCTTCCTTTGTTTCACAAAACCTTATCATCACTGCTTTTGTTTTGTGGGGGTTCAGAAATGTCCGTGTATGAACGCAATCACTTTTAGGGATGGGTGATGGTCTACATAATGACCATTTAAATTATTTACAGCAATTTAGAGCAATCACAAGGCTCCAATCTTTTCTCTCTCTCTAGGTACAGCCTCCTGAAGATAAGGAGTTAACCTAACATTGGAAAATGATAATTCTTAGTTGATCATAAAAGTTGTTTCTTAAATTCTTTCCTGTGTTTGTCTAAGATTCCAGAAATTCCACCTGTGCGTCGACTGGATTGACATGAACGTAAATGCTGAGATTAAAGTTACTAATGAGAGGTTCTTTTCACTAGGAACTACTTCTCTCAGTCACTTGCAGGGACAATAATAAACAGCGCACGCAGCTCAGAGTTGTTCTTTTAAAGAGTGTTTCCGATCGTCTCTTAGTGTACGTGTGTGAGATCTCGTGATGTGTCCGGTGTTTGCGTATGTCAGTTATGGAGAGCCCCAAGGGTCAAAAATGTGTGAATTTAAACGAGCCATGTCCTTTTTCTAGCCATTGTTCCACAGCAAAGATCTAAAGAAAAAACATCTACTCACAGGAATTTACTTCGTTTAGCTGTTCCAGCAGCACAAGGTGGATTGAACTACATCACCAAAAATATCCCCCATCCCTAGTTTGAGTCCCGGCTCCTGCTTCTCTCCATTGTTAAAAATAAAATAAAGAAGCTCCGCCCACTTTGACCTTGACTTTCTGTTAGTTTGGTAGCTTTGCGTCTCTCAATGGCTGAAGAGTTACGCAATGTTTGATGAGTTCCAGAGACCCAGCGGCTCCTCACCTACAGTTCCCTTCAGACCTCACAGCGAGAGGAGGATGTCGGTGTGTTCGCAGAGTTTTGGGTGTGGGCCGCGACTAACAGCAGCGTTTGGTGGACGGAGGCGGCTGTCGATTCAGCTTGAAGGACTCGTGGCTGTCGGCGTCCGTGTTCTCCAGCGGAGGGATCTGTCGGCCTGAGAGAGGTTTGAGCGTTTATCTCAGCCACAATGAAAGATCGATCAGTATTCAGGCAAACGCCATCGTTTTATAGATGGAAGACAAAACAAGATCTACGTTTGGCTTCTTTCTGGAGTCAGGGACTCCGCTGGTCCGAGAGTTTGAGTGGAAGGTTAGCGGTAGGTTTATATATCACATGTCTGTATTAAATCAATATAAAGAACTGAAAGAATTGATGAAAATGTTTGAAATCACAATCTAAAGCTTTAGGAAACCTCTATATTTACCAAACTGAGATTTCTAAAGTCGAGCCTTACTGATTTTCTGGAAGAGCTCCTCAACGTTGACCGCATTCCTGGCGCTGGTCTCCATGAAAATGGCTGCGATGGACTCCGCAAACTCTTTTGCCTCTTTGGTTGGAACTTCCCTATAAATGAATAGTAATGAGAACAGAATTCTGAACAGATGCTCCCAGAGTTTCTTGCCTGGTTTCCACTGATGCACTTTAAATCTGTGGCGTGCCGCCTGAAGTGTCAGGAATCTGGTATTGTGGCTGACAAAGAAATACAATGTTTTTTATATATTTTATTAACTGTATAAGCGATATATTACAAACTAAAACGAATCTGTTTATTCACCGTCCAGCATTGTCGCGGCAATCATACTCTGCTCTGTTTTTCCACATGTGGTAAAGAGGCCATAGGTAAGGAAATCCACAGTTTTGATTGGTTGCTAGAACACACCTTTTTTAGCATCAAATGTCACACAAAAGACAGGTCGTTATATACGAAGAGTTCCTGACACGTGCACGAGAATCTGTTATCTACTATAATCTCACCAATGTCTCTATTTAATGGTAAACCAAGCAAAACAAAGGATTCTGTTCACCTGATGTCACCCAGATCGTTCTTGTTTCCAGCGATGGCTACAACGATGTTCTCCGGCCCATGCTCCTTCAGCTCCTTCACCCATTTCTTTAATGTCTGGAAAGAGTCCTGCACAAACGGCTCGTCTTAATCGTTTACTGAACTCTAACATTAACTAATCATTCTGGCTTCTAGAGGAACCGAGAACACGTCTCCCTGATCAGAAACAATACGACTTGACTTACAAGCTTTGTGATGTCGTAAACAATGACGGCCGCCGCCGAGCCTCTGTAGTACATGGGAGCCAGTGAATGAAACTGAAAGAGAACAAGAGCTTAAAGATTTTTCATTATTAGTTAAAGCAACTCTGGCTTTTTTACTCATTTCTGTTGCTTTAAATGGTCACGACCACCTAGAATACTTTTAAAGATATTAACATGTATTCTCCTGAAACATTGGTCAGATGTGTTGTCGTCTCCCAGAAAAAGGCGTAATAGTTAAAACTTGTTTGTAGATGGAAATGATTGTTTTGTGAAAATCACGATGGTGTGTAAAGGTTTCAATAAGCAAACAAGAAAAAAGGCACACGCTTTATTTTCAGGTTCAAAGGTTAAACAAAAATCACTCACTCGTTCCTGCCCCGCTGTGTCCCAAATCAGAAACTTGTGCAGTTCATTTCCACACGACACCGTCTTGGTTAAAAATGATGCTCTAAAAACACGTAAACATTATTAAATATTGAAAGCACAATCCCTCGAACATTTGCTAAAGAAGAATGACTAAAAAAAACAGGACATTTATGGAAAATGTGCGACTTCCCCAAAGTCACAAGCCAGACTTTTGACAGGAGCAACTGACCTGGGATCTGTGTTCACCATCATGAAACCATTCTATTGATCCCTATTTGTGCTGTTTTTTGAGCATCTTTCCTCTCGGTATAGCAGGTATAAATGCAAATGTCAATATTTATTTAAGCAAGTTATCTCTGTTAAAGTTAGCATTTAAAACAGAGAACATTTTTAAAATCAGACTAAAACAAAACCCATCTATTCTGAGGCATCTGCGATCGGGAACTTTGGTAGCACATTTAAAAACAGGTTACAATTCGATCCAAAAATGATCTCCTTTATTTATAGACTGATTAAAACAGATTTGATTCTTTCCAAAAAGAATTAATATTCATCAGATATATTTTTTTAAATACGGTATATCGTTCACAACCAGACCTTGGCTGACCATAACAACATCTACGGAAGAATTTCACTAATATTTCTATAATTATAATTTGCCTTTTAAGGACCTTTAGTCATTTAATCTACTGAAAGAATAAACTCAAATTCCACAAATAGACACATTATATTATTTCAATCACTTATTGTGATTGTGAGAGCTGGTTTGGTTTAAAAGGCTTGGTCAAGATAAATTCAGACACATTTTACATCGGAGTTGAAAGTGTGAGGTCACATGCTTCACAATTACAGAGGAAGTGATGTCATCCTCTCTCACAGGAGTAAATAAGCACCATGTGTTGAATAGATGGAAGCACCTACCCAATCGTAGGACTGATGTTGTGGTCAAAGTGATCCTGAACGAACCGACACACAATACTCGACTTCCCCACACCGGTGTCCTGGGGTTAAAATAAGAAACACACGTTAATCAATCTGATCAGGATTCTCGGTTGTTAAAATGTTCTCTTTAAATACACATAAAAAACCCAGCAACATCATAAAATTGTGGTCGTTAAATAAGTGCACAAAAATAAATCCCAGCTTTGTAGAGTTTCTTCCAAGCTCAAATGTTGAATAAAATGGTAAACCTTAAATTTTTGTAAAACGTTTGTAAAACTCTGCTGTGTGTTCAGCTGAAAGGGCAGGTTTGGCAAAATAAAATAATTGTAGTCGAGAAATAGCTCTTTTCTGGTTAGGGGTAACATTTGTCAGCGTTATTAATTCTCATACAGGGATAATGAGATAACCAGTCAAACCCAATGGGAAGAGTGTTGTTAATTCCTGGAAATGTTTACTAGTGGAGCTACATCGTGTTCCAAATTAATTTGATTTCTCCCATTTACCCAACTGATGAAACCAACAAGCAGCACAATTCTCATGTTATAAACTATTAAGAGAACACTTCAAATGTTCTACTACAAACCTCCCAATAGAGCGAGAGGAGCCATTGGCCACAGCGGCCATTTTGTTTGTATTCTTAGTTGGCACCAGGAGTCCTGCTTGAATTATTTTGGGGTTAAATATTTACAAAATATTTTTTTTAAAATAACTATTACTAATAAAATACAATAACAAAACCCACAAATAATTATGTTGGTTTTAGTTTCTATCGGTAGGAATTGCTTTAATGCGTAACCACGGACACAATAATGTCACTCCTGCCTCTCTATTATAACTCTCTAGTATTTGTCTCTTAAATTTGCACTGTTTTATTATGAGACAAAATTTCTCTATTCGTGATAAAATTGTATTTACTATATGCACCATATGTTTTGTATAATACCTGGCAGTTAATGACAACGACTAGTCGTGCAAAAGTATAACTTAAATTTTAAATGGAAAACAATAACTTGAGTATTTTTGCTCACAACAGAGTAAAAGTATGGCGACTTTATAATAAGTTGAATTCATGATCATTACAAGACGACGTAAGCATCAATTACATGGGAATAAATAATCATATAATACAAAAAGAGTGCATACTTTAATTTTAGGGCGTAGTGCAAGTACTTCATTCCGGACGCGGCCAGAGTCCAGTCGGCAGTGACGTCATGGCCACAAACACCCAGAAGAATGAACTTTAACTAAAACACGTTACTCCTTTTATTTTATTTACATTATGCGCATTTATTATGTTTCAATGATTATGTTATGTGACCATGTTAACACTGTTTTGTGAAATTGAGTAGGAAAAGAAAAGTTATGCGGAAACAATTGCAAACCGTTAGTTTAAACACGTGTTAATCGCATCAGGACGGTTAGTACACGTGACTAAAGAAGACGTTATAACGAAGAATAACGTTTGCGAGAGGAATCGGGATTCATCCCCGCTGTTCATGGCGCCACAGGAATGTAAAACTCACCCCGAGCAGACACACTTTCAGCTCCCTGATGGCCATGATGAAGTTCAAGCCTCTTTTTAACAGCCTCTTGTCTCCATTTGTCGCTTTGCTCCTATCCCGGTCATTTTAACTGAAAAACACAAACTCTGACCATCTTCTTCCCAAAATAACGGAAACTGAATCGGAAAAAAACAGCTGAGCTGTCAATCATGTCACGTGACGGCATACACCACGCCCAAAATGAAAACGTTTGTTTAAGTATTTACTTTTTGTCGCCTATAAACTTTTTTTGCCAGTTATAAACTTTGCATTTTATTGTGTTTTGTATTGTGTTGTCGTAAAAGTGTCATTGTTAACGGAATGCATAAATATGAATAAACGCCTGAGCGGTAACTTCTCTATGCGGAATTCTGCTTGAATACAAAAATAAAATTGCTACTCAAACTTGTAGCTCAGTAAATAATGTTTCGCTACTTCACTCTCAGTAAAAAAAAAAACTGAAGCGCAGTGCTCTATATTATTGTGCTGGGAATAAAATCAGCAAGCTTTTAAAGCAAATTTCTTCCTATTTTTATTTAATGGAATGATATCACCCCATAGAAATATCATTATCTTTGTCACAGATGAAATGTATCTGGTCATGGGACCGAGGCTTTCCTCTAGGGCACTCCGGATTCCTACCAAATATCTTGGTTTTGAAAATCGATTTTTAAACTTGTATAAGACATCCTGACCACTTCAATCTTCAAAATAACATTTCAAACTCAATAAAATCCTTTCTTACTGTAACTCTAGAACAAAAGTGATGAGAATATTTCCTTTCCAGTTTAGCAAATATGGGGTTTAAGTGACATAAACCCTGAGAATTCTTCTAAGAGAGCAATTTTCCTCAAATAAATCATTGCTATTCCAAAAATATGAGGAATCCCGGAGCTTCAGGAAAAAAACCTTGATCTCAAAGACGAGAACTGATTTATTTTTCCTCCCCAAAACATTCTTCAATCTGCTTTGAAAAAGGCGTAATGTTCTTTGGAAACACACTTGACCTGACTGGTTTCCATCCAGATTTGAAGACAAGGTGCATCTCTCTGCACGGGATAATCTCAAAGAAAAAGATCCGCTCTCTCCATTCTTTCTTTATTACCACAAGAGCATTCTGTTTGCAACAACCACGAACTACAAAAAGCTTCATCTGGAACATGAAGAGCTCGTTTACAAAAGTGATGAGCAGAGGCGGTAACAAAAGAAAGGACGCGATCACATGTTCAACCGGAGCTTTGACTGGAATCATTCAGAGTTCATGAAATAAATTCTAATGGACAGAGAATAATTCTACATCAAACAGCACTAAAGAAAATACAACAAGGACTGGATTCACAGAAGTAATTGGAGGGAACTTAGAGCATGATCTCATAATTAGAAAAATAAAAGATCAACTAAATCTAAAGCCTCTTTAGGTTCATCATTTATTTTCTGAAGGCATATTAGATCAAATTATATAATGTGTTATATTTCTAAGCATGGCTATAACTTTATTAAGCAATTTGGTGCAAATAATCCTAATAAAAAAGCTCCGCTGTTGTAGTTTAGTGTAACTCTCTCCATCAAATCATCATTTAACCTTTTAAAATAATCCACAAATCTTCTTGTGCTCACAATATGTTTAAAATAATCTCGGAAACGATCAGTGCCACAAAACAAACACCATCAAAATATGTCATCTTTTAAGTGCAGGTTATCGATGGACTCATTTGTAAATTAAATAAATCATAATAAATGTTCTAAAGTCATTTAAGAGGCGCACGTTGAAGAACACAGCACTTTTTTGGAAATAAATGCTTTTCAGTATTCTCTATACCTGTAGCATAGCTTAGCATACATCATTGTGCCCAGTTAGACCAGTAGCATTCAAAATATTGTCTTTTTTTAAACCTGATCTTACAGTGGAATGTCACTTTAAATGGGAACAGTAACGTTTGGAAACATGTTGATTATTGAAAATGCTACTGGTCTGATTGGAATCAATGATTTATGCTAAGCTACGCTAAATTTGCTGAACCTGGAGAGTGGCTGAATATTTTCTCAAACGGTAGTGGGAGATGAAAAAGGTAAACACATTTTAAAGAAATTAAGAAACATCGTCATTGTTTTCACAACATCCAGAAAACATGCTGCACCCCCCCCCCCAGCGCTTGATGGTGCTCACAAAGCCCAGGATGAAACAGAAATCATTCAAATGTAGCTTTCAAAAATGTGCATTTCTGAATTTTCCTCCATTTCTCTGCGACTGTACGAGATATATGATGAATCCTCACGAGGTTTCAGATCCTCCTGAGAGGATTCTCCAGCTACGGCACAGGTTCAGCTTCTCTTTCTACATATTTGTTACTGTGAGGGGAATAATGAGCTCGACAGCAGAAAAACATGAGGATAAAAGTGAAATGATTGTGACGTTTAGATTATACTTTTAGAGAGAATAATCCAGATTCCTACCCTGTCCTAATATCATAATCGGACAATAGCGATAGTATAAGATTTATTACAGTATATTAATATAAATTATGTATTTTTTTCACTAATGAGATTTAATGAAACGATGTTAAGGCTCATGCTGCATCTCCCACTGAAAAAATAAGTGGTATTTTTCTGAGTCTAGCACTGTTAGCTTAGCACAGACCATTGAATCCAATAGGACCATTAGCATTTCACAGTTTCAACTTGTGCAATATTTTCTTTCATGTTGTAATTCCAGCAGAAAATGAAATCCTTGATATTGTTATGAACTATATTCAATTCGGTAACTGGGGAATCGTGCGCAGCAGCAGCAGGGACATGCGGAAAACGTTAATGTGCTGCAGCTCTGGAACGATTCAAATTAGTGTCACTGGCATCGTTTCCCTCCACCCGCTGTGATCATATTGCACTAGAAAGCCAAGTTTCATTAAGAAATTTGGTGTTTATATGGTTAATCGTGTGAAAGCTACCGGTCCTATTGGATTCAATGATCTATGCTAAGCTAAGCTAAAAAGTGCCAAAACTCTAAAGCACTATTTATTATTTCAAGGGGGTGATCCAGAATGTCCAAAAAAGTAAACCGTTCCTTTGTGTTTGCGCCAGGAGCAACTAAAATGTTATTTATCCAGATGAGATTTACATTTTATCTTAGGATTTTACATAAATGTAGTTAAATCGAATTAATTGACAATTTAAAAAGATATTTCACCCCAAGAACCTAAATTCAGTGTCTGTCGATGGCACAGTGGAATGGTTCGACACGTTTTAACCCAGTGACTGATGTGGCGCTCAACAGATCTCTTTTAAGACGAACAAAGCTGCGGTGATAAAAAAATATTTGGCCGAAACCGTTAAACACTACGAATGGTTACATTCATCGAATCACTGCTTGGTTGTCCGCCCGTCTATTCTTGCTGACCTCTGACCCCTATTGATGGTTGGCCTCCCTCTTGTCTTTGCTGGGCGACGGCTTCAAAGCATCTTTTCCAAGCTTCCCATTGGCTGGGATGGCAGTGTTTTCCACAGCGACCGCTGCGGTGCTTTTGATTGGCTCATCATCTGGGCTGGGCTGAGTGGGCGGGGCCTGATCAACAGAGGGAGGTGCTACGAGTTCCTGCTTGTGGCTCTGAAGGAGGCGGAGCTGAACGCGCAGCTCCAAAATAGCCTCCTGCTCCTCGTGGATGGCCTGGTTCAGATGAGTGTTTTTATTCTGGAGAGAAAACGCAGGAGTTCCATCAAATTTCGACTTCTCTCTGAAACGAGGATACGTCTACAATCGCCAAGCAACTAGCCATGGTCACATGACCCTGCAGCTCACCTCCAGCTCTTCGTTCTGTTTCTGCAGCTCTTCGAGGATCATCTGGAGCTCCTCCTCATCTTCGCTCTCGCTCTCGCTGTCGGACGAGTACTCCTCCGTCTCGCTGCGGCCCTGCTGACGGCTGCGAGTGTCGTTTCAAACAGGAAACATAGAACACAGAATCAAAGTAGTTCACGATCAAAATCTTTATGATTTTCCTCCACTCCCTCTCTTTGTCCATGCTCTTAATCTACAGCTTTACAACCAAACCCCGGTGAGAAATGACTTGTGAAGTCACATGTTCCAGACTGAGGTGCAAAAAAAGGTTTACAGCATGTAAGGTTTATTTCCTCATTTCTTTAGTCCAAATACCTTTTTGAACCAAACCAATTGCTGACTGTCTATTCCTATTAAAAACTTATGATTCGGACTTGCCGTCAGCTCCAGATATTACGCACACCAAATATCTGTCGACCAGTCGACTACTCCTGCCGATCATGTATTTGGTAGTGATTTTCTAGCGATCCCGAGCAGTGCATGGAACTGGTAAATGTTTATATGTAGCCAGGCTTTATTAATGCTGTTTCCACACGACCTGATATTTCAAGTGAATGGTACATTTGTCGATGGAGGTTTGGGTGGAGCTTTGACCAGCATTGGTAGCACCTCTAACACTTAACAGGCTTGGCACTTAAACCAGAGCTGGGATGAGAAATGTTTGTGTGATGGAAAGTCCGAGCTGTATGATGCTGAAATTCATTTGAAAAAAAAAATCTATAACTTTGGAGAACAGTTGGTAAAAATTACTTGATGAACAGCTTTTCATAAATCACGCTGAAATGGAGAAAGCCTAGGGAAAAATACAAAAGCAAATTCTCTCATGTTCCACAAATCCAAGACATTGTCTCCACCTGAAATTCTACCTGACTTTGTCTTTTATTTTGTTTACAAATAGTTCGTTTGAAGGGAGAATTTAACGTCAACCGGGAATCAGCACTAACATCTGAAACATCTGCGTTTTTAGAATTTACTTGAATCGACATATTTCAAAAATATAATCTTCTCACTGTGATACACGACGCTAAACACTCAGAGCCCTCACCTCTGTATGTCCGCGATTTCTGCTCGCAGTCGTTCGATCTCTTCCTTCTCGGTGGCGATCTGTCTTCGAAGCACCTGCTCCAATGAAATCAGCTCCTCCTGCTCCGTCAGGATCTCGTTCTCCTGCAGGGGGAGACAAATGCGAATCACACTTTACACTTTCTCTCTGAGCAAAGTGTAAGAACTCTAATAAAAAACTCAGAATTAGTTCTGCTTCTCAGTTTGAGAAGACGAAGATAAGCGAATGAATGTAACCCTGGGATGGACTGGAAACCTTTGACGCAAAAATAGATTCTTGCGTGCCCTGAAACGAGAGTATTATTACTTGTGACGGCACCTGTTGTTTCTGTTGGTTTTCTTCTACATTGTACCTTTTTCTCCAATTCTGAAATGCAGCCGGAAGAACCTCGTGCAGGAAGCTTCTTACCTTTCGAAACCTTTAGAGTCTCTTTCCTCTATTTCTGACTCAAGACACGTAGATTTTTTAGGAAACAAATAGACTTTAGGAAGCTCCTCATAGGTCTGATTTACACAAAATCCAGCTCAGATCATCTTCTGGCTGTTCTGCCGACTGGTCAAACAGTTTCTACGCTACGCTTCGTTAAACAGTCTTAAGGCTACAGCTCTTCAAGGCTTTTACGTATTGGCACCAAACTTGGTGTGTGTTCTAAGAACCAAGATCGAAGGCTACCTGCACCGTTTCGGCACAGTGCCGCCTAGTGGTATGGAGATATGTGATATTTAGCCTTACATCTCCCAATTCGTTAGCCTCAAAACCAATGCATTGCCACAACGAGTTGAACCATGTCCAATTGTACATCACTGTAAATAACAAGACAAAAGTTTTCAGAGCTAGTTTTAAGCTTTCTGGTAAAAAAATGGTTGCTAATCTCTTTTGCTAGCTCTAGCCTAGAAAATTGAGGTCTACACTGTTTCTTCGGATTGGGGCCAAGAACAAAGACCATAACTGACCAAACTTCCTGTCCACCAATTCGTCTAAAACCAACATTTACCAGAATGTTAGTTTACCACATTTAACTCTTACCTGAAATTGTAATGGGAGCATACTCAAACCTTGTTTGTAAAAAGTAATCGATTTTTTTTTACGCAATGATAATGACGTCATTTCAAACGCTGTATCTCATGATTAGTTTGCTATTGGCCCCAAACATAATAACACCGGTTGGAAATGGCATCACCACTCAGATTATTTGAAATTAACCTCTTAAGCCCTGAGGCCTATTTTCCGAAAATCCTATACTTTTACTTTTTAAGGCATTTCTCAGCTTTTACAAGGCCTAAACTGCAAATCTTGGTATCAAAATGAAGATAGGTTCTTGGGGAGTGGTGTGGATGAGTTAATTTGACAGTCAAGAACACTGGGTAAGAGTAATTGATGTTGGAATGGCCAAAAAATGAACTCCGCCTAAAAAAAAACACATGTTTCCTCCAATATCTCCTTATTTTACTTATAACGAAGCAAATAAACACAATCAATTGTAACCACTACATGTCAAGGACATCTGTAGCAAGTTTGGTGTCCATACTACAAGAAACTAATATTCTGTACAGGTTTTGATTGAACAAAGTTCAGGCGTAATCCATGTTGGCACAGTTTGGCACAATTTGGCACAATAATTGAAATATGGAAAAAATCTTGTCCAAAGCTTCAGCTACGTTCATAGTCTTCTTTTCTTGCTTATGGGACATGATTTCAGCAAAAAAAAACTCCTAAAGAAACGCTGTAAAAGGGGGGTAGAAGCTCATTTACGCCATCTTGCTGCGCTTTTGGGAACCTTTCACTCACAAACGCTTTGACGTCGAGCTTCTGCGTGTCCCTACCCCCCGACCATCTGTCCAATCCGGGAGCTCTATATATCGCTGAAACGCTCTGATTCTGAGGAAGCCAATGAGCTCAACCATTTTGATACTGACGGGATCGCCGACGAATCACACGACGCGCAGCGTGGAGAGACCACCTCTTACGCACGGGGAGTCATTCCATATTTGGTGACGTCATGAGGCCAAGGAGCAACAGAAAAAATACAAAATGGAGTTTTCGCGAAGCTATCGACCGGACATAACAACAAACGGACTTTATCGCTATGGAAATAACTTTTTGTTGAAAAAACGGCAAAGGTAAGACAAGATTTACATGCTTGCTTTGTTTTTGCTGGCGTTTTTTCGGGGAACTTTCGCTCCCTGCTCTGAAATACTTCATGTAATGTAAATGAGTTGCATATCGCTGGATTCAGCTGGTTCTTAGCTTTCATTTGATGCCATGGTTTTGGTGTTTCCGTTTATATTGTGGATACATATCGCACATAAACAAAAACTTGGTCATGAATTATACTCCGACTATGTTGTTGTTTATTTGCATGGCGTTCGAGCTGTGGTTAACGGATATGAAATTGAATTAGATACGTTTTTAGAGGAGTTTCCGCTGAACACAACAGTATTTAATATGTGTGGGTTATTGTCAGGGTTAGTGAGCTATGAGTGAAAATGTAACGCACAAGGGGGCAAGTCCCCGGTACCGGGGACTCTCGGGCTTAAGAGGTTAATTCACTTCATTTGTACAATTGAGTCAAAATGTTGTTGCCTGAAGCTGCTTCCACAGATGTTTTGCCTTCTATCGATAAAGTCTGTTCATCACTCAACTAGAACACGGTCGCTCTCACCTGAGCCAGAAGCAGGTGAATGACTTCCTCCTCGTTCTCACACATCTCCTCCTTCGATACGTCCTCTTTAGACAAGCTGGCGATTTCCTGTGCGATTTTAGTCTCGCACTCCTGCAGATTCAGAGCGTCACGTCATGCAGCGATATAAACTCAGAGCATGAATCTCAGCAACTTTTCTTCCACTGTCATTGATTTTGAACAAACCGGATCGTGCTGAATTATATTTATGAGAAGAAAACCTTCCATCTGTTGCAGGAAGCCTCTTGTAGGAAAGGCATGGATAACTGGATATGTCTGGATGACATCACGTGCTATTTGCATATCTCACTAGCTACAGACTGAAAGAGCTCCTTCCGGCTGTGATCGTGTGTCATACTCTCAGCAATGAGAACGAGGGCTGGCTAAATCAAACCTGTCTCTTGGTCTCGCGCAGTTTTCGTTTGAGCGCCGTGACGATCCTCTGAACCTCCCAGAGTCGCTCCTCTTTGGACAAGTCCTTGACTCCAGCCTGGAGATCCCTGTGCAGACGGTTCAAGAGGAACTCCTGCAGACACACAGCAGCGGACACTGAGCTTCTACTGGCTACAAACCCGTTTAAATTTGCAGAAGAAGCTAATTCAAAGTAACGCAAGCTGCTCACGGCTGATTGGCTACAGCCTTTCCTTATAAAAGCGAGACTAAGCATCCCATTCGACACTCAGGAATATCACGGCTGCATCTGGTTTATGTTTTCATCTAACAGCAGCAGCACCGAAGCATCACATCAGGCTGTTTTCATGTTCCAGCAGCTTCTCTTCCCTTCGAGATGTTCATCTCCTGTTTTGAATAGAACACACATTTCCCGGTTCTGTGGTGGCCTTTGCCGGAACTACTGCAATAACAACAGTTTGCCCTCCAGCTACATTTCTACTCACAAGAAAAAAACTGCTCGTCTTTACTTTATTCAAACTGGAGCAGTCAATCATTACTCAAAAGAATATTTATATTAAAAAAGAGCTTTCCTAAAACAATATTTGACAAAGAACGCAGAACAGTTTTCTCAAAAGTACAAGTTTAAACTCAAGTTTTGAGATTAAAGTCAGAATTGTATTTTAATATACGGCCCCAATTATTTCCTGTGTTCTCAGAACTCTTAATCTTATTCTTTGGACGTTAATCTCAGAATTCAGAGATCTCTAGAGAATTCTCAGATTAAAGTAGAATTTGATTTTTCTGTAATCTCAGAATTCTGATTCCAATCTTAGAATGCTGCTTTTGATCTCACATTTAAGACATTTGAAGTCAAAATTCGGAATTTCTGTCCAAAAATATTTTGAAAAGTAAACATTTTGCCTTTTATTTTGGAATTCAAGACTCAACTCAGACATTTGACATCAGAATGTTGAGAAAAAAGTGAGATTAAAGTCAGAACTTTATTTTAACCTTTGACAAATAATCGTCTGCAATTTCAGAATTGTATTTAGAATTTAATTTTTCCATAGTGGCCTTTATTCTCTTCTGCAATCTTACAATTCTGCCTTTTATCTTGAAATATGATTTTAATTTCAGAATTCTGATTCCAATCTTAGAATGCTGCCATTGATCTCAAATCTTTAAACATTTAAGTCAGAATTCTGAATTTCTGCCAAGAAAAAAAAATCTACAGTCAAAATTCTGCCTTTTATCTTTAAACCCACCTGTCTGCGAATCTCCTCTTTGATGCTCTCCTGGGTGTCCGGGAGCGTCGGCATGGTGGCCATGTTGGACCAGCGGAGAGGATGCACGACTGGCTTCAGAAGCACATCCCCGAACAGCTCTCGGACGTGAGTGAAGAACACATACAGCACTCGGTTGCTGATCTAAAGATCAACGGAGAAGAAGAGTCAAAGAGGATTTGAGGAGGTTCATCCTCCCTCTTTCCCTTTCATAAATAACACATCTTTGCACTAAAACAGAAAATGATGAGCAGCGTAATATTAAACAGATCTGCTGTAGCCCAGGAGTGCTCCGCCCATTTCTGCTTCTCTCTCTCCCTCTCTCTCTAAATGTGACCCAAAACAATGCCCTCATTTTCAGCATGAGGGTGCCTCGTCCTCCACGTGTCCTTAGGGGCCGAGAAGCAGGACAACCTTCATTCCGAGAGCACTGCGAGGTTCTTTCTTCGGTTTAAATATATTCATCGAAATTCAGTTCAAAATAAGATTAATTCTATTGAGAATGGTCCTGGCTATCTTACTGGTAGAACAGACAACGCTCGATGATTGAGATGTTTTTAGGCTACACTCTCCAACACCAGAAACTCTGGAGCTCACATAGTCACCGCCCTGACTGATTGTGCTCCCACTGTTAACAATGATCACCAGAAGGTGGTTTGCCAAGCATTCATCCTCTTTTAAATGCTTTGTTCTTCTCTAAGAAGTGAATTTAAACGTGTTTATGCAACACTTCATCTTTTTATGCAAATTCATTAATTCACAGCTGACCACACCCCTTTCCCTGGGATTTTCAGGCATCGTGCTGTTTTTTTTGTTTTTTTTTTGTTCAAACAAATTAGAAACACATCAGTTTTTCCTGGATTCCATTAAAAACATCCATAATATTATTATTATTCTCCTCAACCTTATAATTCCTCTTTTCACCACTGGTGCAAACAGGAAGCAGCTGCACACAATTCTGATCATGGCAAAGGCTTTGGATACTTTATCAAAAGCTAAATTATAAACTTTTATAAAAACAAAAAAAGTTCAAAATGCTCTCGTTATGGGTTATTGCTTGTACAAAATTAAGGGGAGAGGGATCAATATCTTCCCTTTTTATTTAAAACCCTTAACGTTAATAACACTTTGCTGAACACAGAACAACTACACAGCTCAGTGTTAAATCAACACTACTGGAGTTAATGGTAGCCCAGTCAATGGTAAAACCAAATGAAATATGTTATTTTAAAAATCTAGTTCTAGTCGTTTTCCACGAAGATCTCGGTAGAATTCTCGATAGTCACCTGTATGGTGGGATTGAGGACGATGGAGATGTTCTGGATGTTCATCTTGGTGTCGTTCTCGCGGGCGATCACGTGGTCCATGTGCGTGATGAGCCAGGCCAGGAGGAGCTTGCTACCCGCAGGTGCCTCGCTCAGCAGCTTCTGGAACTCCTGCAGCTTCTCAGCTTCGCTGGGACGTCCGCAGGCTTCCTCCAGGCGCCCCGCCAGATCCTTGCCCAGCAGGTTATCGGGAAGCTCCCGCAGGTACTGCTTCAGCAGGCTGGCGACCGTGTGTGGATCGTACTCCTCCAGACATGGACACTCCTCGCGGTCGTACGCTGCCTTCAGCTCGTCCACTTTAGACTTCATCCCTGCAGATGTTCATTCTTTATTGTGTTGATCTTTTAAACGAGTTTAGAATGAAAAGCACTCATACCTGAGACGCGGTAGATGCCTTCACACTTCATGCCGTAGCTCTCGATGTAGTCCACACACTCTCTGAAGATGGCCGGCAGCTGAATCCCGTCGTACAACGCCGTTCTCCTCACCACTTCAGAGAGAGGCGCTCCGAAGATGGGGCGCAGCATCGTCGCTGCCTCCGGGAGCACGGCTTCGGGCTCGGCGCTGGGCTTTTTCTTCTTCTTCTTTTCTTTCCACTGCTTCACCACATCTGCTGCCGTCATGTCTTTAGACTTCTTGTCCTTGTTCTTCTCCTCTTTGGGACCCTTCTCCTTCACTTTGAAGTCCTTCTCTTTCTTCTTGGAGAAACTGGGCTTCTTGAAGACGTGGATGCCCTTGGAGCGCTTCATCTTGGACGGGCTCTCGGCATCATCGGCGGAGCTGTCCTCCTGGAAGGCTGCGTATCCCTCCGCTACAGAAACAGAGAAGAAGAGAAAAAGAACAAGATGAGGATAATCGGGATAATTGCAAAACAATGAAATCAATAAAAGCAAAAAACAAGGCAAAAGAGAATAAAGAACATGATATAAGAAAAACACAGTCAAGGAGAAGACAAGAAACTAGGAAGATTATTAGACAAAAGAAGCAAAGACAGAAAAGAAGGAAAGAAGATGGCGAGAAAGAGAGGAAAAGACATAAAAAGTCAAGGCAAGATTATAACTGAAGCCAAGAGAAAGAATGAGATGACGGGGAAATAAAAGACGCAAGATTACTTCGAGAAGAGTGGAAAAAGACGAGACACAAAGTAAATACAGATGAAAACAGGAGAAGAGATGAGTAGAAGAGAAGAAAGACAGAAGTCCAAATGAGTGCAAGACAAATTATCAGAAGGGAAATTAACAAAATAAAGATCAACAAAAACCTCGGCAAAAAGAGGAATAAACACAGACTACGACAAATACAAGTAAAAGAGAAGAGTAAACGAAGCCAATCATCCAGCACCTGTCCCCTGCTTCTCAAAACAAACGGAACCAGTGGAAACAAATAATGAAGAGAAAGAAGAAAAACTGGTCAGCGATATCCCATCTCTCTCTCTCTCTCTCTCTCTCCTCTAGACTGAGCTCCCTCACACACCTACAGGACACAGGGGGCGTGTCCTCAAACTCTCCATCACTTCCTGCTCGTGAGCTACGGGCTGCTGCAGGAAAGCTAAGAATAGAGGCATCGAGAGCCACCGAAACTGGAACATGTGCTGCAGACCACAGCAGAACTCCAGAGAACTGGGTTGAACACAACATTTCTTGTAATTAAATTTTAACTCATCTTTTTCAGAATTTTTTGTTTAGTCTACGTCAAGTGATTTTTTTTATTATTAAGTTTAAGTTTTATTGGTTGATGTCTTTTTTATTTTCATTGGTTGAAGTATTTTTATGGATGAAAATAAACCGTACACCACGGGACCTGGACACCTTTATGTGATTTCAAAGCAATTTAAAATAAAGGTCTTTGAACATTTTTTTTATCTACGTATGTATTGTTGTTTATTTACTTATTTATAATATTCAAGTCACTTTTTTTGTTCATTATAACTCATTGTTGGACAAAAAGCAGCATTTTATTTGTTTTTGTTATTTTCTTAACCTGAGTATTTAGGTAAAAAGCACCAGTAAGTGACTTGCACTGATTGAGATTTATATATTTTACATTGTCTAATTTTATAATTGTTTAATTTGTAGTATTTTGTAAGTCCGGTTTCATTTTTGAAAAAGGGTTTATTAAAAGTCCACAATATTGTTAATAGAAATCGACATATTTTTATGTACATTCAATATGGCACTATGCGACGGAATGTTTTCTCTGTTTCTGGCGCTTGAGAGACAATGGAGTAAAGTAAACTTCTTGAGTGTAGCGCATGATTTCTATTGTTTTTTTACTCTTTCTGAGATGCTTTTTGACAAATAAAAAGTGCTCAAAATGATGCGCTGGCATCACATGATCTGTATTTGGACATGGCACTATGCGACGGAATGGTTGCTCTTTTCTGGCGCTTGAGAGACAATGGATTAAAATAAACTTTGTGAGTGTAGCGCAAGATTTCTGATGTTTTTTTACTCTTTCTGAGATGCCTTTTGACAAATAAAAAGTGCTCAAAATGATGCGCTGGCATCATCAATGTCTGTATTTGGACATGGCACTATGCGACTAAATGTTTTCTCTGTTTCAGGCGCTTGAGAGACAATGGAGTAAACTAAACTTCTTGAGTGTAGCGCATGATTTCTGATGTTTTTTACTCTTTCTGAGATGCCTTTTGACAAATAAAAAGTGCTCAAAATGATGCGCTGGCATCACATGATCTGTATTTGGACATGGCACTACGCGACGGAAGGGTTGCTCTGTTTCAGGCGCTTGAGAGACAATGGATCAAACTTAACTTTGTTGGAGTAGCGCATGATTTCTGATGTTTTTTAACTCTTTTTATGATGCCTTTTGACAAATTAAAACTGCCCAAAATGATGCGCTGGCATCACATGATCTGTATTTGGACATGGCACTATGCGACGGAATGGTTGCTCTTTTCAGGCGCTTGAGAGACAATGGAGTAAACTAAACTTCTTGAGTGTAGCGCATGATTTCTATTGTTTTTTTACTCTTTCTGAGATGTCTTTTGACAAATAAAAAGTGCTCAAAATGATGCGCTGGCATCACATGATCTGTATTTGGACATGGCACTATGCGACGGAATGTTTTCTCTGTATTAGGCGCTTGAGAGAAAATGGATTAAAGGAAACTTCGTGAGTGTAGCGCATGATTTCTGATGTTTTTTTTACTCTTTCTGAGATGCCTTTTGACAAATAAAAAGTGCCCAAAATGATGCGCTGGCATCACATGATCTGTATTTGGACATGGCACTCTGCGACGGAATGTTTTCTCTGTTTCTGGCGCTTGAGAGAAAATGGAGTAAAGTAAACTTCGTGAGTGTAGCGCAAGATTTCTGATGTTTTTTTACTCTTTCTGAGATGCTTTTTGACAAACTAAATATGCCCAAAATGATGCGCTGGCATCACATGATCTGTATTTGGACATGGCACTATGCGACGGAATGGTAGCTCTTTTCTGGCGCTTGAGAGACAATGGATTAAACTAAACTTCTTGAGTGTAGCGCATGATTTCTGATGTTTTTTTACTCTTTCTGAGATGCTTTTTGACAAACTAAATATGCCCAAAATGATGCGCTGGCATCACATGATCTGTATTTGGACATGGCACTATGCGACGGAATGTTTTCTCAGTTTCAGGCGCTTGAGAGACAATGGAGTAAAGTAAACTTCGTGAGTGTAGCGCATGATTTCTGATGTTTTTTTACTCTTTCTGAGATGCCTTTTGACAAATAAAAAGTGTTCAAAATGATGCGCTGGCATCGCATGATCTGTATCATGTGATTTGGACATCAGTGTTTCACCTAGGATCATGGCCTTGGGGGGGGGGGGTGTTATGGGTGGTGCGGCAAAACACTCACACAAACACTTAATAGTGTTTATATGTTTCTTTTAATGGCAGTATACCAATATATTATAATGTCTGAACAATTACTGTACAATAACTAAACAACTGTACACTGAACTAAACACTAAACATCAGATTTAATTTAATATGTTAATTATACACAAAGTGTGCAGCTTTTGTCACTGCAGTGTATCTTTCTGGGCTTCTGAAAGAACATTTCCAGAGCATCTTGGTATGGATAGTCTGAAACTTCTGGCCCATTTATTGAGATCCGCATGCAGACTGCAAGATGGTCCCCTTGCAGCCTATTGCGAATGTCTGTTTTGACCTGTAAATACATTAACTGTTAGGCTTTAAAAGTGATAACTGATAAGTAAAAATCAACTTAACATAGTGATAGTTTAAAGCAGGAAATGCCATTGTATAACTAACTAGCTAGCTATTAATTAAGCAATTTATTTATCAATTCGTTCATTCATGCTTGTGTGTATTTACTTACTTACCAAGATCAGTCTTGTACAGCCAGGGGAGTATTTCGCCTCTGACAGCCAAGCTGGGTCAAAACCTGTCGTTCTGTGGTGGCTAGACTTTTGCTGCTTGTCAGGGGCAGGACATGCAGCACTTGGGCTCTTTTCTGTACTTTGATTCGGAGTAGGAAAGCTACACCGGCTGCTGCTCGCAGCAGAACACTTGCTGTCCTCGTCACCACCTTGGGAGCGTTTAAAGTAGTGATGTGTCGTTCAAGAATGATTCGTTCTTTTTGAACGAATCTTTAATGTGACTCCGTAGGAACGAGTCGTGTTGGAGAGGGATTCGTTCATTGGCGCATGCGCATCATTCTTGTGGTTTTCCGAGCGTAACCCGTTCATCATCAATGACAGAAGACCGAAAAGACCCGAATGACTCGAAAGATGAACTAATCTTTTCTGTTTCCGGAACCCGAAAAGATTAGGTCTTTTTGCGAGTCTCTCCGAAAGATTAGTTCTTTCAGCGAGTCCGGGTCATTTCGTTCTTTTGTCACGTGACCGCGCCACAACGTTAGGCAAAGTCAGTATGCAAATATTAGTTCATGATTAGTGAACGATTACTATTATTTTTATATTTATTACTACTACTGCTATTAACAGTTTTTGGTGCTCAACACATAATGTGTTAATAAAGACTTAATTTGTTCATAAAATCATTTTCAGATATTATAAATACTTTATACACACTCTTGGATTTATTTTTTTTTTTAAATACAACCTTAAAAAGATAAATCAAAATATACTTATACAACAGAAGACATTTAAAGTGCAAAACAAGCTGTAAAGTTATACAAATAAGTTTTAAAATAAATAACACGTTTGTGCCAAAAGAGCTATATAATAATAATGATAAATAAAAAATAAATTAGAATCAAAAGATACTATACTAACATTAACATATCAACACTAAAATCACAATGTAACAAACAAATTATTGGACATTTAGCAAATTATGAGCCGGAAAGAGAAAAGACCGAAACGACTCGGAGACTCGCAAAAAGACCTAATCTTTTCGGGTCCGGCTCATGGCCACTCCGTAATGTTAACCAATGCAGCATGAGCTGGAAAGAGAAAAGACCGAAAGGACCCGGACTCGCAAAAAGAACGAATCTTTTCTGATCCCGGCACTGTAGCGGTCACGTGACAAAAGTGCTAAAGAAGCCAGTCCGGACTGAGTGCACGGACTGCACACGTTAACATCAGAGTGAAGTAATTTTGTGTCGAACAAAAGAGATTTAAATCTAAAGAAGACAGATCAGAGTTTGGGTAAACCAGACTAAAAGACCCAGGTAGGCTTTAGTAATATATTTATATTCATTTTAAATTTAGCATTATAGTTTTGTCTTATTTGTAGTGTGATTCGCGTTTGTGTATAAAACGCTAGTAGATGTGGAAGTACACACAACATTTATTGATATTTTAGTAAAATGAACGAAATGACTCGAAAAAAGATCCGTTCATTTTACTGAACGAGACTCAAAGAACCGAATCCGTAAAATGATCCGAACTTCCCATCACTAGTCTCTGTCCGCTGATGGGTGTGTGTGTGCGCGCGCATCGGGGCGGAACTCCGCGGTGCACGCGCATCGGGGCGGAACTCCGCCGTGCGCGATACGGAGGACAATTGTAAACGCGCAAACGTTGAGACAGAAATTACATGCCATCGTATAAATAACATAATGCTATTTAGTTTAATAAAAGAAAAAAGCACAGACCTGTTATATATAAATTACTTCTGTCGTTTTTCGACGAAAATAAAATAAAATTAACTTGACCTTCAAGGGGGGCGGGGGGTGCCGTTGGGGGGGGGCGGGGCGCCCCCCTAATATAATGGTAAGGGAAACACTGATACAGATATCACTTACAGCTCTCTAGCAACCAAACTGTACCTTAGCAACCACGTTTACTGAATTCTATCTTAGCTTTGGTTAATAAGAAATACATGGGGGTTGGACTCTGCGATGGACTGGCGACCAGTCTGAAGTGTACTTCCATAGCAACCAGAATGTTTACCATAGCAACTAATTTCGCACATCACTATTTCAGCTAAGGAAAGTCACAGGGATTGGGGACCGAGGCCCGGGGATTGCTTTAGATCACTCAGATTGGTATGAGGAATTTTGTATGAGGTCACCGACTTCTCAATAACAAGCAAAAATTTTACCATGGCAACCAATCCATTTTGCTGATAATTTGCCAAAAAACAACTACAGACATTTATTTTTGTGCTAAAAGATTTTTTCAGACGTGTCCATTTTGAAATATAGCTCAAAAGATTGAGGGTTTGGTACCAAATCTGTGTCTGTCTGACAAAATCTGCTCTAGGCACCTGCTCTACCTACTGACAACTCATCAAGGTTATGGAAAGAGCTCCCTCTGGAGATTTTCACCAAAGCCACTTGCAAATTCACCAACCACCAACAACCAAAATGTAAGCAATGATGAAGCATTGTCGCGCAAAGACATTGAGAAGAGATCTTACTGCGTTTCTCTTTCTTCTTAAACTTGTTCTTCTTCTTGTTATGCTCCTTCTCGTCATCCGAAGCCACGTCAGGAGGCTCATGATGGTGTCCATCATGAGGAGGCGAGGGGTCTCCTGTTCGATACAATCCTGGGAATTTAGTCGGACTGATTTCCTCAGAGCTTGGGGTTCGAGCCACGCCCCCAGGATGCTCCGCCCTCCTTTGCTCTGCAGGGCTGCTATTGGGAGGCAGGAAACACTCTGTCATCTCTGTGCCACCCTGCTATTGGCTTCTTGCAGGAGGGAGGTTTGTGATTGGCTACGCAGTCTGACGACGCATCACCTGAAGAGAATGCAGGAAAAATTGTTCGCAGTTGTGAAATTTCATATAAGAAAATATTAAGTTATCATCATGTACTCACTCTCAATCTGCTTTAAATGTGTACGGTTCCATTTTCATGAAAAAATAGAAGATTTTTTTGGAAACTGATGAGCTTTGAACTTTATTGTATGAAATATATCAAAGCTACAGAAGTAAAAAGGTTTGAATGATGAAATATCTGATCTGAATATTTAAAAGCTATTCTGTTCATATATACAAGCTGACGTAATGGACCGACGTAATGGACCGAGGAGAACCACTAGAGTCACCTTCTCAAGTTCTTTCCATCACACAACTTGAGTTTGACGCATTATTAAAATTCTGTACATAAGGCAAACCGTGCGTATAATCAGCTGCATATAAACAAATGTTGTCTTTCAGTGTGTTTTGGTGGCTGTACAAATTTTTACTTACATAAGAAACAGAAAAACATGCCCTGAACAAGTCAAACTGTATTTATTTTATATTCAAATCAATTTATGTAGTGCAGAAATTCAGTTTCTGTGACTTATAGTTATCAGCAAACACAAACACACACACAAAAACAAGTTTGGACTAGTGATGGCATTAGAGAGTTTGAGATTCTTTATTTGGTCAAGAGAAGAGTCACCCTCCTCTAGTAATCTCATAACTTTACCCTTACAAGCGAGGAGAGAGCAACAGAAAAAAACAACAGGTACTTCGAGCCGGATAAACCTTGCTTTAAGTTTCTGCATGCTTTTAATGTTATTTAAAAAGCTGGCCCGATCTACCTAATACTGTTGAAGTCAATTCTAACAAACCCAATGTGTTACTGTGTGTTTTCCTCCAGATAAGTGGTTCAGAGAGCTGTCTTGATCCAAAATAAACTTCCAAAAAGGACATTTATGTGTTTCTGTAAAAACCTTTGTTAGTCAGAAGCCGAGTTTTTAAAATCCATTGTTTGAATCACAACTTTAATAACAGCTGTCTGTTGATAATCACACATCAGACAAAAATGCGTTCAAACGGTATTCGATATTTTTTATTATATTAACAAACATTTGAAAGTATACTTCCTTTAACGCAAAAACGCATTAAATGCACTTATAGCGAAATTATAACGGGATGAATCAGAGGTAAACAAGTAAACTTGCTTGTGCTAGCATGTTTGCTAACGAACAATGCGTTTTTTTTACAAACTGCCAAATGAAAATTTCATACATATTCATTTTTGTGACGATAAGTAATAAAATATGACAAATTATTATTAAATATGTATCAATTAATTTAAAAAAATCAGCGCGCTAACCTGCTGTGGTCCTGTAACAGCTGCACTTCCTGAAGCTTGTTTACGTCCCATCTGACACACACGCATGCGCCGTAGCAACGCTCTTGCATTCTGGGAACTTTAGTTTAACTTAACGGCAATCTACTTATCTATTGTAACGTATATATTAACAAAATGTGGAATTATATATTGCGATTTTTATTTATGTCTTACGCTAAAAAATATTACGTTAAAATTATTATGTTAAGTCTTTATTTACGTCACAATATTGCTCGTTCGCCAGCAGAGGAAGCTGTTGAGCAAAAATGGAACATAACTTACTCAATTTTATTTTGATTTTAAACCTTTATAGATGTTTTAAATATTACTTTAACTAAACGTACAAAAGCAGATATCGAGCGACCCATTCTACAATCCGGAATTAATGTCTAGGCCGGGCCTGCTGTTAGCATACAATTAGCCTATGTAGCATCTTCTTTTCCTTTCGGCTGTTCCCAGTTTAGGGGTCGCCACAGCGAATCATCCTTTTCCACCTAACTCTGTCCTCAGTATCCTCTACTCTTGCACCAACTACCTTCATGTCCTCTTTCAGCACATCCATATATCTCGTCTTTGGTCTTCCAAATTAGCCTATGTAGCATACACTATATAATTTCAGTTCGATTGCTCTAAAACTAAATTTATTAAAGACACCAGACATTGTGGGGAGAGTTAGGGTACACAACATTTTGTACACATTGATAATTCAAAGCGCTTTACAAAGATTTAAAGCAAAATAAAACGCAAAGATCCCACATGACTGAAAAAACAATTGGACATAACTAAAAAAAGTTTGACAACTAGTTCAAAGTTAAAACTGAAACTAAAAGAGCAACTTTATTGGTACTCTGAGGTTGAACGACACCAACCTCAATAAAACAAAACAAAACTGAACAAGAGCACTAAAAACCTCAAATGAATATTAGAAACATTGTGTTTGTGCTCTGATGTCAGTATAGCGGAAGGTTCGTATACCACCCTTGCCCCTCTCTCTATCCAACTCTTTCTGTCTACTTACTGTCAGTTCAAAATAAAGGCTGAAAAAAGGCCAAAAAATAAATAAATAAATCTTTGAAATTCAAGCTTAAAACATTTATCTTAAATTAGCCATCCCAATCAGCTTCCTGTTTTAGCCATTGTTTTCTTTAGTTTCTCTTTGGAAAAAAGGTTATATTTATTTTTTTAAGCAAAACACCTTGAATTAGTTGGGAATTTACATGGTTTTGTATGTAGGTTACATCAGTTCCACAAGATCTGAATGTGATCTGAACTCCCAAAGTTGCATCATGTTTAGACATGTTTGCATAATTTGATCATTTGGAACCCGTCCACACAACAAAATCAAAACAATTGTTTGTTTTTTTATTTGATTTGAATAAATTGTGCCCTGTGTTTGACGTATCTTGTGCTAGCTCTGGTTGTTTCAAGTTTAAAACACAGATAAAACTATTAACTTATATCATTTCTGTTTCTTGTTAGTGGTTTAAAGAGCTAATAATCTTCACCAAGGAGACTCGGATCAAGTTTAGGCACCATTTCAGCTTAATTTGGTTGGGTTTTACATCCAAATTACACCAAAACAACATGACTATTACTTTAAATGTTCTCTAAATGCAGAAAAACTATTCTTAATGCTTGTTCTTTTCTGAAATCACGCTCGTGAATCATGCATGAGTGTTTTTATTGCTATGGGAATCATTAACTGGGGTTCCAGATAGGAGTTTTATATAACCCACATCATAAATCTGTTGCAGTGGAACATGTTAATAACTGATAAATGAAACCGAGTCAGTGCTAACAGTTGGTTATTATTAATTCAACATCTTTTAATAGTAGAGTTTTAATTATAGCCTATAGACATTGGGGTGAGCGTGGGGAAATGAACTGATGCTTATCACTATCTTTTAATTACAGCGTCTCTAAAAAATAGGGGGTTCATTCCATAATCTAATCCATCTAATGGTAACTGAGATTTACCTAAACATTAGTCTCTCAAAAAGGACTCTCTTTGAACCAAAACACACAATAAACGCCCAGCAAAGAATGAAAAAGATCATCTCTGAATCGTTCTCTTTCACTTCGGGCTCTGAACTTCTTCTTTTGTGCATCGAGGACTCTGAGACGGGAGTTAATTGGTTTTTGTGACCTTTTTGAGCTTTCTTCTTTCCAAACCATTGAACTTTGTGTGGGAAACATCAAAGCTTAACTGAGAGACGGACAAGTGAGACCTTCCTGAAAGGAGCTGCAGGGATTACTTGAATATCTTTTATTGTTTTCAAGTAAATACCAAACCATTCTCTTAAAAGCTAATGTGTGCAATCATTGTGCTTATATAATGTTTATATAGACGTGCAATAAAACGCAAAACTCATAGACATGCGCAAACCTAAACAGAAAAAAGAAACCTAATAAATGTCCTTATCCTGTATTTGTCCTGGTTGTTATCAGAGGATAAGACAGACTCGTGTTGGGAGCCACTCATCAGAAAAGTAGGAGAGCGTTACATAACAAAGCAATGGATGCAGTTTGCAATGGTGATCCATTAGTAAACCTGACAAAAACACAGGAAAGTGCTGAGAAATCGTTCAGCGAGGGACCAAGAAACTCAGAGTCGAGGTTAACGAGGCATTGTGCAGAATTATTGATGAGCATTTGTACAAGGAGAAACCCTCAGCAAAAGGTAAACACAACGAAAGTCTGACACTGTAGCCCAAACAACGACATGGGATCCACGCTACTTCACAAGCCAACACAGATCTTATGATTAAATCGTGAAAAACATACCACCTTTCTGCTTACAGAAGATTCTGGGCAGATTCAGCTCATCTAACGTCCTCTTGAAACTTTTGCACAGCGAGAACAAGCCGCAATTTTGATTTTTGCGACGTATTTTCCAAATAATGAGTGTTTTCTTAAGTTGCAGTGTGTTTGACCTCTCTCTGCCATCGTATTAACCTTTTCTATTGGCTGCAGTTTGGTCTCTTTTCAGATAATTTGGCAGCTTTCTGTGCTTTTTCCTTAAACCAACCCACACAACTGGTGAAAATTTACGTCTGATTGGGATTTAAAAAGTAAGTGTTGGAAAATGTCTCAATAGCGCCACCTAACACGTTTCAGTGTAGGTGCTGACAGTTTGTCGTAGGCAAATGAAATTCGGCACACACGTGTAGGGTCCCAACACTTAAATATAATATGGATTGTGTTTCCAAAATCGACAGGAAGTCCTTATTTTGAAAAAAAAAAAACACTTTTGCTTATGTCATACATTAACGAACTTCATTGGTCTTATCGATGTGCGAATGGCAGACATTGATCGTCGAAATTTCATCTTAACAGGAAGTTGTTAATAACTCGGCTATTCAATTCCTGATTGGCCCCAAATTTACCAACTACGTTAACAGTTCAGGTCTGAACACATCTGCAATGTACTCTCTCTCTCTCTCTTGGTTATAGCGCCACCAGGTGGCCACAGGAAATACGACATATATACGAAATACTTCTCTCTACTCATTTTCACATAAAAGGACAAGAATATTATCCGAAACTCTGACTAATTCAAAGCACCATCTGGGGAACATCTCATTTTGTAACATGGTTTTCATTACTTTATTTGCTTGTATTGTCTAGTAATTTTGACATTTTCTAAAAGTTCTTGACGCCGGAGGTTCAAGAACCCATTGATTGCTGCTTGCATATTTATTTTTGTTTAAAACTGCACTGTTTTTGTGTAAAATCTCCCACTCAGAAAATAAGCAATGTTTTACCATTTCGGAGTATATTTAATCAAGCATTAGCTTAGCATGGTCCATTGAATTTAATTAGACCAGTAGCACTGGTTTTTGTGAGAATGTGTCTAACCAACATCATTCTAATATTTATCTCATTTAACTTTTCACTCTGATCATGCGTGACGGGTGTACAGTTAAAGGACTACTGTACGACCGGGGAAATAAAACGGCTTCACACCCCGGCTGCAATATCTGAAAAACAAACAAACAAAAAAAAGATTTGTTGGCAGGATGTGCCCTCACTGCCTCGTAGCTGAGTGGAAGTGGAAATGTGAAACTAAAATTAAGATTCTCAAGTGAATTTTGAAGAAAAAAGGGAACAACTCTGCGATAAATTTCAGTTTTTTAATGCAGAGATCTCCAGTTAATCGTGGCTTGAGACCTACTCAGAAGGTTCTGCATCGGCTTTGGGCCAATGAGCCTTTGGGTGCAGAACTATTAATTTCTGTAGGAACTTTAATTCCCTCGGCACAGTGAGCTCATCCTCCTGTTATCATGTGTGTTCTGATGAGCTCATGATCTGATAAAGAGAAGGCCGATCTAAACAAGCACAGAATGATTTAACCGGCCAGTCAGCGGCCGCTCTAGCCATTCCCAGTCCAGTCGAACCATAGACTCATCTGGAGATTATCTGCAGGTTCAACTTTGTCCCAGAACAGAGAACACACAGAAAACGCTTCTCTCTCGGTGGATTTTAATCCATTTCTAGTGTTTGTCCTGTTTGTCTCTGTGGGGGTTCGTGGTGCCGGACCATGGCTCTTCTCTCAGACAAGGTGAATATTGCTCTGCCGCCGCCGCCGCCGCGTTTACGGTGATTTTAAACGATCAGTTTTATATCCGTCTTTGAAGTAAAACTCAATTTTTCTGTTAGTTGGGAAAGTAATTTTTTAGGATGAGACACTATTCTAATTTAAAATTTTGGCTACAACTGTTTTTATTTATTTGTTTGTGACCGTAAATATAATTTCAACCCTTTAGAAAGTTGTCTGATAAATCCGGACAACCCCTTGAGTGTTTCTGAATGCCAACCATATTTAAAAAGAATCTTTCAAGCATTTTTAAACATATAAATCTGTATAACTATAATATATCCTACTTATATAGAATAAAGAAGTACACATTTAGCGGTATTTGAAACGTCCAGTGTTATTGTAATAGACCGCAAATTCTGTATTTATCTCACACACTCACCGGCCAGTTTATTAGGTACACCCCAATGCATTTAGACACGGTGAAGACGATCAGCTGCAGTTCAAACCGAGCATCAGGGGAAGAAACATGATTTAAGTGACTTAGAACGTGGCATTGTGGCTGGTCGGAGAATTTCAGAAACTGCTGCTCTAATGGGATTTTCACGCACAACCGTCTCTAGGCTTTACAGAGAGCGGTCAGAAAAAGAGAAACTCTCCCGTTCTGTGGGCGTAAATGCCTTGTTGATGCCGGAGGGCAGAGGAGAATGGTGACACTGGTTTAAGCTGATAGAAAGGCGACAGTAACTCAAATAATACAATCGACATCTGCAGAAGAACATCTCTGAGCACGTCGCCCTTGAGGCAGATGGTGCTTTTTAAAGTTTAACCGCGCCTATTCTTACATATTCATACGAGAGTCTGCAGTGTCATTAGCAGTGCTAGCAAAGGAAAAGAAAACACTTTACTGGGGAAAAGAGGAAGATTGAAGCAGAGTTGACAGAAACATCTCTCCATGGGCCTGTTTACAGCATAAAGCCACGGGGTATCATCAGAGGTGTCAGGAAATGATGTCAAAATAAATAATGAAAACATGAGACTCCGTGACCCAGAAAGAACTGTCAAGCGTTGACACGAAGACGTTCAAGCCTTGCTTTGCTAACTTTAAAGGAAAACCCCAAATGAAAAGAAACTCAGGCTCTGAACAAGATCTTGGTGTCGAGTTTGGGTTTTCTCTCAGAGAAAGTAAGCTAAAGCTGTTAGAAGCGGCGAGAGGTTTTGGTTTTATCCGGTTGGTTCTTTCCGAGGAAATGGGTACTCTCTGTTCCTAGTGGAGTACTGGATTGCTGACCACCAACTTGAGATCGAAATAAAAAAACTGACTTAAACCCCTGCTAATAATTAGCTCACATCATAACTCCTCTGATGTCATACGTGTTATTGTATTACAACTACCTGCATAATTCTAATCATGTCACCTGTAACAGAATGAGTACAAACATGACATTCATTCATTCACTAAAGCTTTCTCTCAGGCATGGAATCGTTAAAAAAGTTCATAAGTGCAGTTTTAAAAAGTTTTGTTTTAAACAAAAAAAATCTAATTAATTAAAACGTTCATCTCATGCAAGAAGGCACTGAATTTACAAGCTTGGTCACATGCTACCTCTGCCTCACGAAGACAACTGAAGGGCCCCCCCCTCCTCCTTTTCACAAAGAAAGAGAGAGAGTCAGTTTTGTAAGCGATATATTGTTTTATTCTTGCGAGCTGAAACATATCAATGCCATTGGGAATAGAAATAAATCGTTTCAGTCGATCTCCATTTAGATTAATCTGGGATAAAACTGGGACGTTTTACGGTAAATCTCAGAGCTCGAATGTTTATCTTCAAAACAAAGCTGCGGGTTATATACATCAGCAAGCTCATCAGCTCTGGCTGGATCTTCAATCGAATTCTACCAAGATGGCACATTTATTGAGCTGTTTTTATTGATTGTGTATAAATGTCTCTCAAGGGTTTCTTGCAGAAGCAGAAAGCGTAAATATTTGAATATTTGCATTGTGTGACTCAAATGTGCTGAAGTAGAGGCGTACGCAAGATCAGTTTTGCTGAATAAAGGTCGTTAATAACTGAGATCCATGAATGCTGCAAAGGAGTCAAAACTTGACGTGACAGAGATGCACCGGAAACCGACGATGGAGACATTTGGAACGTATTTGTGAACGTTTCTTTTAGGAGTTCCATATTTCACGAGGCACAATGCTGCGAGTATAATGGCTGCTGATGTACACTACTCTATAATTTACCCACGTTCACATAACCTCAACTCAACTAAAGCACTTTAAACAAAACAAGGTTCCCCAAAGTGCGGAAAAAAGCATAATATTAGTAAAAGCACACGGCAAAAGAACATTTTAATACAAAAGAGTCAAGATTCCAACTCAATTAAAAACCAAAGTGGAGAAATATGTTTTTAAAAGTGCGTCCATCTGTCTGAGGTACTGGGGCAACTCAATCCAGATCTTTGCTGTACCTGAGAGAGCGAGGAGGGGTGTACACCTGGATCAGGTCAGACTGGTACTGTGGAGCGAGACCATGAAGACATTTAAAATCAATGCAGAAATGAACTGGGAGCCAATGAAGTGATGCTAAAATGGGAGACATACACTCTTGTTTCCGTGCACCAGTTAAACGAAAGGCAGCAGGGGTTCTGGAGCATTGCAATAATCAAATTGTAGTAAAAAAGCATGGATTAAAATCTCAAAGTCACAGCGAGAACGAAGAGGTTTAACCTTGACCACTGGACTTGACCATTGAGCTACTATGAGGATAAAAATGAAGTTGCTGTTCAGTTTCGGTCTCAAATAATCATTTAAAACACCCAAATTAACAAGTACCTTAGAGATGTCAATGGGGCCAAGTAACAGAACCTCAGTCTTTTCCTGATTTAAATATAAGAAGTTACACAAAAGCCATGCCTTAATCTCATCTGCTCAACGGCGGGCCTCCATGTTCAGTGGGTGGGGCTTAACTCATCTCTTGAGACGGATAAAGAGATAAATCCGACAATATTGATGCTTTCGACAGATTTGGATTTTTGACACAATCCTCAAACCAATGGAGAGGTGGTCGCACCAATGACCCACTCAACCAACGGCATATTAAGTCATTTCCTGGAATCGTTCCTTTTCTAGAGGCAGGAAAACTATTAGAATACAATTGTGAAATGATTCAAAGTTTGGCGCGCCCATTTCTGGAGGCGCCACTGTTTGTTGGAGCCAAGGACACTGGCGAAGACAAGTCTCTTCTGACTTTTAGCCACCAAACAAATCGAGCTAAACATGTGCTCGATGAAAGAGCTGAATCGAGATCACTGATGAGAAAGCAATCTATCGACACTAGGAGCATCGCTCACGGCTGAGAGTGTGTCTATAATTACAACGTTTGCTTGATCTGCTGTTAATGGAGAGATCTGCCGAAGGGTCTGCTCTTGGTGAAGAACGCGGAGAGAGGGATGAATAATTGAGATATTTATGATCTTACTCTGTCATTATTGTCTCTCCCTCACACGTTCAAGGCCTTGCTCATTACGACAGCTTTTCTCTTGAGTTTTTAAAGCGAATAACAAACATCCAGAGGAAAATCACAATCTAAAACTGTATCTAATCACATTCTAAGGAAAGAAATGTAACTTTTTTCACCACTAGATGTCGCTTGGAATCATGAATAAACTCATGTGAGACTCATAAATAAACATGAGAAAATAAAAATGGACAACCTGGATGAGTTTCACTCACTGTGACTCCTGTGTAGATGTGATTTATGGTGAAATGTATCTATTCCAGATATATTCTTACAGTTTAACACTCTTTTCTCCTAATCACCAGATGATTTCTCTGCACCCTCAGGTATATTTAGGAACAGACCTCCTAGATCTCCTCCTGCAGCCCCATAGACTCCCTGGGACGGCCGTGGAGCGCTCACTCGTGGATCAGCATGTGAGTGACCAGAGTTTATCTGATAAACAGCTGTCCAGCTGTGAGCACACGGAGGACATTTTTAATTTGGTTAATTGATGATGCTCTCTGAAATATTCCTGTAAACCGGCCATGACCCAGATTTAATCTGACGAGTTGTGAGTGTTTATACCGAAAAGCGAGTGCACTTCCACTGCAGCCAACTCTTTCAGATATTAAAAGCACCCTCCAGATGCACAAAACAAACTCATTTATTTCAAGGCGAACCTGAATATTCATCCATTATGCAAATGAAGTGACCAAAACCCTTTAAATGAAAGGTGGGCACCACAGACTGGGTAAAAGTATGGAAGTACTGTCCTGGGCTAGGACTCTGGGGAGTGTCTTTACTTTTAACCAGGAATGGGAACAAACAGTACATTGCTTCACCGATTAACCATTACCATTTTACTTGAGCTTTTTTGCATTTGCAAATCAAATATCTATGACTTGCTTCTGAACAATTTGGACTCTAAAATTGTCACAAGAACCTCCCATTATCTCCTCATAGGACACAGATCCAATTTTTACATAATTAGTTCCAAACCAAACCTTAATGCAGGTTTTACGAATGGCGCTTGAACAAATATGGCATAAAAAAATGATCATAAGGCTATATCTCAGTAACGCTTTAGTGTATCGTGGCCAAACTTGGTGGATGTTGCACTAGCAATGGTCTGAGGTTGCCTGCAGAGTTTCAATACAGTGACCCCTAGTGGGCCGGAGATAATGAAATTGGCCTTTTGTCTTTTAAGTCCATAAAACTCATCAGTCTCAAATTAGTCTCAATGTGTTCTGACAATTATAATGAGCATTTTGCCATTTTGAATGTCTGCACATGTTTTATGGCAGCACCACCTTGTGGTCAAAAAATACAACCAATACGTAAATCCAAAGATTTTGCTCATAAAGTGCATTACACACCATCTATAAATGGGATTTTTGTACAGTAGTCTGCTCAGGACTGTTGCTTCACCTTTAGATAAAAGTGAGAGCAGGTGAAATGGAACACAGAGTGTGTCTCGAATAGAGAATCTGGCTTTAAATGAACTCAAGCTTCCTGTGTTTTGAAATGTGACGTTTCTTCAGGGAAATCAATGAAAGTCTTAGCTGGCTGAGCTCATTTGTTAAAGCTGCCATAAGTACAGACTAACACTGAAGCAGATCAATGCTACACGACAGAAACCCCGCCAAGGAATAGCATTCTTAATAACACTATTTGATTTATCTATTCAAGATCTGGATTATTCTCAAATAAACATCCCATTATATTAATATGGGGAAAGCTCTTCAGCCTGAAATGCACTGCTTCTCTTTAACCCCGACAGTTCTCACTCTGTATTTGTACCCGCTGTTTGTTTTGTTCCTGCAGATTGTGAGTCAGGAAGGTGTTGTGGATCATTTCCTGGATTCCCTGTTTCCATCATCAGAGGAGAACTTGAAACCCTGCTCACCTCTCTGGGTGCCCTCGCCGTGCGACAGCGGCATCAGTGAAGATGCCATGGACAGCCCTCATCCATCGTATCCCGAAGCAACACATTACACAAAAGAAGCAGCTTATTCACCATCACCGGTTCCCGGCAGCCCCCTCTTCCCCGCTATGTTCCTCCCTCAGGTTGTAAAGATGGAGCCAGATTTCTCCATCGATCTGGGTGAGACTTCTTTGCTCAAACCTTACCCACTTGACCCAGAAGGGCCACTTGTTGGTAGCAATGTAAATACCTTTATTTCCACACATCGACAAAGATCATTTGAGGTGAGTCTGTGCTTCATAATCAGAGATGAACAACAGATTTTACAGAGTGGAAAGATTTATCCATCTGGATAGTTCTTAATCAAACGACCGACTCTCTGTAGACAAGATGATGCACAGATAGAGTAACTCAGCTGCTGGATGCTTCAACACAATTCAAGAATTAGTTGGAAATGCCTGGGGTACATGGATCGCAAATGGCCATGCTTCTGATTTTAGGGTGGAAATTGTGGAAATAACTAAAAATGGCCAGCTTTCAAAATAATGTCAGGATTGATTGAATTCCATTTATTCTTTCAATCTCAAAAAGCTGTAGGCTCTGCAAAACCATCAGAACGCACAATATAGGCTTTCAAGCTTTTGAGTTCAAAGCTTGAGTAAATGCACCGCAGAAGAGTCCGAGTGAATGCACTTATGATTCAGAGCTGGACTTGATAAGCCTGTGATCTTCCAAGGAAGCTGCTCGATACAGGCCTGATATTACTTACTCCTGCAGCATGGTTGGGATTCTAATGGAGCACTCTGTATGGACTCTTACTCAAACTCTACAAGAGGGAATTCTAAGATACTGCAAAGCCAGCTGACGGTACAGTCACCCCAGCTGGCCCTGGGTCTCCTAGGGGACTCTTATCACCTACTGGAGAAAGCTCATTTCAGCACCTTGTCATCTCATCATGGGCACTTCCTCTATATCCAGCTTGGAGAATATTAAGACACGAGGCAAAACCAATCCCTTCCTAATGCACTCAGTCTTTCTGAGGCTCCTATTTCACATTGGAGAAGGTTACGTTAGATACTTGATAACTCTTAATGTAACCTCTTCTATCTCAACCAGGGGGAATACTGAGACATTGCAAAGCCAATGCAGTCCCCTCACTATTCCCTGGGTTTTCTTAGGGCTTGCAGTCACTAACTATCAAAGGAATGGTCTACGGCCACTTGTTCCATCTCTGCCAGGGGGAAATACTGACCGACTGCAAAGCCAGCTAACAAACATATCCCCTTCACTACGCACTAGGTCCTCTTGGACCCATAGTTACCAATTGTAAAAAGCCTGAAGTTCGACCAACTGTTACCCTCCTTGAACACTTGCTCCAACTCTTCCATGGGGAATACCAAGACAGTCTTCTTGGGGCATGAAGTCAACATGACGTGTTTCATTCGTGCTATGCTAACAGTCATTTTGTAATTAAACTAGAGTTGTCCATGAACATACAGTTTGCGTTTACCGCAACTTTTGTTATTTTAGCTCCATGTAATAACTGTATGTCTTGTGTATATGTGTGCACAGCAGACTGGGAGGCCGGTCTGTTCTCCGAGGGTTTGTCGAGCTCTTCCTCAGCAACGACAATCTCTCCCTCTCCCATCCAGAAGTCGCTTACAGTTAAAGACCTCCTGCTCTCCAACATGGCCGAGCCCGTGAGTACACCGGCAAGAGCAAACGCACAAGAGCATGACTAAACTGTCCTGCTGTGACATTCAACGTGTCAAGTGTGACATCCACATGAATGTCAATGACATCCGAATGGTGGAAGTGAGAAGCAATGTCAGATCTAATACTGGAGAGATGCAGACAGGGAGGGAACACATGCCAGGGAAATCAGAAACATGCAATCAAATCTCAGCGAGATTCGCATTCAAATGAACACTTCACCAAGAAACAAAAGAAGTGAGAACATTTGCAGATGGATAGAAATTGAAATTGGCGGGCAATGTTTATACTCGCGCAGTAAAACGCAAACTGAATGAAAGCGTATTTGGTCACATGACTCTCTGTGTTTCTGCATACAGTCAAAACCTTCGACACAACAGTCCCGGCAGCTCATTCTCAATGACGACGAGAAGAAACTTTTAGTCAAGGAAGGAGTCAGTCTTCCTAGCCAGCTCCCTCTGAACAAGGTACACAGTAACCACACCTACATCTCCAAAACCACACCCACTCTATGAGCGGGTTTAATTTTATGCAAAACGTTCATTTTGACAGACTTGAAGTACATAAAATCAGTTCAAGGTGAGTGAGTGCAACCACATTTAATATAGAAGACGCACTACCACTTTAATGTTGTCGAACAAAACCAATATTGCAATAATATGTTTGGAGCCGTTCAAAATGTGGTTAATCTCGATTTAATGGAAATTCCAAAAATTATTTGTTCCGTTCCAGATATTAAGGGACACCACAAGGGCAGCTGAGTGTCCAAAGCAATGAGTGGAACAGATTTATGAAATAGATTAATGGAAGATGTTTCTAACGATTAGACTGTGGTGGCTATACTGCCATCTGCTGGTCTAACTACCCTCTACAGGACTTCCCAGACAACCGATTAAGCTTTTACTGGTTTCTTTCCAATATGAATAAGTTCAACCAACCTGCTTTGGTTGGCTTTTCCACCGTGTTCTGTACCTTTTAAATATAGTTTTATTTCACGTTTTTGATAGGATCAAATGTCTCACATTACCGCGCAATACGAAAAAGCGGAACTTTAAAAGTTATTTCGGTTAATTAACGATTTTGATGATTTTCGAAAGTTATCTATATAGTGAACAAACTCCAATAGTTTTTTTCCTGGCTCAAGTTTATTTTGTGTGAATCATTGTGGCTCAATTTTCCCCTAAAAAAACCTAGGCGGGACCATTTGATTGACAGCTATGATTAAAAGCTACACCGAACGGAGCTAACGTTTCAGAGAAGCTGCTCTCAAATTCTTGTTGGTAATAACAGAAAAGTCGTATATAACAGACTGCGTGTGCCAGCCAGCTCCCGGAGAACCACAACGGTTCAATCCTTATCAAGAAGTTGCGTGTGACCATGTGCGCCGCTCAATGGCGGCTCAGCGGTGGCTTCATATTAGCCCAATGGCAGTAGTTGGTGTCACACCATCCACACTTATTTACAGTCTATATATCGGATAGAAAAGTGTAACACAATTTCCTGTTAATCACTGACAGGTAAGTTGTCAAGCTTACCGACCACTGTTTCGACAGTCTTCGATGTTCAGTGTTGTGCATTTCAGAACTAGAACGGAGTAACCCATAATAACTGGTCTGTTTAAAACAGCCCAATCAGAGTTGATAAGTTGTTGGAAACATGTCCCTTGGCGAGTAGAGCCAAGCCAAACTAAACAGAGTCCACAAAATGCAGCCCAGCTAGGTTTCGAGGGCTTTGAGAACTTCTGAAGGTTTACCATTTTTGCAGCACTTAATAAAACCATTGTAGAATCTTGGGATTAATATTTAATGAAGTGATTTTCAGGGTTAAACTTTCACGACCGTATCCCTGACATGGGCCTTCATGCACTTATAAAAAGAACAATACTGGTATGCATCACCATACCACAACATGTTCCCAAACTGCGCAAGTACTCTGCTGCTTCCAGTAGAAACGTGGTGCTGCGTTACCCAACAGTCCAATATTAGCGAAACTCTTCGAAAGACTCTAGTTTTGTACGATCGTTGGCTTTTACCAGCTTCAGAAAACCCATCGCAGCATTTAAAGAAACATCTCTCATCTTCTCTCTTCTGTCTATTAGTACGAAGAAAAGATTCTGAAGAAGATTCGGAGGAAAATCCGCAACAAGCAGTCAGCACAGGAGAGCCGCAAGAAGAAGAAGGAGTACGTGGATGGGCTGGAGGGCAGGTGATCATACATTCACTACATTACTACATTTTTCGCCATCATTCTGCACCAACAATATAAAATCTGTGTAGTAATAACATCAGCAAATGAAAGCATCACAGAAGGGTTTCGATAATAAATGATGCTAAAGTGAATTCGGCAGCTCCTTGAAAGCAGCTCCAGCAGATGTTAATCCTTCTCCTCGATGCACTCCACAGAGGTTGACCCGCAGTCGTCCGGTTTGTTCTCGGGATAAACACAGGCTGTCTGAATGAATAAATGAATGAATGAATACGACATCAAAGCAAACGCTGGGTAAATCCAGGTCAATATCCATTAAAAGTGTACGATCAAACTTGCCCTAACTCCGGATCAAAAGCGAGGAGAGTCCTCCGAGACACAGGAGAAATTATTTAGGACTCGGATCGCTTTGAGGAAGAGCCTGTGGGTTTTGCTGTCTATAGGACAAACAGTTTTCATGGCGAGCCTCAGCGTTAGCAAACACCTCTGACATTCACTTAGAATGATCGCTTAGCTTTCATCTCCAGAAACTGCTTCTGAATCCTAATCGTGGTCACTGTATTCAATCGGATAGAACTAAACCGATGGACATCCTCAGGACTTCCTGTTTTACCTCATTCTTCAGCCTCCAGGTGAAAAGGTAGCAAATATGAAATACTACGACAACCGTTTGCAGACCGGAACGAAGCACAAAACAGGAAGTTCTTCAACATCCTGATGCTAATTTGGTGATTTGACTAGTCCTTCACCCGTCAGAATGAATAATAGTCTCTTAATTAATGATGATTAATTAAGATAAATAATCTGTAACAACCAATGAAATGACGCAGAATTAAATTAAGACATGCTCTCTCTATCTATTTCTGTTACACAGTATAATAGCACACCATATCACAATAAAGCTGCGTAACTTGATGTCCCTTAAAGTGTTATTTAGAATGATGCTGTAATGAATCCTCAGAGTGGAATTCTACATTGGATGTGTGTGTTTCCGAGAAATGAGAGTGTGCACAAATATCCTGGGTTTGTTTGACAGATTTGTGTCATTTGCCGTATGTTTTTTCTAAAGGACCAAACGCATACACTATAATTGTGTCTATAAAACACATACGACGGCTGTTTTCCTGAGATCAAGAGATGCTTCCTGCATCTCTTGAGAAGTATTCGAGAACAACATTTGAATCTTCTGGAACCATGTAGACTTTGAAGAGAGCGAGTAAATCCCTCTATCTCTCTCTCTTTCTCTCGCTCAGGATGGCAGCCTGCAGCGCTCACAACCAGGAGCTGCAGAGGAAAGTGTTTCAGCTGGAGAAGAGCAACACGTGAGTCTCGCTTCTCAACACAATCTGCTTTGGCAGCGCTGGAGTCACACTATTATCCGCTTTCATGTCAAGATTCACACTTAAACTTGGATGTGAGCTGCATGTGTCCAGGAGTGTTTCAGTCTTGCAGATGCAAACTCAAAAGGCAGAAATGCACTCAGGGATTTGACTTTCACCAGTGTTAGCTTTAAACCCTTCAGAAACCTATGGGTGATATCACGGACCATGCTTCTCTAGTTTTACATGGTCTCCTGCTGATTAGACCATGTTTCCTGTGTCCATTAGTTCTCTGCTGGAGCAGCTGCGTCAGCTTCAATCTCTTCTCCTGAACGGCTCCAGCAAACCGGCGCAAACCGGAACCTGCATCCTGGTAAGATCTCAACAGATGAGGAGAGACAGAGCTCTGGGGGAGACAAGTAAAGGATCCGAGTGGACAGGAGCGAGAGATGAAAGTAAGCGTTGGGTGACGTGTCGACCTGTTTTCAGAAGGTGTCGTCATCGATGAATGAAAGCATTCTTCGCCTTCGTTACTGACGATTAAAGCACTGATTGATCCAGAGCTCTGTCAGATTCCATAAAAGATACCACTATTGTAATGAAGGCTCCACAGAAGCAAATATGTGTGCGGAAACTATCCGTGGTTGTGCGGTTTCTCCAAGAACGAGTATCACGGCATAAACGGAGCTTTCGTTAATGTCGAGTTCAGAGCGTACGTTAAAGCTTGATTCGCCGGCAGGTTTGGAGAAATCGGTGCCACCCTCATAGATGTGATCAAATGTGTGCTGAGCGAAAACAGCACCTGTGATTACGTGCAGCCAATGAGAGAGCAGAATCTAGGCCGGTGGGAATTGAGCTGTAGAGCTCCGTTAAAAAATTGGGTCTTTGACTAATTGAGTTCATAAAAAACCTGCACACTCCCATTTTGATAATAAACCATTGTTTTCAAGACATTTTTTCACAGGCGTTTGGTTGCGAGACGTAGCTGCACCCAAAAACAACTAGGCAAGACGTACAAACCCGATACTTTGCATCCTAAAAGTTTGGGTAGATGGTAGCATGTATGTTTCCTAATCTCCATGAAGAGAAATGCTTTAGGGTGTACTCTGACCCAGGCTAGGATTGATGCACAGGTACAACGGAGAAAATGTCTCATTAAAAGACATCATCCCTTCTTTTCTAGGTACTGGTTCTGTCTTTCTCTCTCATTCTCATCCCAAGCCTTCAGCCCGTCTCACACAGGAAGACGAGTGACCTTGGGGACATCGGATCTGCCAAAGGTTCGTCTACAAGTGACAGTATTAAAACAGAAGTTCAAGAGGCTTGTGATTATGGGCTGTATTGATACTGAGGTAAATGTTTGACTCAAACTAAAACAGATACAAGTTCCGACCAACAGCTCTGATCTCAAACAAATTTGTTTGGATGTGTTCGATTCTTGGTAAGAAAGTGTCAATAGCGAGAAACACAAAATTATTTCTTGATACTTTGTGGTTATGGCGTAGTTTTTGGAGCATTTTTGTATTTCTGTGTGTGTCATTGACACATTTCTGTGACGATCGGGGACTTAGCTCCTGTCGCTGTGTTCAATCGCAGATCCTGTGGTCTATTCCACTGCTTGTGTCATTCTTTTGGAAGTCTGACTAGGAAACAGGGGCCAGAGGCTGTAGTACAAGAACCAATCAGGCTTTAGCCGTCTTTGATCTGGGGTTTTACACAAAGATCCTAACTCTGAGGACCAGCCTAGAGCTACACAAGAGGGTGTCCAAAATCAAGTGTATGCAAAGCTGGTCCTGGGAGTCGCATAATGAGATGCAACTGATTACACTAGTTCAGATTCTCTTGGTTAAACACCTGAAACAATCTCTGCAGCTGGGACTAGAATCACCAAGAAAACAATTGGTAGGACACTAAACTGTGATGTTTCCTGCCTCATCCACAAAGTGTTCCTGCTTAGGGAAGGACATGAAGTCTGAAATTTGAAGGGAACATCTGAACGATTCCAAAGAAATCTGGGTGGTAGCGCTGTAGTTTGAGGAGCCCAAAATCATTTGGAAGAGGAGGAATGCTGCACTGGAATGACTCTGTTGGCGTCAAAGTGGTGATGGACACCACCATGCACCCTCAAACACTGGGACAGAACCTCATTTACCAAGCCAAGGCAGTAAGAATTGGTCATGGCAGGGCATTCAAGAATGGCAATTCCCCGAAAACCCAACAGAGGACGTATAGATTGGCTCAGGAAGAACTTTCCCGTGGAGGAAGCTGAAGGTTTAATTCTCCACACCTCACCATCCAAACCTTAATGAAATCCCTCCTGAGATGTGGGCAAAGCAGGTGCCCAGCAGCATCTGTCCGCTGTGATTGGCAACAAAGGGATGCCAGGTTCTGAGTCATTCCTGCCTCACAACTTTATGTTTTTGATGGTTGTTATTTTGTCTAGTGTTGAAATGTCCTTTTCATATTTTAAAGAGCCCTTTGAAAGAGTATAGTTGTGATGTGGACTGTGTGGAGGCCGCACGACGCATGAGCTGTGATAATAAACAAGATTGGATCATGGACACAGGAGCGAAACCAATCAGAGCGTTGAAGGCTAGCAGCAGTGTTTTGTGTCCTCGTGTACACCGTCCGCATGAAAACCAAATAATGTTCTTTTGATCGTCTAGTGACATAATGCCGGCCCAGAAGTCAAGTTGATTAATTGGTGGATAAAATGTAATGAGGCAGCTGATCCCGGTTCTCTCTTCCCCTGCAGTTCAGTCCCGTTCACTGCGCTCCGTGATGGAGGTCTACACCGTGGAGCCAGGGCTCTCAGTGACCAGGGATCTCGACGTCTCCTCGAACACCAAACACAAGCTTGATATCAGACCCGAGTACGCAGACATGAGTCCTTCACGACAGAACCACAGTTACAGAGAGAACAAGCGTCACCATCACGGAGACCCCATCACTGGCCACGCCACGGCTCTGAGTTTGATGACACGACAACAGATCGACAAGGAGTGATGTCACGGATTGACACAAATGACTCAGGAAGAGACAGTCTGACCGACTGCAGACCCCGCCAAGCATTGTTAGGGGGGTTATCTGAAAAGGTTTGACCACATTACGAGACTGGAAGGTGGCCGTCACTGATGGAAATGATGATGATAAAAACACATGTCCAATGTGGCAGAGAAGAGGAGAATTGAATTTATTCACTTTATCTATTGTGATAAATACCAGAAATTGATTACTACACGGTTCGCGGCGAATGACAACGAGAAACAAAACCTCAGTGTTTCAATAGCTGACGTCCACTTTACGAACGCAACATTAGCTGACAAAGAAAAACATAAACAAAAACATTTGTAGTTTTAACGAAATAAGTGCAATAAACAGTTTAATTCATAAAAACTCCAACACTGAGGTGTTTGCTCTTGATACATTATTTTCTTGGGATTTCAACCCAACAAAAGCCATGAGGACTTTTTTTGTGTACAAGAAAACAAAGACAGATTGATATTTAGATATTCCCCCAGCACTATCATTTGGGACGTCAAGTCAATTGTATTTCTCTAGTGCTTTTATGCAGATGCTTCAAAGAACCTTCACAGAAAGAGGAGCTTAGCCTCTAGAAGTCTGGCTCCTTTTTAAGTATTTTTACTCCTTCATACTTTGGTCTAAACCAGTTTTTTGTTGCAATGCTTGATATATATTTTTAGTACAGCCCAAGATTCTTTTTTTACACTTATTTTTTCATTACATTATATAATAATTCTATATAAATCCAGAAATTGAAAAAAGAGCATTTCAGAGAAGTAAATGATATTTTTACTGTTAAGACAAAATAAAACGTCTTAAATCCCCCCACAAAAGTGAAAAGAAATTATAAAAAAACAGGGGAAGCTCTCATAAACCTTAGACGGTGGTCTGAGCAGTTTTTGTGCCAGAATTTTGAAAAACACAGGCCTCATCACAGGTATTGTACTTCCAGGGGTTATCCCTAGATGGCACTGATTTGGGGTCTGTAAAACAAAATGATCACTGAATCAAATTTATGTTAAAAATGAACAATTTAGAATGATGAATTCATCTACAGAAGAGTGGGAAATCTGGAGCTCCCCACACTTGCAATCCAGAGTTCAATGGGGAGCTACTTGACGCTCCACCCAGAGAGAGTTTCTCCCAATCACACCACAGGAGAAACCAGGCTCCATAAACCAAGCTTATCCTTAGAAAGCAATGTACAGCTGCAAAATAAAAATGCAACACGCTTTAAATTCTCAAAATCACTTTGTGTGGTTTTATATTATATTGTATTTTTATCATTTACAATTACATTTTTATTCTGAAAAAGAGTTTATTGTAAATAATAAAAATACCAATGAGATGGAGAAGAAAGTGCTTGTTAAGACTGAAGCTGTTTCACTAGTTTCACAGGGTGTCTCTGCGATTCAGACCTTTGCTCAACACCAAGGAAGTGACGACTTCATGTGTTTTATGTTTGTTTTAACCATTTTTAAGTCAAACACTATCATTTATAATGTGTGCTTTTTGAGACTGTTTGTCCTTGAGCTCCTTCAAAACAAGTTTGCTGCATCTTCTGAAACTCCCCAAAAAAGTACACAAAATCTCAATTGGTCGACCAGTTTTTATGGCATTTTTAAAAAGCTTGACCTCGAAAAGTGTTCGTATTAGGATTTCTAATAATGGCACTAGTGGTGAAATAAACATTACTGTAGTAATGTCAGCAAACTGTACGACAAAGCCTCCCTGCAACTGACTAACCAAACCGACACAGATCTTTTAACTGCGCTGTCACAGATCACAAACAATTTCTTAAAAGTTCATTCTGAGTAAATGATGATGAATGTTCCAAACAGATGGCTACACTATCCTCAAGCGTTGGAAACATACATCACCCTGACTCCTGTGCTTTTCTTTTCCTAAATTGGCCAATCTGGTTTATTTTCTGCTTAAATATGCTGCAGTGAGAGAGCACATGCATCTGTAAATTTGCTTGAAGATTGGCCCGTGTTTTAAATGCGGTCGTCGGGGAACAGAAGAATCACTGGGAATTGGCTTAACATTGGCCATCACATCAACCCTGGCACTCATGCCAAACAGACTATGTTCCACAGCATCGGTCTACTGGCTTGATCATCTCAGATTGATGCAGAGACAACTCGGCTCATTTGTGCGTAATCAAGAAGCCGTATTGATGCAGTGCTCCTTCCAAATGTGCGCTAATGCAATTTTGTATCCTGCAATATTTCCTCTCATGTACAGCAGAAGTGCGGCGTTTAAAGTCTCGAGCAAAGAACTCCCACAAGTGCTCAGTCTGCTCAAATGTGACTGCTGAGAGCTAAATAAAGAAGGCTGTCCGCGCTTTACAGGGATTGATGGAGAAATGTACATTTTATAATAAAGGACTGTGGCTTTCCTGGATCTCCTTAGGGCTGTAATAAAGTCTAAAACAAAGAGTGGCCATAACGGGGTCAAGGTCAAAATCGCATGAGGTTTGATTCTGAGGTTTGATTCATGAGGAGTCAAGACCAAGTCTCATGAGACCAGTAGAAGTTCAGAGAGTCAAGGTCAAGTCCAGGGGTCTCAGCACAGTTTGGTTCTACCCTCAACTAAACACACCAGATGCAGCTCCTTTGGGAACCTTCAGGCAGTTTGTAAGCTTCAGGTCTGGGTCTCTGAGCAGGGTTGGAAGTAAACTCTGAGTTTGAGAACCTTCGTCAACTAGCATTAGGTTCAAGTAGTTCGAGTAGTCAAGATGAGTCCAGGAAAACCGATTAACCCTTAGATTCTTAAAACAGTGAAAAAATGTATAAAAAAACAGGGGAAGCTCTCATAAACCTTAGACGGTGGTCTGAGCACTTTTTGTGCCAGCTTTGTTTTGTGTATCAGAATTTTGAAAAACACAGGACTCATCACAGGTATTGTACTTCCAGGGGTTATCCCTAGATGGCACTGATTTGGGGTCTGTAAAACAAAATGATCACTGAATCAAATTTATGTTAAAAATTAACAATTTAGAATGATGAATTCATCTACAGAAGAGTGGGAAATCTGGAGCTCCCCACACTTGCAATCCAGAGTTCAATGGGGAGCTACTTGGAGCTCCACCCAGAGAGAGTTTCTCCAAATCACACCACAGGAGAAACCAGGCTCCATAAACCAAGCTTATCCTTAGAAAGCAATGTACAGCTGCAAAATAAAAATGCAACACGCTTTAAATTCTCAAAATCACTTTGTGTGGGTTTATGTTCCCAAACTTTTAGCAATTACATTTTTATTCTGAAAAAGAGTTTATCGTAAATAATAAAAATACCAATGAGATGGAGAAGAAAGTGCTTGTTAGACTGAAGCTGTTTCGCCAGTGATGAGTAGAAGCGACATATATTCCAGGAAAACTGGTGAACTCTTAGATTCTTTCTGGTAAATAATCTAAATTCAGCTCCCAACAGGTGTTTTCCAATCACTGTGCTTCACACGTTGGGATGCAGTTGTTAATAATTATTGATAAACTGGTCTGACAAACATTACTGTACTATGCAGGAAGTGATGTGGTAAAAATATAACCGAGTACAATGACTAGACCACTGTGATCTCAGTGGGTCATCTCAGGTCCTCAGATTGCCTGACATCTTCAGATGGGCTTTGATCCAAACTGGGGCTGGTGCAATCTAGAGCTACCCTCTGAGCTAGAATATTAATAATGAAACAAATGTTGTTCAGTTCAGTGATTCTGCTTGTTAGAAACTGCCGTTCATCACCAAATGCTCAATCAAGCTTAAAACATCATTAGCTCCTCTACAAATATTTAAATTCCGTTCCTACTGACCCCTAACTATTGCCATCGGCCTCGGGTTGATTTTGCTTCAAGTATGGAAAGATCCACAGTGCTTGCTTTGAAAGAGCCTAGTCCAAGTCACTTCATTTCCTGTAATGTATATTTAAAGTTGTTTTCGCTGCTAATGTCAGAAATCCGTCAAGAGCTCGGAGTCATGGTCCAATGTGATTGCTGCATACTAATCCCGACATAAAAATAATGATGCAGCACTGAAAATGGTTTGTTGAGGCAGGCGTTTGCTTTTTCTTGCTCCACCTCTGTGAACCTCCGAGTCGTGTATAATTGGATCCGTGGAGTATTGCATATCTACAGCAGCAAATATCAATGTGTGCTAGAGGAATGCAGAAAAAATGAGGAGATTTTTGTGAATGAATGACTCTTTGCTCAAGAATAACAACTAAATGATTGGAGCTATCACTGTAAGCAATTTATTCCAGATCACAGATACCAAAATAAAAACCAAGGTCAGGTTTTCTCTCTAGTTTAGAACCAGGTTTGCACTGTAGCAGGGGAACCATTGGAAACAGATGCCAGAGCCACCTCAGAACATCTCGAAGCATTCGTATCTCGGGGTACCACTGTACTAGGGTTGCGGCCCTCCATCAACACAAAGAGTATTTTTGACCTGAAATGGTTTTAAATACAGTTCTTTGGCTGAAAAAGGCACAAGCTCACTCGACAATGGCATTATTAGAGTTAGTGTATAAAAGTTTAGACCCCCAGAATCAGCTCATTGATGTTTGATTAAAAAAAAAAAAAAAAAATCACGGTTTTGAATGAAAATCTATTCAAATGGTTTTTCGAAGGCCGACTGAAAAAAAAAAACGTAGTTGTCTAAAACAACATTTTCATATCAAAGTGACCTGACCTCAGAACTGCTCGGGGTGAGGGTATAATTGGACCCATGGAGGATTGCACCGAGAACATTCAGCAGTGCACGGTCAGACGGTCAGAGGCTTTCGTTAAAAAGCACCCATCGCTCAGACACGTATGCAAAGCTGAATGAGCAAACGGTTTTGAGTGCTTTCGAGGTGATGTCGGGGCAGAGAGGAATTACAATTACCCTTTCACTCGAGATCAGCCATCTTGCATTCAAACAGTACCACAGGCCACGGCCGACACACACAAACATAAAGCTCAGCCTCGGACTGAATGCAAGCAGCTGGGTTTGCTCTCTCTCTCTCAACTTATCGTCCATTTGTTGCTGGCTTTCATTTCTGTGTTCAATCTAATTTCACCTGAGGTGAAACACTTAGCTGGATCTTGGTGAACTTATTAAAGGAAATTCAGATAATTGAAACATCATAAGGTTGTAAAAAGATAGCGAATGATTAGCTAATTGTTCAGTAAAAGTAGAAAAAAAAACTTTTTCTTTGTTATCCCGGAAACAGCCCAAACAGGAAAGCCTCAATGGAATGTACGTAATGTGAATAATGCAGAAATATACACAACAAAACAAAAACAAACCAAATGTAAGGTAACTTTTGAACGTGGCACGGTTGTGGCTGCTGAGTATTTTTGAAACCCCTGATCTCTGGGGTTTACAGAGAATGGTCAGAAAAATAGAAATTCTCCAGTGAGCAACAGTTCTGTTCAGCTGGTGGTGCAATGGTTTGGGGGAGATCTTCTCGGCACACTTTTGTGTCCGCACCGCATGTACTGTTCTGACCATCTCCATCCCTTTATGACCACAGCCTCCCCATCTTCTGACATCCAGCAGGAGAAAGGTGCAAAAAAAAGTTGAAAACTTTTATTTTTTTTTTTATTTGTTTAGTTAATGAATCAAATGAACAATGAAATTAGGGACTATTTACAGTAAATTTCCTTACATATAGATCAAATAAAAGAGGTTTTACGAACAGAAATATCCAAGTGTTGACCTGAATTCACCTGAATGGGTTTATTTCTTTCTGCCTTCTGCTTCAGAAAATGTCAAGTTGTAACTACACAACCTCTGGTGCCACGTGTGTGTGTGTGCGTGTGTGTGCGTGTGTGTGTGTGTGTGGATGGGGCGGGGGGTTATAGAAGGTTGCCTTGGGTTTGAAATAGCTTATGAAACACAAGGTGAAACCATCCACAAAAAGCTCTTTTTAAAGAAACAAACCTCATCTCCCCTTTAATAGACGTCTGAATATCACAATTACTTTAAAAACTTTTTATACTGCTTTTTAACAACAATTCTTTCTGTATATAATTAACATAGTAACGTAGTGTGTTTGGTGAGCGTGGTACGTATATTTCTGCAAGCTGATGTTCTTTTGGCAGAGGCTCAACTTCTCTTTAGAAAACAAGTCCATTTTTCACATCTAGACATTCTCTAGCGTTGACATAGACCACGGAATCCATTAAGAGGATATCTCCGCAAAAAGATCAAATAGTTCCCAGATCAGTATAAAATTTATAAAAAACTTTATTTCAAGTGATTTTGTGATGAAAAACCAGCTGAAACTTTGATGTTTTCTAGACTTAGGTTGTTAGTTTTCCAAGCATCTAGGAAAAGCTGCGATAATCAATAAAAAAAACTCCAACCAACACCAACAGATGGCATTTGCCAAAGTTTAACCATCTTAAATCTGTGTATAATATCACAAACACACCAATCTACAAAAGAGTCTTTAGCAAGAAATCTCTAGCACTGCCTCCGATGCCAAGATGACGTTTTCACACACTGAACTCTTAAACTTTCATTACGCACATTGGATATTTTGGCAACAAATGTCAAAAGAAAATGGCGTCTTCGAGCAGTGATGATGCATTCAGATAATAAAGGAGAATTTACCCTCCTTACCACAGAGCTACAGAAATCTAGAATAAAATGTAAAGTTTTAAATCGGACTCATTATTCGGAGGCAGTGTGTTGAGCTCAATTTTAGTTTTCATCGTTTCTAACAAATTTCTAACTTCGGTGTGCAAAGACCTCAACCACTTCCATCACTTAACTAAGTGTTTAAAAGTTTTTATAATCTGGCCAGATCAAGCTGTACTCGAACGAAATGAGACCTCATCGATTTATTTTAGTCAAGTGCACAAGAATGATGGTTTCCTCAGCCTGACCCAAGTCACTCGAGGAGATCTGTTATCATTTCGAAACCTTTGTCTTTCCAAGGCAGTGGGAGCCGTGACTCTGACTGAAACCTTCTGGAGAAAAGGTTCAGATGGTCTGCATCTCTCTGCAGAGTTTACCCCGGCTGTCCTGAAACGAACTCAATTAACGCTTGAGCTTTGAGAAAGTCTTGATTGATTCTCCGTGACACGATCAATCAGTGTCTCCCTGAGCCCCGTGCTGAGGGGTGTGTTCCCGATTACACACCTGCTCGCAGGAAGAGAGAGAAAATCAGGGACATATGGAAAGAGGAGCGAAGTATTAGTGGAATATTTCCCAGATCGCTCTCCTCTACTCTGCATGTCCTCTGCATTTCGATGAGACTGAAATACTGACCTGTTTTCTACAGTATTGAAGGCCATCGAAGCCAGCAGAACACCGCCTTTCCCAGTCTGAGAGTATGATTACATGACACGGGTGTCTATGAAAACTATTCAACATTTTTAAAAGATTAACCAATAGTCGGGGGCTTTTCACAGCAGCTTTAATTGAAAGGAGATCTTTTACAGTATGGTAAGGAGCAACATTTCTAAAGGTTACTCAATCAAAGAAGGTCCATACGGCAGTGATGTAGCTGTAGGTTATGCAATCATACAGATAATGATAGCATTCAGAACGGACCCCACGCATCAAAGCCATGATTACATGGCGAGTGTCTTCCATAATCACTTTTTTATGTATTAAAAAGGCTTTTCATCAGCAAATGTGAAAGCATAAGAAAATGTATTTTGATAATAACTGCTTTTTAGATGATCATACTTTGACATAAATAAACCAACCGAGTGAACAGTGCTGAATGAGAACATCCAATGTAACAAACATTTCAGATTGGGTTCTTATTCTATTTTCTTTCATTTATAATAAATATAAGTAAAAAACACATTTATACTATCTACTTAACTTTCTATTTAACAAACACATACTAAAATAATACGTACCTACATTAAAAGAAGTCCAGCATCTGCAAGAGATTGTTGGTGATTTACATCAACATTTAAATGTGAACAGAAGCAATGCGTTCCCGGAAGTGATGTCACCATTTTGCGAATGAATCAATTTTGAACTGGTAGGAAATCAACCTATTAAATCAACGAGGATTGAGAGGAGACGTTTTTGTATGTACGGTAATTCGAAAAGTTGTCACGGGCTATTTATGTAAAATTATGTTTCTCCCAATTTATGTACGTGTAAATTTGATACACAAATCTAAGGAATCAAATGGGACTGAACTGAGTCGTTTGTAACGGTTCGAAGCCGAGCGAACAAAAACGAAAACAAGACGCAAAATGAGTGAACATTTAGTTTTAACACGATCAAAAAGCAAGTCATTTGATTAAATAAACACTCCAGTAACATAAGCATTGTCTCATTTGGGAACAAAAACTAATGAATCTTGTAACGGACATTTGCTTCAGAGCGCATGCGCAAATCGAGCAACCGCTTGACGACAAGTTAAACCCATTTGTGTTTGAAACATAGACTTTAAATAAATAAGTTAGAAAGCATAGATTTTTCTGGTCTTTTACAAATAGTTTAATGATTAAAATATGTTTTATTTTACCCAAATATTATCAGGGGATTTGAGTCTCATTCAAGTAGATGTAGATTTAATGCTACACAATATCAACATCATCAAGCTATAGACAGAAATCTGATTTTAAAAAGCCTTTGTTGTAATTTGTTAACCTTTGTTTTATGCACATTCAAATTCAAGCATATTTAGTAATTTTGTAAACCCATCTTTCACAATTTGGTCCAGATATTCGTTCATATCATGTGCCTTCAATTGTATGCAGTTTCTTCAGCGTATCAACCCAAGGTCAGTTCAACACATTTTTCAGATTAGAATATTTGTTAAATAGAAAATAAATATCTGTCAGCAGGGCTTGTGCAAAAACAATCAGTCTGGCCCCGCCCACAAATACACTCTTTCCGATCTGAACATGACAAATGAAAAGAAAATGTAAATGTTCTAGAACAAAATGAAGGAAAACCGAGCAAAAACATTCGCTTTGATTACATTTTCTTTTTCATTTCAATCCATTTTTACATTTGCATTTATGTATTTAGCAGACGCTTTTATCCAAAGCGACTTACATTGGGAGTAAACATCAAGCAGTTTGGTACAAAGTGGATGGATCAGTAGACATACACATAGAACACATTCGGGCTAGTACAGATCAAAACAGTGCTTCAGAGGTTTTTTTTTTCATTTTTCAACGAATGGCTGCAGAACTTCAGTTTCAGTTTCTTTTCCTTTATTTTTAAATCCCCAACTTGACAGAAATGGCTTTGTGTCAGTGATAAAATCCCCCTCACGTATCCAAACTGCAGGTGTTTGATAATATTTCAAGGGTTTTTATGACCTTCAGATTAAACACTTGCCCCCTTTCCATCTTAATGCCATTCAGAACTATACTTTCTACTTTTTAATGTGCACCCTTAGGTTTTCAAAACCTAAACGATGATTTGCAGTGGATTGTGGGACTGTGCTCCTCCAGATTTAAAATGTAATCACTTCTCGCCTGAAGCAGCGCCTCCGGTTTGAATAGAAGCTGCAGGTTTCTCCAAATCTACATTATTTTCTTTAATGAACGCGCAGACCTCACACGTGACCTCGGTGGGTACCCCCCTGCTCTATATAAACCCGGAGCCCCTCCATCAGCTCATTCACCCGCGCGTCCTCAGTGGGAGCACTCCATCGACACATTACGCGGCACCGGGAGCGCGCGACACCCGAGGGATGCTTCTGCAGATCATGGAATACTGTCTGCGGGCGTGAAGCCGTGCCATGCAGGGGAACAGCAGCTCCTCGGCTCCGTCGTGCGGGCCGGCTCTGGATGAGAACGACGCGCTGTCGAACCGGACCCTCCAGAACCTGTCCCTGCGCTGCTGGCTCCAGCTGCTCTCCAGAGAGTCCGCGCCGGAGCTCTACGGGGACAGCTCGAGCATGGCCATGCGCGTGGTCATCGCGCTCGTCTACCTGATCGTGTGCGCGCTCGGACTCGTCGGGAACCTGCTGGCGCTCTACCTGCTCCAGTCGCGCCATAGGCTCAAGCAGTCCTCCATCAACTGCTTCGTCATGAGCCTGGCCGTCACCGACCTCCAGTTCGTGCTGACGCTTCCCTTCTGGGCCGTGGACACCGCGCTGGACTTCAGGTGGCCGTTCGGGAAAGTGATGTGCAAGATCATCAGCTCGGTCACCACCATGAACATGTACGCGAGCGTCTTCTTCCTCACGGCCATGAGCGTGGCGCGCTACTGCTCCCTCTCCTCCTCGTTGCGCATGCAGAGTCCCAAAACCGCTTCAGTGGAGGTCAAGTGGGCCAGTTTGGGGATCTGGACCGTGTCCGTGGTGGCCACCATCCCGCACGCGGTGTACTCCACCACCGCACAGGTGTCCGATGACGAGCTGTGCCTCGTGCGCTTCTCCGACTCCGGAAGCTGGGACCCTCAGCTGCTCCTGGGGCTCTACCAGACGCAGAAGGTGCTGCTGGGTTTCGTGATTCCGCTGGTGATCATCTGCGTTTGTTACCTGCTCCTGCTGCGCTTCGTCCTGCGCCGGCGCGTCAGCGGGATCCCCGGCTCGGACAGCGAGAGAGCGCGCCACAAGCGCCGCTCCAAAGTCACACGCTCCGTCACCATCGTGGTGCTGTCCTTCTTCCTGTGCTGGCTGCCGAACCAGGCGCTCACCCTGTGGGGGGTGCTGATCAAATTCGACCTGGTGCCCTTCAGCAACGCTTTCTATAACGCACAGGCGTACGCGTTCCCCATCACCGTGTGCCTGGCGCACACCAACAGCTGCCTGAACCCGGTGCTCTACTGCCTGATCCGCCAGGAGTACCGCACCGGCCTCAAGAAGCTCCTGTTCCGCGCCACGCCGTCGCTCCGGAGCCTGGCCAAGCTGGTGTCCCGGGGGAAGAAGGTGGCGGAGGCGCCCTCCGCGGTGGCCGTGGTCCAGATGGAGATCGGGATGTGACGGGGAGTGCATCTTTGAACTTTAATAAGAGGATTCGCAGATCGATTCGGATTCAATTCACGCACATTGTTTTGGAATTGTGTTAATTCCAGGCTGCTTTAATGTTTAGGGTGAGAAAATGTAATTTAAGAGGAAACGTGTTTGGTGAAATGTATTAATTCCACCGGTGCGTTGCTGGGGAGCTCGTGCAGTCTCTTCAGTGTTCTAACGAAGTAAGAGGTTAAAAAAATTGCAATTATTCTACTTTTCTTTCATTTAAGTCCATCATGAGAGAAATTTGAATATTTTAAGTTCAAACACAGCTTTTCCATGGACAAAACTCAACACAGACTCTGTTAGCTTCAGTATTGCAAAGTAAACAACATAAAGAAAAAAAAACAATATTTGATTACAAAGAGCTGAACATTTAGCATTTTTATCTCCCATCGAGATCCGATTAATCCTTGTTCTATGTCATACATCTATTTAAAAGTTATCTACATCATGTACATTGAAAATGATTAGTTGTGTACGGCCATATTTTGCACTCAAAACCTTTCAAAACTGGGAAATCACTGTAAAAAGGCAGAATTTAGAATTCTGAAGCATTATCCATATTTTTATAAAACACGTTCAACTAGCATTGTGCCAGCTAGCTTCAATTTATTCAGAAATGTATCAAATGCACATTTTGCAACTCAACAAAAACCAACAAAAAAACTTTTGCACAACCATTCCCCCATTTTTTAGGAACCTCAAAAATTATATTGCAATAAGTTGCCTTAACATTTTGAATTTTCTCACCCATTTTAAAGAATGTTAACTAGATGTCTAAAGTTTGTATACTAACGTTGACTTGAAAATGTGGCATTTTTATAAACCAAGTGGATCGGTTGTAATCCACTTTGGCAATTGCCAATATCCCCATGGCAATATGAGTGAAATAAACAACCCCCCATGTGATTTTCTTTAGAGTAGAGATGCCAGAATTGGTTGCAATGTAAAAGTCTATAGTTGCTATGGAAGGTCACTGACAATATAATGCTATAAGTTATATAAACCACCCCCATGTCTGTATCATTTACCAAAACGGAGATAGACTTAAGATAATGTGGTTGCTAGGGTAGCATTTTGGTTGCTAGGGAGCTGTCAGTGATGTCTAACTTCCTTTTTTTCTATGTTTGAAGACATTTTCGTTCCTGTTTACCTTTTATACTCAATGGCCTTTATAACAAAATGGTGAATATATAACCCCTTCAAGAGCTGGGGCTTCGAATACTTTTGCACAGTGGTCTGTATGTTTTTGAACACACTGGTAACCTCCACAAGTGTGGTCAGCCTAAAGTTTCTATGAGGTTCTCAGTTTGTGTTAAAACGATTTCCCAGAATTCCTTTAGTCGTACTACATGCTTTTTCTTTTGCTATGGGAGCTTTGTGGTAAATGATTTCATTAGAAGTGAACCAGAAGCAAGAGAAACATCTCAATGGTGTTGTTTTTGTTATGACTGGAATAAAAAAGCAGCCGGGATCTCTGCGTCTACAGAAATAAACTCTCTGACACAGACTTTCTTCTCTATCCATGGGAATAAAAGACCTGCAACTCTTCCACTGAACTCTGTTGTCCATGAGGAGAGGGTCCTTCTTGAGCCGAGGTCCATTTCCCATCTCTGAGAATGAACTATGTATTATATAAACAATGGCGTTTCAGAGAAATGCATCATTTTCAGAATTGTGTCAATGCCATCTTCTCTTTCATCTGACACGTCCTTCAATGGAGTCCATTACACTTGTTCACATCACTGTAAATAAACGTTTCAAGGTAAATCCTAAGCATTGATTACTAGTTTCAAACACTGCATGGATGAACGAGATGCTGTGTACATTAAATATAGCCACACGGCGAAATGGTTGTTTTCATTATCTTTAGGATGTGCAGTCAGTGCAGCATTCGTTAATTTTCTACTAAACAGTTGACTCTCAAATCTGGTGCCGAGCAGAGCATGTATGGGAGGATTAAATATCCAATAAATAAGATCCACAAATAAAAGATTCACAAGCAAACAAATATATTTATTTATGAAATAAAACACCACTTTATGCACCACAAGCCTAGTCCTATCCCTAAAAATCTGCCTGAACAGGGCATTCTCTGTCTTTTGCACTTAAAGGTGCATGATGTGAGCAGGTACATGATGTGTCTGCAGTCTACAGACCATTTGTTCAATGTAGGAAGAGGCTAATATAACTATGGCTAAAGTTTGCAGATACTTATTTGCCAAAATGGTGATATGGTAAACACCCTGGTTGTTATGGAGGGGTTAGTGACATAATATAGTGTTTCCTTTGTCACTATACAGTTATTTAAACCAAACCCCATATTTCTATCATATACTAAAGCTGAGTTACTAGGGTAAGCGTTTTGGTTGCTAGGGAGCTGTCATGTCATTATAAATTGTTTTTACTATGATTAACTTAATCAAATCCCATTTTTTTTCAACGGACATTATAAGTCAATAACGGATATTTAACCCCTTCTAGAGCTGCGTTCAAATACTTTTGCACAGTGGTTGGTATGTTTTTGCACAGATTATATATATGTATATAATATATGCTAAACAAGTATCCACTTGATCATGTTAATACAGTCCTAAAAGGAATAATTCAGTGGCAAAGGCATAGTTTTGAATGGACCTCAGTAGGAGGCACAAATGGAGGGACTTCGCAGAATCTGAGTTTTGGAGACTCATTCGTTTTGGTGAGCTCGCAATTTTCAGTCCAAGAAAATTATTCATGAGTGTTTGTTTCTTGCCGTCAGGCTGATTTATATCCTGCAGACACAGCAGCGTTGGGGATATCATTAGGCTTCACAACAGAACTGACAACAACTTTACAGCGCACAGATAAATGCGGCATGGACCGCCCGTCATCCAAGTCTAATGTTTGTTAAAAACTTAAAAGGCCACGAAACCCTGGACATAAACATATAAAGTTAAGACACGTGTTGCCAATTTTATTGTAGTAAAAAACAGGGTCATTTCTGTGTTCAATCAATATTTCTGACTTCCTGTTTGAAAAGAAATTACCTTGTATTGTCATTATCTAATTTTTTAAGAGGATTAAATGTTTAAAAGGCTTGCCATATGGCCTAATCTTGCATTTTTTTGCAAAACACCCAATGATATACAATTTATTGGAGCGGTCACACTACTACTGAACAAGACGAATTTCATCGTATGCAAATATGGACGGGCTTAAAAATGAAAAAATTCAAAACTCAAAATAAAACATATACTGATATATTCGCTTCCTGTTGAGTAATCAAAAAGTTCAAGCATGTGACTTGTCTAATCTTGTGGATCAAGTTGTATAACACGACGATACCACAGACCAACGTTTAATCGTCCTGAACTTTCTGTTAGAGAGCAATCAGAAATTCCTGTTCGATCTCTTTGAAGTCAATAGAATTGTTTTTTTTTCCATAGTGTTAACCATAAACACACCCCTTAACCTAGTGGAAGATGCTACGGCCGCTGAGGGAGAACTATTGTCATATTTAAGCAACAAACATGGCCTTGTGAAGGATGTGTGAAGGAACAGAAAACAAGGAAATCTTCACAAAGCATCGTCACCAAGTGTTGGCCAGCATGCAAATCTCTCGCCTTCAGCACTCAGACTGTTTTATTAAAGTAAACAGCAAACTCAGGAAGAAGAATATTGCAGATAAGTCTCCTGCCCGAATCCTGCTGATGCTTCTCTGTCAGGAAAGTAAAGAGCGTTCAGCCTTTGTGTTCCTCTTCTTCTCGCCACTGGCGTTTTGATTATATCATCTGACATCTGAGTCCCTGCATGTCATGATAACCAGCTGGTTTAAAACCAGATGACGATCAGTGGACGGCCGGACAGAAAGGTCACGCATTGGTCTGTGTGACGGCCATGGCAAGCAATTATGATAAACTTCTGAAGGCAATTACCCACACACTTCATCTGCTGGATCCAGCGCAGTGTGCGTGGGGTGAAGGCGTGTGACGTCACATGACCTGAGAAGCTGGGAGCACCATTCGATGTTGTCAGATGTGTGATAATTAACTAATTTGTTCAGTAATTTTAATTCTGTTTCTTTGTAGCATTAAAGAAGTGTTAGATGTATTTCAAGTGAGCTCTGCACGTGCGCACGTCTCCTTTCCCTGAAGGAACACATTGTACGGTGATGTCAATGCATATGGAATGATGATTATAAGAAGCGATGCGAGCTGCGTGCAGCAGAGGATTCTGTTGCTTCCCGTCTCTTTAAGATTGAGAGCTGTGTTGTCTCTGAGATGCTCAGCAATTTCACGTCCTGCTGGGAAGGGGAATTGTTGTTTTGGGGTTGTTTGACACGAACTTCTCGAGGATGCAGTGCTCTTGAGAAATCTCAGTATGTAACTAATGCTTTCAACACATTGAATTTCTATCGCTTTAATTCATTTTTTATCATGACATTTACACTAATTTCAACCAATCAAATTGGATTGGGATCTTCTGTTACCAAAACCTAGCCCCAGTTTCTTCAACTTCTATAGACTAACACTATGGAGTTGTAGGTTTATTGAAACGGAATGGTCCTCAGTGTTCAGATTTTGCTGTGATCCTCCTAAATTTGGTTCTTCTAGATTTGGAAAGCCACATGCCTATCTATATAAGGCCTTACAGCTTGATGAGGAGAGGCTTAAAAATAGCTGTCCACCAACGTTCCCTATCAACCTTAAAGACCTGGAGAGGAACTTTAGAAGGAACGGCAGAGGATGCACGCCACTTTCCACACCTACTGTAAGCTATTTCTCAATTTTGGTAGTAGCCCCTACCTAAAGAAAAATTCCTTTACCTTCAAATGTCGAGGCATGTAAAGAAGTTTTGAGTGAAGGTAAGTGAAAAAATTACCCTTGACTGATGGACCAGAGTGACAATTAAAGGCCAAACTAGGGTGCACAATGGCCCAAATTCAAACTGAAGTTGGTAAATTGGGTCTAGAAACATTGCTACCAAATCCAATGTTTTCCCAATTGCGGTAGTTGAGTTCCGGAGGAAAGCATTTATTTTTCCTATAAATACTTATTTTTGAAGTCAGCATCGGTGACCTTTCAAGAAATCAACCACAGCAAACAGTTTAATTGAATGAAACAGCAGCCGCACGCACCTCCAGATGCACGAGACGGACACACTTAAATGGCAAATTCAGTTCTGCATTGCAAAGTGGATCGTCTCTGCTCTCCTGCCGTAAACACGTGCCCTCGCTCTGTGTTTAACCTTTCCTCTAACAGGACAGTCACTCGAGAATTCAAAGACTTTGACAACGAAATGCTGCTCGATTCATCTTCCAATGATGCTAAAATTAGCAGATGCCATTGGCGGTAACACGCAAGCCAAATGAAAGCGTCCTGACCCGATCTCTCTCTGAAATTAAAACAAGCGCCTTCACGCACTGACATTTCTGCTTGTTGATCATGGAGATGAGTTGTTCTCTGGAGGATTAGACTGTGTGCATTACTATACTGTGTGGTTGCCAGGGTGATTTTTGTTGCCAGGCAATTTGGAGCGATGATGGTCCTGCTTTTACTGGAACTGTTCCAATTATTAGTGCATCAGTCTCCCCCAGAAAGTATGCAGGTGTACACTGGAAGAGATTTCAGGTCGAACATTGCATTTAGGAACAGCACAGTATTCTAATTGGTTGCAATAGGCTTGTGGATGTTGCCTGATGAGTACAAATGAAGCTGGAGCTGGAGAAGGCCTTCCACCCTTCTGGATCTTCTGATGGAGGCCATTCAGTCTCTTTGAGCAGAGTAGGAGCCGGTCAGATTTGTTTAGACCATGTCAGGAGGGGTCAAGTTTGGAGGACCATAAGGTTTTGTCTTTGCCATGCCATTGGCCCCTCAAGCCTTAAGATTTGTGGCCTAGCATGTAAAACTCCAGGTTGGGGGACATATTCTTCACAGGAGTTTTCGTGGGTTTGTTCAGGCGTTGTGGTTTAAGCTAAGATGTGAGGTAGGGGCACTTTTTAAACACACATTTACTCATATGCCTTTGGGGGCACCCTACCACCCAATAGAGGGAATAGAAGACTTTGATTTCTTTCGTTTGAGGCAGGATATCTGCTCAGGCCTGAAAACCACCCTCTTCCAAATGAAAATTGTGTCCCACAGAAGCTACTAAGAATAGTCAAGGTCCTCCAGGATGGTGAACCAAATTTCAGAAAGATTTGTAAATTTAAAGTGTTGCCTTTTGGCTAGATCAAGATCCCAAAACAGTAGAAGAAATCAGTAGGATCTTCATCCATCCCGTATCCAGGTCTAAACAGTCCTCCATCTTATCAGTCCATCCACCAAATCCCAGGTCTTTTTCTGGCCCACCTTACCACTTCTTCTGGATAAAGCCTCCAGGAACTGAGTTGTCCAGGTGGAAAATGGAAAACCCACTTCAACACTTTCATTTGAGGCAGGACATCTCTTCAAACTTGAAATACACCCTCATCCAAGTGAAATGTGTCCTCCTCAAACTAATTAAGGTCCTCATTTCCTGTTTGGAGGTACTTGTGCAAGCTGCAACAGTGCTGGAACCTCCAGGAACAGAGTTGTTTATCTCTGAAATTGCTTTACTAATTTAATTTATAATCGCAACCCAGTGTGTTTCAGTTGATCTGGAGTCAAACTAAAGCCAGGACATATGCTGCACTCCTGTATTCTATGATTATTTTCTTTTTGAACTCTATGAAATTCCAGGTTAAGATGCTAGCAGAGAGCAGTCAGCCATTTCCTCCAGAGTACCAGGCAAACACATTTAAGATTCCCGTCAGAATCCCAAAATAAATCAGCTCTTCACTCGGCTGTAATGCAGTGCCATGCCAGCCCTTTAAAATTCATAAGCACTCTTAAAATATTTAAAGGAAATATAAATGTAAATGATTAGGCAGATCCTGAGACCTGGTTGAGATTGGCAGGGGTAAATTACACATTTAGTGGGGTAACTCGCCTAATGCTCATTTAGAAATACAACTGACTGACTGAATACTTATGCAATACGTCAGAGTTTTATAAACTTTCACTTGTCTGATCAAAAGTCAAAGATGTGTTTTACAAAGCAACCCTAAAATACACGTTAAAAGTAAATCTTTTTACATTTCTGTTGTACAAATGTGCATGTTGACCAAACGAGTAACTGGTCCCTGTGCACTTGATGATTGGCTGTACAGTACAGTTGCTCCATTGGCATCATTGTAAGAGTTTTTACTCCGGCTCGAAGGACCATCTTGAATGCTTATCATAAAACAGCGATGAAAAATGTGCTGTTGTTTTAACGCTGGGCAGCTCATGCTAATGTTAGATTCTGATTAAGTGGAAGCTGTCTTAGGACCAGAACATCTGTTGTGTATTGTTGCTCCCCTCCAAGCACATTCATCAGCACACTTGCTCAGGTGAACAATCACGTGAAAAACACACCAGTAGCAGACATTTTTGTACATTTTTGCATCCCCTACCTCAGTTCTCTGGATTTTTTTGTACATTATATTGTATTTAACGTATTAGCATGTGAATGAAGTAAATCCTTTTCAACACATCCCCTTGTGACACTTTTAACTATATTTTAACAAAATTTATAAAAAAGGCCATTGATTGTGGGTGACGTAAAAAGCAGCAGGAAGTCAAATACCGTACTTCTTTCCTAAACTATAAACAAGTGAAGAAATCTCTCATTGGAATGTCTTCAGTTGTGATAAGACGTGTTTGAGCATCTCACACTGAATTCTGTTTGATGCAACAGCCCATGAAGGGTCACATTCTCACAAAAACACAGAGTTCTGCATTCAAAGATAAGCCTCGTCGAACAAAAATGCGGTTGTGTTATTATTCTGTGCTAACGCACTATAGATTTCACCGGGAGGGAATTCACATCACCACATTACGAGTCCTCCATCTGACCTGTTCGCAAGCCTGGCTGATGTAAATGTAAATGCATAGAAACTCAAAGAGATAATAACAAGTCCCTGCAGGAGCTGAGTTTGGTCACGGGCAGAGGTTTCACGCGCTGGAAACAATATAGTTCAATTGAAATGGAAATAGCTTTCATGTCGTTTCGGATGTGTTCAAGGTGCTCTGCTCCCAAAAGAAGAGGTTTTGGATGGAATTCACATCATGGGCTTTACCTACAGCTGGAGATGTCTGGATTTCTGAAAGAATTTGTGTCATGCTAAAGATTTGATTGGTGTTGGATAGCTGATGAACTAATGAAAATCATTGATTACACTGGAGAAAACTCTTTTTAAACACTTTTAAAGTGTCTATAAGCTTGGTTCTCAGGTTTAACTATAATTTCAATAGATTTCCAGGAGCTGGGATTCTTTCCAGTAAAAGAAACTCTGAATGCTTTAACAATTCCATGATCCAAACTTTGTGGGAACAGTTCGGGGATGGCCTCTTGCTGTTCAAACATGGTTCTGCTCCAGTGCACATAGAATACACAGTATCCAGTGCATCACAGTATACATTCAATTAAACCCAAGAACATCCCCTCCCCCTTTCAAAAAAAAACCCTAGCATTTTCACCTAGTTCATTTTAAAGTACTTTGATGTTGGCTTGTGTAAATTAGCATTTTAAAATTGATTGGTTGCCAAGGTACAATTTTGGTTGCTATGGAGGACTCATACAATATCAACTTTGATATCATACATTCCAAAATGAGTTATTTAAACCAACCCCCACGTCTGTGTGATTATCCTTGGCTAAAATAGTGCCAAATTGGTTGCTATGGTGAGAAAGTCTGTTTTCCATGGGTAATATAATGTTCTTTTATACCAATAGTTCACTATACTTTCCATGAACTGACTCTCATGTTTTTATCATTTACCAAAGCTGAGATGGAAAATTTGGTTGCTAGGGTAAAGTTTGGTTGCTAGGGATCAGTCAGTAAACGCATTGTACAGCCTTGGATTCAAATACTTTTGAAGTGGTTGGTGTGTTCTTGCACAGACTGATATCCTGCACAAGTGGGGTCTGTGTGAAGTTTCAGTGAGGTTCTCAGTTTCTGAGTTAGCGCTTCCTGAGAAGATATAGCAACTCGAGTCGTGGATGTTTGGTGACTGTAGCTGGAAAGGTCTAGGATATGAAAATAAAATGTAATTCTCTCTAATTCGCGCACACACACACCTTCTCCAAACGCTCTAAGTGATCCTCTTGACACATGAAGAGGCCTCTTAGCAGCCAGAAAGAACGTCAAGTATCCGAGGACGACTTTAATAACATGTTGGTAATTCTGGACATTTGCGGGTCGCTGATCCCCCACGATCCATTAGCGCAGCAGGAATGACCGTTATCCCCCACAATCTCTCACATAAACTCACAGAAACAAATGAATGACACGCTCCTGAGGGAACACAGAACCTGCAAGAGAATTCATTAAGCCGCTTTGCTGAATTAAGCACAGAAAATGGAAGCGGGTTTTATTGTGCATTGGCATTGGCGCACAGGTGGCGGGTGGAAATTGTGTTTCGGGTTTCCATGGGGATGACCTGCAAGCTCTTCATTAGCCAAAGCTTTGAAATTAAGGTCCTCATCTTTAGCCAAGCAGCAATGTAAAGCCACCTCGTATCAAGAGCTGCTCGGGGTGCTTCTGACTTTATAAAGCTCTTAAGAGACAATTACAGCTCCGGCGGAACCACAGAGAACAGACAAATGTAACACAGTGTAAAAATAAAAACATTTAAAGTCCAAAATGTAAATGAAAACAAATAGATGCAGACTCTCATTCTTGAAACCCGCTCCCAGTTATCCTCCTGCATCTCTCCGTCATGCTTTAGGGAGCATCTCACACGCCCGCGTCCGCTGGAATGGTTTCTTGGCCTCTCCGCCATGCTTATTATCTGCCGTTAATGTCAGTAATTACTCCGCTGCTTCCACACCGATGTTCCCAGAACGCCCGGCCGCTTTCACAGGCATGACCTTTACAGCGGTTCCTCACAAACCTGTGGGGTCTAGGTGAGGAAAAACACAAATCTGACAGCGAGAAATGAGGCCAGAAACGCAAGGAGTTCTTCGACGGTTATTTAAAGCGTCTGCACACAAAAACAAACATTACTTCATTTAGCCGAGGACCTTGGTGAATAGGGAAGAAAATAAATGTACGGTATTTGATGACACAGTTTATTAGGGCGTGATCACTGGAACCTCAATTGCTCATAGCTTTATTGTGTCGCAGGCCTAAATGTGGTCGAAATCACACACAACTGGTGAAAATTTACATCCAATTGTGATTCAAAAATGACTCTATAGCTCCACCTAAGGGGTTTCAGCTTATGTTGCACTCTTACCTTGTCGTACGCAATTCGTCACACGTGTAGGGTACCAAGACTTACAAATTAGTAATATGGTAGTCAGCTATTTCACAAAACTCAAAAGATTACCACTTTTGCTCGTGTTATACTTTAACGAACTCCTCCTAGAGATGTATAGGATGTTAAATTGCGAAGCTTTTTTTGACTTTGTACACAACATCGAAAGTTGAAATTCCACCATAAACAGGAAGTTGTTTTGGAAACTTTTCTTTTTTTTTGTTGTCTTGCATACGTTTGCTCATTTTCAAACACATCCAGTCTGAAATAACAGTATAAAGCTGGGAAATGGGACGTTGCCACTATAACTGACATATAGGATCGCCGTATGAATTTGTTTAGACATGGGCACCAAATTTGAACGTGATCGGACATTGTTTAACCGAGTTATGCCATCTTCAAAACTTTTCTTTGTGGTAACAACCCTGTGTGGTGGTCTGACGCCTCGTGCCAAAAGGCTGCGTTTAAAATCAGCATTTCTGAATCTAAGCCCACGATTCTTCTGCAATGTTAGTGATGCTGCTCGGAGTTGAACGTCTGAGATGAGTTTAGGAACTATGACAGACAGATCGGTGAACCTCCTCCAGTAATACGGCTGAGGTTTCATCCAGAGCTCCCATATCATTTTCTCGAATTAACTCTCCCTGTTGGTCTAATCTCTTCTCGGCCAGTTTCTTAACCAAACCTAACCTTAACTTCTCTTTGCATCAGCGGTAAACTGTGTAGAAATCTCTCCTGCAGGTCTATCCTCCATTGAGTTCCTGGCTATAAATGTTTCCTTCCTCTAGAGCATGAACCTTAAAGAGTCAATATGCAGCTTGCATCTCCAGGTCGGTGTGCCAGACTTTCTCCAAACACTCCCCAAAGCTCGATTCGTTTATCAGTCTCGGAGAGTTTGCCTCAAAGAGAAACGGTGACAACATCCAGAATGAGATCTCCGGAAAGCAAACATCAAACTTTGAAAGCCTTGGAAAATTACTTGGGAACAAAAAGATTTCACCGATCGATTTCAGTTCTTTGTGTCTTTCTTTCAGGGACGTGGAAAGAAGCCAGATTAGAAACAGTCAGAGCAGTCTTCTACAGAACATTAGAGATAGTGGAGCAGCCGTCTCCTGGGCCTCTGACAAATTTGCTTTTGTTAGAAAAAAAGTTTATGTTCTGCTCGATTTTCGGATTTGAAATGCTCTGACGTGCTGCACTTGTTGAACGTTCAGCTGTTGGTTATTCAATAAAATGTTTTAATCTGCAAAAAGTTAAAACACAGATTCGGACTCGGAGATGCACATGTTTGTGGACGTTATTGACTGGGGCATCATCTGTGTACAGCCAAGTGCCTTTTCTGTAAATATGGGTCATCTCCATGACAACTGAAACAAAGGTCTGAAGGTTTTATGAAAGTGCAACCATTACAGAACATTTTCTCGTCCTCGTGAATCTTACAAGGCTTCGAGGGAAAAACAGTCAACACTTTTTCTTCTTTGTGTTGTGAAAAATCGTTTTTGTCTTTGTGATTCGCACGTCTGTATATGTGTTTGTATCATCTGGAGGTGATCTTCCTGACAGCAGGGATCCTCCAAAAAAAAGAGAAAGACTTTCACTGTGCGACCCAGACCTTAAAAGAAGAAAGAGCATCGACTGCTGCGCCAAAACAGACGGATGAAACACAGAAATCATCCAGAACCACGGGAGGAAAAACACAGGAAGAAAGCGCAGGGCTTTTCCATCTGTCACCTGAGGAAATGAACAGCCTCTTTGTTCCTTGTTTGATATGAAAGTCTAACTTTTCTGTTTGGAAGATCTTAAAGCTATTGTTGAGTCAAAAACCCTCCCTGGGGTGCTTCACACTGCTTTCATTTAACGCATCCGTCTCACTTTTGAACAACGTCTTCCTTAAGCCCCGGATTAGAGCGTTCCAGCTGATTCCGATTAGCAATCAGCAACTTCATATTTTTCTTATGCGTCTTTTGTAGCTAAAGCCCCTAATCTCCAAAAGTGGGAAGGGGCTGCTCTAACCTGCGTTAACCTGCCAGAGTCCATCCGTTTTACCATTTCGAGATTTTTGCCATCGATTTTTGTCCAGATTGTCTTCGCAGTCCATGGGCAATTCTTTCAGAATATTTATATTTAGGCGAATAACCAAATAAAAGATTGCAAATAAACTTTTTGTAAACGAGTCTCTGAAAACGAGTAACTCTGGAAAAGGTCAGCTGTAAAAAAGGGAGTAAGCAGAGTGAGCATTAAAAACCAGACCATGTTTGGCCCCGTGGTATAGCAGATGGTGCGCTGGACAAATACGCACAGGGTGACGCGGGGGTTTGAATCCCGAACCCGTCGTCATTTCCCATCCTTCCCCCTCTCTCTCTCCAACTCTCTTCCTGTGTAATTACTATCTTATCAGTTTGAAATAAAGACAAAAAATGGCAAAAATAAATCTTTAAAAAAACGAGACCATGGGTTGAACAAACGCTCCAAGACAAAACTCTAGCTCCTTATTAGGATGAAGCCTGCGGGACCAAAATAAGACTGGGGCAACAGGAGTCCAGAAGACATTGTGGAGGGAGATGCGGCTTGGAAGTTCCAAAGTCTGTATCTTATGTTGAGATCACAAGAAAATAAGTCGTTATCACAAAAAAAACTTTTATTATGTCAAGTTCACGAGAACTTAAAAGTTGTTATCTTTAAACCCAAAGTTTGTTACGTCGTGGCCACAAGAAAATAAAAGTTTTCTTTTATTAAAACAAACAAGACTTTTAATAATACGGGATCTGGAGAAAATAAATACTGTTATCATGAAAAAAAATGTATAAGTCTTCATCATAAAAAACAACTTTTATTGTATTTAGATCTGGAGAAATTAAAAGTTCACATAAAAAAAAACAAATTTTATTATAAATTAAGAAAATATAAATAACTTTGAGATGATCAAATAAAACAAATAATACAATCCGCAGATATAACCATGGATTTCAGAAATGCTTGGGAAAGGAAGGATACTTAAAACGAATGAGAATAGAGACCTAAATACGAAGCAGAGGGCATCAATCATCAATAAAAGTGAAGAAACCTTCAACATTCCTTCAGACTAAAGCAGGGTTCCCCATCGGTTCAGAGAAGCGAGGACTTCAATAAGGCCAGAGTTTGAGGGTTTACAGACCAAAGCTGAGAGAGCTCAGATATCGACAGGACTTTAAAAATACCTGCTGGATTCGCATCTGCTCTAATGAACAGTGGATTAGACCTGAAACGCTGTCAGAAAATCCCTAAATCAGTGCTGTGCACTCCTCATGAGATCTCGGAAGAGCGCTGCTTTGATTCAGACGGATTGATTGCTGCTCTTAAAGCTTGATTGCAGACAAAACGATCACGATAAATTCATAATTTGAGTGTTTTGAACAGAACCGATGTGTCGTCGGCAAGAGGTCGCTGACGGTCAGATCTCTGTTAAAACAAAAAAAACACATTATTTAAAAATGGACCATAAAGATGATTGCTATTGTTTTCGATTCGCCTGTCTGGCCATCTCCACAGTCCCTTGATTCCAGAACGGCTCGCTCATTGAAAATCAATCACATAAACACGGGGGTCAGACTTAGGACAGTCACCAGTGCAGACACATTATTTGTAATGGACATATGCCACTGAAACAGTACTTTTCCAGAGTTTAAATGGAAATGACTGTGATGTAATTTTATGGTTGAACAACTAAATGAAAGCCGACACTCATTAACGGCAAACACTCAGAGAATAAACAAAGAGTGTCACGAGCACAAAGCCTAGAAGAGTATCTGTGACTGGTCGGCCATGCGATACGGACAACACGGAACATGTGGAAACATCAACCGGCGGCAGAAACAACATCAAGCCCAAGACAAACCACGAGACTAAAGCAAACGCAACATTACTGAGACAGTGGAACCCCGAGATACGAATGCTTCGAGTTACCAAATGTTCGAGTTACGAACAACTAGAAGCTGTTCTGCTGTATTTTCCGCTTGTTTGTATGACGTCACGCTGCACTTCCGGGTTCTAGCGCTCCTATCTCCCAGTGCTAAAAGTGTCTGATGCGCTTCGAAACACTTCAACAACACAGAGAAACATTACGTATAGATTACTAATAATGTACTTTAACAAATGTTAGAGTCGAGGCGTCGTAAAAGAAATAACGTTTATAACGAGGAAAGTGCTGTTCTGTAGCGCAACTCAGAGAAACCAAAGTGGTTGCGATAATTATTTTCTCATTAGGTTTAAATAGTTTAACTGTTTTAAATCCTTAATGCTTCAGTATCTTTCCTGCTTGACTATTCTGTTTTTAAATGAATGCCTGCTTGACTATTCTTCCAGTTTTTGTGTACAGAGCGACCTGACATTTGTCATGACATTACCTTTGAACATTTAAACTCTACGTGTTTCTGTAAACGTGTGATTCTCATCTATTCATTTGATTTGTCAATGTCTGGGATCAGCCCGTCTCAGTATTGTATTTAAGACTGATTGCCATGCCCAAAGGGTATGCAACCAACGCAACATCTTTGGGTTCGATCTGCTATCTAAAAACCGTTGCATGCATCCTGAATAAATACTTTGTGATTTTGTCAATTCATAATTCGACTCCTTGATATTTTTGCCTCATTTTCCACCACACACCGTGACGCATTCTCAGAAGCGTCTCTCCATCGGTCTGCGCTTGTGCGTGAAACCGTGTTGGGAATTCAGAGAAAGTTAACTTTCATACGTGGTGTCGTAATGTTTCTGCATCCGTTCCTCCTCCTCAGACACATCGCTTCACTCTCAAGGTAAGGTTTCTGTACATATTACGTATTTTGCGTGTTTTTAATCTGTTTTATTATCATTTATTACATTAACAATGTGTAGATTTAAGGATTGAAGAAACGTTACTTGATTTTTCTCTGGTTTTCCATCTTCTCATACTGTTGTTTCTGGGAGCCGTTGCATGGATTTGGAGTTTAACGTGTAAAACTTGCTTCGAGATACGAACGTCACCCTGGAACGGATTAGTTTCGTATCTCGGGGTACCACTGTATATCAATGCAATGCAACTGGCCCCTCCTAGCGAATAGGTGAAAGGCAGGGTTTTCTGAAACGACAAACACACTGAGAGCAATATACACTGAGGCGTATACAGTGGAACCTCGAGATACAAAACTAATCCGTTCCAGGGTGACGTTCGTATCTCGAGCAAGTTTTCCATGTTTTACTCATTAATACGTGCAGAAATATTCATCGAACAGTGAAAACACGCTCAGCAGAAGAACTCTCTGCGTCAGCGGATGTGATTAAACTGATTCTGATCTCCAAATATCTGAATGTCAGCATGAAACAAAGTTCATCCCGTTCCGTTCTCTAGAATGATTCATCCTTGTTTTCTCAGGTGAGGCTTGAGCTCTGGTTTCATCAAGTTTCCTCAGTAAAGTACATCTGATAACTGCTGCTTTAAAGGACGACTAGGAGAGATTTTAACACAAAACAACTGCAAAAGATGAGGCTGGAAGCACGACAAACACTTCGGATGAGTCTATGAAAACTGAGCTTGCAGATAAACTAAAATAATGTTCAATTTCCCCGTTTCAAGCTTCGTTAATGGACGAGCGACAGTAAAGGAGATACTCCTCGAGTAAAACAAAATCATAACAAAACAATCCACAAAATACACGGTTCATTTTCCCTCATCAATTTATACCTTATGCACATTTTTTTGCAGAGTTATTAAAACTGAAATGTCACACAGTACTCAGAGCCTTTACCGTAGCGCTCATATATTTAATGTTTGATTTCTTCTGATGCTTCTACATCTTCATTTGAGCCGTGTTTGATTGGACTTGATTAGGAAAGCCACACGCCTATCTATATAAACCCTTACAGCTCACAATGCCGCCACACAGAATTGTGGCAAGGCTCAAATCTGGCCAAGCTTCCAAAAGCATTCTGGGGCACTTAAGGTTCAGCTATCAGGGGAGAAGAGGCTTGGTGAAGAACCCAAAGATCACTGAGCTCCAGAGATGCAGCCCGAAGAAAGTTGTGGAAAGTCAACCATCACTACAGCCTTCCATCAGTCGGGGCTTTAGCGGCCAGATAGAGGCCTCTCTAGAGTGAAAGATACTGCCGAGTCAGCTAAACAGAAAAGAAAACACATAAAGGATTCCAAGATGCTCTGAGGAGAACAAGATATAACTTTTTGGCCTTAATTCCAAGCGGTATGTCTGGAGAACACCAGGCACTGCTCACCACCTGGCCGGTATAGTGCCAACAGTGAAGCATGGTGGTGGCAGCATCATGCTGTAGGGAAAGGATGATTGGATGCAAGCACGGGAAAGATGATAGGCACAGTGATGCGCTGGATGATAGACCTTCTGCAGAGTGCTCGAGACCTCAAACTGGGCCGAAGGTTTGACCTAGCAGCAAGACAATGACCCTAAGCAAACAGCGGCTTTGCAAGAACTGGTGGAATTTTGACTTCAAGACCTTCACCTAGTTCTCCCCTGAATCCTTCAGATGTTCAATGTAAAACTAAAAGCAGTGGGATTAATGATCAAGTCCTTCATAGCATACAGTTACCAATTGTTGTCTTGGTGACTCTAGTCCAGTTTCTTGTTTTGAACATAGTCCCACCAACTGCTCTGTAATTTCTTCCTGCCTTTTACAATCTTGTCCCTGACATCCTGGAACAGTTCTTCGGTCTTAGCCATGATGGCAGTTATGGAATCTGACTGAATGCATCTGTGGAAATGAGATTATCAAACCGTTTCTGTAGAAAATCCACCTAGAACCCCAAAGTCGTGCAGATCCGTACGTATTTCAATCGTTTTCGTGTTCCACTTCAATGCACACAACAATCCCTTCCTCCCTCCCTCTCTCCCCCTAGCCAAAACTACATGGTCACCATTAAACCAACACAATTACTCTCGCCTCAAATTAGATTTTAATTCTACAAGAACCCTTTCCCCCTTCTTTATCTGTTGCTTTGTATTTTTTTTCTTGCTCCATCTCTTCGCAAATTGCAATCAACCTTTTCAATTAAGATGCAAGTGGCCGGAGGGATGTGTGCCACAGCGAGAGCGGCGGCGGTGACGTAAAAGCACTGTTTCACTCCGAGATAAGGCAACACACACGGCTCGCGGCGACAGCCACACTGATGTGTTTCAAATTGGTTTAAGGTGTTTTGAATCTCGCTGTTGCCGAGGGCGGCTGGTTCTGGGCCGGGGATCATGGGATTTGGCAGGGAAGCATCTAAATGGGATTTTATGTTTACAGGTGATAGCTTCAAAAATAAAAACAATTCTCCTCGAACCTTAATTGAGTACAGTTCAGTTTAAAAATGAGCTTTAATCCCCTCCATTGACAGCTAAGCTCTGAAGCTTTCCCATCAGGCCACGCCCCCTTCACTTAGGCTGGGGTTAATACGGAAAAGTGCAGAACTTATCAGAGAGGTATTCTGATGATTCCATGTTTAAGTTAAAAAGGACAACTGTATCCCCATAAATTACTAGATGCCCATTAACATGGAGATTTGTACAGAAATTAGCTTTCCTGACATTTATATGTTCAGGATTTCAGCACTCCTGCCTTGAAATGCAACCACTAAACATTTTTGATTTTTTAATCATGCACATTTACAGCGAAAAACATATTTAAGGCAAAACTGACTCAAACTTTGGAAAACAGTAACTCAATCTGAGAACCTCATAGTATCTTCAAACTGAAGTACCGAGCACTATGCAAAAGTAATTGAACCCTGGGCTCAAGAAAGGGTTAAATGTTTATCATCACAAATAAATGGGGGTTTGTTTATGTTAATCATAGTCACATTTTCATGACATCACCAACAGCTGAAATGTAGCTCAGCTTTGGTAAAGGATAGAAGATCATTTATGGTTTATTTCCCTCGCAGTGACATGGGGAACATTGTGCCTCTTACTCCTCCATAGCAACCAGGTCATTTTTAAAGAAACCAATTTGACCTCAGCTTGGAAAAAGAATAAACACATGGGGGTTGGTTTTTTTTTACTCATATTGACAAAAGGAATATTACTGTATATTAGGTTTTAGTCGTGGTTTTAGTTTTAGGTAAAGGGCAGCTTCAGTATCTTTTCAGCTCATGGGATAAGTGCTCTGGCATTCTTTAACTCAAAGACTGCCTTCCATTTCTACAAAACTGGATGTTTTTCACTCTGAGTGAGCGCTTCAGTGATTCTATGGAATTATTCGCCCACATTTAGTCCAGAAATGGAGACAGCATTCACAAGCACCCAACACTCTCTGCAGGGGTCAATAAACACAGAGCCGAGTCAGAAAAAAGACGGCTGCTGCATTAAACACGATTATCGACACCACAGAAATATAAAAAACAAGGAACGGTTTTATAACGGCAAAAATAAATCAAATCTGACGAGGGCACTTTGTCCGCCGTGTGAAGAACTCTGGAAGATGACCAGAAAATGGCCTCTCCCCGCGCCTCTTGTTTTATTCTGTTTCTGATCAAGTGTTCTCTGAACAATCAGAGATGTTCAAGGGCTAGAAAAGCTTTTGAGGAGCTCCCTCAGAAGTGTCTGGATCACTCGAGGAGCATCTGAAGGGGCCTGCTGTTGACTCAGGGACGTGTTAATGCTCTCTGTCACTCGTCGCTGATATTTTCTGTTTGTTCTTCTGCACGACACACGCTCTCAGACCTTTCGCGATTAGGGTCATGTACATATAACAACTGTGTTTTTGAAAACACTTTCCACAAAACACATTTCGGGAGAAGCAATCAAGGCATGACACCAGTGTTCCCAAACAAAACTCACATCAATGCTTAAGCCAGTTGACGTTGTGCAAGTACTCCTCCCGGGGGAATAACACAAGTACCAACCACGTCCAGACAACTTGCCTTGTACTTTCCAACTAGTCACTCTAAGCTTGACTACAAGGAAAGATCTTGTGACGCATCAATCGATCGTGTGATCTCTCAGAAAACATTGGGCGCTTTGAATCCTAACCGAAGAGTTCTAGAAAGCTGCAGAAATCTCCAGATAGATCATTTTTGCAAGCGGATGCTCCCGTTTCCTCTCGGTTTTAGCAATACAAGAATTTGACTCTGAGCAAAGACGTGTTTTTCGTCTGCGATTGCATCTCATTAACATTCATTAAAGCACTTCAGTTAGATGCAAAAAAATAGAACTTTCCCTACAATAGAATGTGGGGAAACAAGATTCGCTCTTGCAGGACTTTCTAAAAAGCGTTGATAGGTTTTTGCTACATTTATTTTGGTTATTAAATATCTGTGAAGCTATGGTGGGAAATGAAAAAATATAGTAAAATTCTGGTTGTTTTAAAGGGAGTTTTGGAATCCTGTTTTTTTAGCTTGAAGCAGCATTGAGAGCCTTGGACGAGGTACTGGGTCAAAAGAAGGAAAAATGACTTCTCAACCCCAAATAGCTACTTAGCTTGAACTTTACCACATCGGCAAGGCATGGCTTAGAAAGGATCTTAACTCGCCATCTCCTTCAGAGAACGATGCTTTGTACTGGGAGAACGGGATTATCTCAGACTGGCATAAGGCCGAGCTAAAAAGAGTTTCCAGGAAGTGAGCATTTTTGGCATCAACCTGCCGAGGGTGTTTTCCTACAGAGAAAAACCTGTCAGGAATCAAAGCCGACTCAGAGTCAGAGAGGTTTCGGGAATGGCCACGAGAACCAACGACGGGAAAATCCCATCAGAGAAATTGGCTTGGAAGTAAAGTCAGGTCATAAAAAAAACTTTACTAAACCAACATCCTTTATTCAGGACATTCAGTAAAAAACAACAGAATTCTAAAGAAAATTAAAAAAGTCAGGATTCAGAGGGAAAAAAATTCTGCCATTTAAGTAAATTCTGAGAAAAGCCTGAATTCTAAAGAAAATACAAGTCAGAAATCTAAACAAATAAAATGACAAAAATGAAGCACAACTTTATATTTTTTACAAACACTATTTATTTGATGTAAAAAAGGCGACAAGGCCTTTATTTTACAGTAAAAACAGTGATCAATTTCCAAGCGGAGCAACCAAAACACGTTGTCCAGTAAAATATAAATATTTACATAAATTCTAAACTTGTTCTCTCCATTCTTTCATGAGTTTAAAGTTAAGTTTACCCCAAAATAAAACTGCACTCATCATTTCTTCATCCTTGAACGATGGTTTCTAAATGAATAAAATAATAAACAATAAGCAGAGTTTTCAAACAGCTTAGTTAAATATAACTTTACTCACAGCTAAACTCTTTTTTTTTTTGGGGTGAACTTTACTTTTAAGCTCAGCTTGTCTTCGGATTGGCCACTAGGAAGAAGGCTCTTCATCGTTCTGTTTCTTGATTGGTCGAGAGTCACTTATTGCTTCTTCGTTTTCATCTTTCGTACAGTTTCTCTCTTCCTCCTGCTCTTTCTTTTTCCGTTTCTTCGGGACGGAATCTTTGTTCTCCTCTATCTTCAGCTCGATCTTCACTTCTTTCTTCCAGGCTCCGTAGGGAAGAATATCTAAATCTCCACCTGAGCTTTCGCATAATGTTGGCCCCGCCCACTCTGGAACATCCAATCCCAGCAGCTTCATCAGCTGAGCCATGACATCGTCTACGTAAGCGTGGATGAGGAGGTGAGCATGTTTGTCCTAAAAAAACCAAGCAGCACTGTTCAGAGAGATCCATCTCAGAGAAAAATAGAATGCGCTGTAACATGTAGAGGAGGAACGTTAGAGCGTAAAAATCCTCGAGTACTTGAAAACTCGTCATTTGTAAAGATGGGATTTAAAGCGATGGGTACGTTTGGAATAAATATAAAAAGGAAGGGAAAATAACACATGCTTTTTTCTTATATTTCTGACACCATTTTGAATTCTGAGATTTCAAAATTTGAAACAAAATTAGAAAATGTCAGAATTTTGAACACTTTCAATTCTGAGAAAGAAAGGAAATACACATGAGAAGAAAGTCAGAATGGTGATTCTCTCAGAATTCGAAAAGCAATGACTGAGTTTTCTGACGAAAGCTTGAAAAGGTGGAATTCTGATTTGTGAATTCATCTTTCTTGAATTAAATAGAATTCAGAATTCTGGGGAATTCCAGGATTTTTGATTTCTGATACTCATGCCAGAATTCTGGAATTTAAGTAAATTCAGAAAAAAAAGTCATCATTCTGAGATAAAGATTAACAATTTCACACAGTATTTATTTAAATATAATAATGCACAGGCGAAATACTAAATTAAAATCATAATTTAGCAACAACTTGTGAAAGTGGTTACAAACATTGGTTAGATCATATTAAACGTGTCAGAAATGAGAGGTTAGGACTTCAACACGTGAACAGGTTAATAGTTCGATAGCAGGAAGCAGATCTAAGCACTTTTGGTAAAAGAAATGCCGACGGAGAGGAATCAAGTCTGCTCGTTTGTTCTGAGGTCCTCCTTTAGTAAGGAATAAATAGTCCACAATCAAAAAATAAAAAATAAGCTTACGCTGGAATGACACCTTGTTTATCACATCTGGAATTCACTGAGTGGGGGAAAATAGCACTGCTTGGTGGCGACTCGTGTTATCTGCTCGTGCTTTGACGACTAGAAATCTTAGGAAGCCTTCAGCCTGGTTAGGAGGGGTGCTTATGTTAAGGAATGTTGGAGTTTAGTGATTGTGAAAGTTCATCAGGGGAGCTCAGTGCATGTCCAGTCGGAGAAGATGCTCCTTACCATTGACTCATCAGCTCAAATCCATCACAGTCAAAGATTAACAATTATAAACAAACAAAGTCTGAATTGTAAAGAAAAAAAGTCTGAATTCGGAGAAAAAATAGTGGAATTCTGCAATCAATCAAAACACTCGACGATTAATGTTGAATTTCTGATACTGATGCAAAAAATGTCAAAATTCTAAAGAAAAAAACACAAGAATTGTAAGATAAAGAGTTGAATTTCTATTAAACGTGTCAGAATTCTGGGAATAAAGATAATTCTGAGAAAGAAAATCTTAATGTTGGAAGTGTGATACTGATGTCAGAAGTCTGGGATTAAATTCTTTACAGTGGCTCTAATTCTCTTCTTTAGTTACTACAGTTTTTGGTACATTTCATTATATTTTATTCACACTTTTTCACGTTAAGGAACTGGTTATACGTCATGTCACACGTTATTATTTCCCTGCTCCCAGCCCATCTGTGCGAAACTCCCAGCACACGCTCACTTTAATCCCAGCAGATTATTTGGAAATACGCATTAAATGTCAAATTCTACTCTTTCTGTGTTCATCGACACACGGCATATATGTCAGGCTTTACATTTCAAACCAGATTAACCAGAAACAAATCCAATTTGGGGACTGGAGAGTTGACAGGAAGTGGAAGAAACGAGGTACGAGAGCCAAAAAAAGCCCTCAGATAAAAGATGAGTCAAACATGCGGTGTATTAAAATTAATAGGATTAAAATCTGTTTTAAAGGGATTCCAGCCGCTGGATCCCATCTGAAGGGAAATCATGGAGTAATGAGAGCGCGCGGAAACAGATGCAAAGCTTCTTAAAGAGACAGTGAACCTCAAACATTCTGTCTTTGTTTATTCCTGCTAACACATGACATTCTCCTCTTTAACAAAAAAAAATCCACAAAGTTGCTAAAACGGTTCTAAAACGTCATGGTCCATGTTTGTGTTGACCTTGGACTTTAGAAAACACAGTGGACCAACACCAGCAGATGACGTGTCACCCCACTACCATCACTGACTGAGGAAACTTTACCCTGGACCTCAAGCGACATGGATACCTCTCCTCTCTTACTCCAGACTCTAGGACCTTGATTCGCAAAGGAACTGGAAAATCGTCATGTGAATTTACATTTCAGTTAAAATTCAGATCAGAGAACTTTGCAGACGTACGTGTTTGGTGGGCTGGAGGTTGACGATGACCAGTCTTCCGCCGGTGCGTTTGGTGAGAAGAGGCAGATCTCCGCTGGGTTTGATCTGGAGGGATGTTCCCAGCGTCAAGGACAGATCCGCTCGCCTGGAGACACACAAACGCACAGCAAAGTCACAATGCACACGCTAGTGCCGAGCTTGTTGACGTTTCCCACCCCCGACGAAGTTCTGGATCATCGAGAGCCAAACAAACAAAAAGAAAACGTTCATGATAAACCGGTCGTCTCGGTTCAGTTGCATCTCTTTCTTCATGCAAATCTGGATCATTGTTATTCAGAGGAGCGAGGATCACGTCTCGTGCCACAGGCAAAAAAGCACACGATGAAGAGGCGCTGCGCATTTTTAACCTGCACTATAGCCACTAATTAAGAGCTATATTCAGAGCTAAATTAATTCATAGGCACGATAGTAATTCATGAAGCTTGGGGTGATACTAGAAGATCAATAGTTGTAATAATCAAATGAAACATGATCAACAAACTATTTCTAAAGAGTCTCTGAATACGAGTAAGTCTGCAAAAGGTCGGCAGTTCAAAAGGGAACCAGCAGAGTGAGGTGCTAAGTTAAAAAGGGGACCATGGGTAAAACAAACACTCCAGGACAAAAACACTGGCTCCTTATTAGGATGAAGCCTGCGGGACCAAAAAAAAGACTGGAGCGAGAGGCGGCCCTGGAATCAACCATAATTTAAGAAGAAAAAAAAAAAAAGAGGCGAGTGGCACATCACAAATCTGTGCGGCCCAGACCCTCTGTAAGTCGTGTTTGATTTACGCTTCATATATAAAATATGTATACTCTCATCTTTTTTTCTGTTGTTCTTCCCCTTTAAACGCACAAAAAATAAAGCAAAACAGAATTTTTCAACAATACGTGGTCGAGGCTGACATTATTTATTTGGAATAAATATAAAAAGGAAGGGAAAATAACACATGCTTTTTTCTCATATTTCTGACATCATTTTGAATTCTGAGATTTCAAAATTTGAAACAAAATTAGAAAATGTCAGAATTTTGAACACTTTCAATTCTGAAAAAAAAACATGAGAAGAAAGTCAGAATGGTGATTCTCTCAGAATTCGAAAAGCAATGACTGGGTTTTCTGACGAAAGCTTGAAAAGGTGGAATTCTGATTTGTGAATTCATCTTTCTTGAATTAAATGGAATTCTGAGAAAAAGAGTCCGAATTCTGGGGAATTCCAGGATTAAAGTTTGATTTCTTATACTCATGCCAGAATTCTGGAATTTAAGTAAATTCAGAAAAAAAGTCACAATTCTGAGATAAAGATTAACAATTCTAAACAAAAAAAGTCTAAATTTGGAGAAAAAAAACATTTGTGGAGTTTTTATCTGTGTGCCACTGCAGCACTGGTTCTTTTGGAGTACAGTATATAAGGGAGGGGTGGCTCTATATTTTGCAGGAATATCTAACAATAATCTATCAGCTGAGATTTCCTGTTTGGTGCAAGGGCTAACAGGTGAGGTGAGCTGCAGACTCTTGCTGTGCACAATTCAAAAGCTTTAAGCGGCGTCAGCGTCCGTCAAGCGCTCACTGCACAAAAAGAACTGAAACGCTCCTGAACTCCCGGTGAAGCAGACGGGTTTGTGATTCCTAAACTACACTGTCGTTAGCATTAAGTGGGCTGTCGAAGAGTGAGCTTGGAGTTATGGATCTTCTACCTTGAAGCCTCATCAGCTCTGTTTAGGTCTCTGTCCGGCAGAGAGTCCTCCCAGTCCAATATAGTGCTGATCAGCTTCCCCCTGCAGAGAACACGCATCATTCAGAGGAAAAAGAAACACCTTCTGGCAGAGAATGCTCTCGTAAACCATGCTATCTAGAGCTAAACCAGCTAGTTACATTACATTTCCTTTATTTAAACGATTTCATTCAGTATGGTGTCATTTTTAGCTTATTGATCCTCAATCTGAAGTTCAAGTTTGAATTCCAAACCGTTTATTGTTTTAATGTCATTTCTCAAGCCACTGGTTACATTGAATAGCAGTGTTAAAGACATCTTTACTTCAGGATTGAACAATAAATACAAAAATATTCATTATTCTTCTAAAGATTGGATGGTGGAGGAGAAATACTGCCATCTGGTGGTCAAACTCAAACCCAGGGACTCGCCAACCATCCCCTGGCATTTCTCTCTGATGCTTCAGGTCTACCTTTTGTAAATATTACAAATGTAATTGAAAAGCAAAGAATGGTTTCTTTTATTTGTTTTACAAAGAAACAAATGGATCTAAAACTAAATATTAACTGGTGCACAAATTGTTTGAGTCTGTATACGTTTTAGCATTTGAACTTATTTTAGAAGACACCACAAATATGAAATACAGTTAAATAAATATTTTAGCTATCATTTAACAAAAAGAAATTACTAAAAACAAAGCATTAAATATTTATAACAGAAAAAAACATACCTTTAAAAACTTTTTTCTTGCAACAGAAATTAAATTAAATTAAAAATCGAGAGCACCTCACATCAAGTAACAAAAATATATATAAATATTTCTTTTGATTGTGTTATTCTTTTCTTATGCATAATCATCCTTCATCTGGCGTCCGGCTCTTCTTTCACCCAAACTCAAGCCTGTAATCTCCATGAGCTCAAGAGAAGGTTGTGGTGACCACTGACCTGCAGGAGCGCAGTCCTCTGGAGCGAGAGACGTCACAGAAGCGTCCGGTTGGCTTCAGTCCCATCACTCCATTCACAGCCTCCCGGACGTACTGCCTGAAACCAAGCGGAGGCACAGGAGCTCATCAGCGGGAAGCTGATAAACATCGCTGTGTCTGTGGAATCGATACGGAGCGTTCTCCCAGGGTTTATCTCCCCGACACAGAGCTACGATACCCTCACGATCAATGCCATCCTCATTCAATGTCGAACAGCAGAGGAATGCATCTCCGTCGATAAAGATTGAACATTGGAGGAGCATCAAAGAATAAACGTGGTTTTAAGGATTTTCCAAAAGCACCGGAGGGAAGTGAGGCATCTTCTTTAAAATCTGAGTCTTGTGCGCCTTTTTAAAGACAGCAGGATGCGGTTTAAAGGGTTCGAACCACCTCTTCTAAAAAAGATTTTACCATTAATTCGACCGAAGCGTCCGGCACTTAACAGAACTTCAGGAGGAAGAACTGATCCCGTTTCTTTTCATTTTAAAAGAGTAAACAAATCAATAAATGGCTTCAACCGATCCCTAACTGTGAAACTTTTTTTGTGTTATTTTCTAAATAAAATAAAAAAACTCACTTCACAAAACATTGTTCTCAGTGGAACAAATGGCACATTTCTTGCAGAACACAACAGCGTTTGATGTGTGGAAACTCCAGCCTTCAGCTCATTGGCAGAAAAGATCTGATTTCTAAGCAAGTTTCTTCATCTGGAGATGTTGTGAGCTGATAGACTTCATTCATATATTAATAGAGATATGGATCACGTACTTGCCGCATTTCTCACATTCTTCCACAAACATGTTCCCGTGCAGCTCCGACAATCGATCCCTGCACAGAGAAAAGAAGAAGAGCGATAAAAGAATCTGAATCGATAGCTAGAGAGAGGAAAACAGTGATTAAAGAGTGAATAATGAGTCTCGTAAACGCCTGTGTTTTGTGCATCGAATCAATGGCCAATAAAAGCAGCATGCGGCGCTTTTATTGTTTAATCGCTCTCTAGAAAAGCTTCATTAAAGAATAAAGCTCTTTATCGATGAATTCAGCTTTTGGAATCTTACATGTATGGAGCTAAAGCTTTTAACATTAATGTTAACATTAATTAGAACTTAGCAACGTCTTTGTTATTTTACACCTCAGTGTCTTTCATTTGTTCGATTCGCTTTTACATTTCCATTTACGCTTTTATCCACCTTACAGTGTGGTAGTGAACACAAGCAGTCTGTTACAAGGGTTTTTTTGTTGTAAGTTTTCAGGTAAATTTAACTCTGTTTTTAAAATTTTCAGAATTTTTTCGCTTTTTTTCTATTTCAGTTTGAAAATAAAAAAAATTCAGAAAATGTAAAAAAAATTCTAATTTATTTTCTTGTTACATTTAAATACTCATAAACATTTATATTCAATATAATTAAATCACATTGCACCACCATTTTTTATATTTATTTACTGTTGCATATTTTAGTTAACCAAGACAGTAGATTTAAGTTTACTGAAAGTTTCCACATTAATGAGGTTAAAAAGTCTGGAAACGTTACCCTTTTTAGAACAGAATGCTAATAAAACATGCTAAGCCTGATGACTGAAGCGTTTTACACGCCCAACAATCACGTAAAAATGCTAAATGAACCATTAAAAGCTGAAACTGTCCTCCCAAAACAAGACGCTCTGATTGTGCTGCATACGCGAGCGGATAATTAGCAGCGCTAATCAACAACACATCCGACATCGCACACAGGACAGGGGTCAGTAAAACTTTCAGAAGCGGCACAATCAGCCGGAAGCTTTGATTAAAGTTCTTTCTCAGCAGAACATACGGGGTCGCAAACCTTCAGAACTCTTTGGGATCAAGCGATCATCTTTTTTCTTGGTTGAACTTGTGGAGAACGAACAATAATCAAGTAAACTGTGAAATGATTTTTCAATGTGGGGAATGAAACCAGAACCTCCAGAAGAAGCTCTCTCTCTCTCTCTCTCTCTCTCTCTCTTTAAACTAAAAGCTTAGGATCTGTTGGTCAATCCTCGAGCCGTATCCAAACCTGGGGAAGCCAGAGCGCACGTGCAGCCCGTCCACGTTCTGGCTGACGAGGTACTTGAGGCGCCCCGTCCTCTGCAGCTGAAGCAGAGCCATGTGAGTGAGGCTGGGACGAGCCTCTTCGAATGTGGTGTTGAAATGTGGCGTTTCCCCTCTTTCCTCCATCGTCCACACTCCGTTCGGACCTCTGAAAACAACCAAAGGGACTTTTCTTCATCTTGCCTTTTTCTTTCATCAAATTTGGATTTAGCAAAGAATATTGAACTAAAACTAAAGTACAAAGATCGTTATTTCACAAGTCTACAGTTCATTTTGTCCCTGGTGCTCGTCCCTTGTAGTGGAGAGGTTTTTGTGCTGGAAATCAAACCTGTGCATTAAATGAAGCTTCCATCAGTTTCTTCCGAAAGAACAAAGAAAACAAATATTGAAGTGTTTTATAAGTCAATGATGAGGATGAGGACATGATGTCTTCTCTGTATTGCCGTCCACTACAGCCAGTTCTGTTGCTATGTTTCTAATCTCAACCAATCGCAAACCTCCAGATTGAGGAGTCGCATTTCCTCTGCAGCATTCCTCACTTGACCTTTTGACCCAGTACTTGGTACAAGTAGCTCCATACACATTCAGACAGAGAATGAAGCCACAAAGTTCTTTCAAACAACAACAACAAATGTTATATTTTCCACATTTCTCAACCCCCATAGTTTGAGTGAGAGGTGGAGAGTTCATACAGTACGCATAATATTATCAGCCTCCATCTGCTACGGAATACACGCAACATATGTTTAGAGCTGTGGAGCAGGAAATTCAATATGAAACATCCTCAGAGCAGGGTGATAATCCCATTTTAAAATCATTATTTGGGTTCTTTTGGTTGCCATGTCGATGTAAGCGACTGATGTGTATGTGGTGTCCAACCCTTTATGTGAAGGGTGCCCTCTGCCTTTGTTCAGAAGAGACGTAAACACAACGAGGAAAAGGCTAATGGGAGGAAACGAATTGGGCCTCCAGTATATCTCCAGCAGAGTTCAGTTTTAGACATAAATTCTCTGTAGTGAAGCCGACAAATAAAGTTACCTTTAATGCACTCTAGCATTAAACACCAGATACAAAAACCAACTGATTCTCAATTTCCTCCATTAGCTCCCTGATCCGCTGCTGAGCTACTGGGAATTTGTCGAGATAAAGATGGGTTTAACTTGTCAAGGAGAACAGCAGGAGGCCACAGCGCTCTCTCTAATAACTGCAGTACAAACTTCTCCTAAACAAGCTTCGTTTAGTGCAGGAAGCCACACATGCAGCAGTTCTTCATGCTTTAGATAAGCTCTGTAAAAAGCCCAAAACAAGTCAGACGTTCATCAAATCAAAGTCTTGCACACACCGCGGCTTATTCCAGCTCAGACCGAACGAAGGCGTCGGATTGACTCCCCCAAACACGGAGAATCCGGCTGATTTTACATTGTGAGTTCTGCGTAATATAAACGTTTGCTCTTTGTCGCCATCTCTGTTTGAAACCATTATGGCACTTTGTGTCAAAAGCAATAAAAGCACGACTCTTCGGATGCTTCTCAGCAGTGTACTCTTCTTCGGGGTCGAAGAAGCACAAAATGTGGCGAAAAGACAGGATGTGTGGTGAGTCATTACTTTCCTGGGATTAGCGCCACCGAGTGGCTCTTTTATGTCCTACACACATCATCAAAAGAGCAGCTTTCATTGGTCACTCTCCGATTTTCGTTTGGCACCCATGAATTTCGATCGAGGCGGGTTGTCGCACGAAACTTTAGATCGAAAATTCAGATCAATGTGGGAAAAGCGGAAGTTGACACCCCCAGCTCCACCCAGCTGAGCGTTCAGTTTGCTCGCCTGCCTAGAGGCATGGGTATTGATTGAGGCACAGATTTTTTTTTGGTGCAACAAATACGGCAAGGGACTTTCAGGGCACCAGCAGAACCCTGTTACCAAGAAAAGGAAAAATTAATGAATGTGATTGTGATTCTAGTCACTTCTGAAACTTCTTTACATTCTCTTCATGTTTTATTTAATATTTTCTAAGAGACAGCGATCCTTTAATTACATTTTTGACGAGAAAGATTATAAAAATATCTCTCTCCATCACCTAGAGTAACATAGATGACTTAATGCAAGCATTAACACTGCCCCCTAGCGGATGGAGGGTATCAAATCAAAAACCAAACTAGATCCTAGCCTTTGTGATCTCAAAACCTTTCAAAGTATCCTTTTTCCAATGATGGTTCATTATATAAAGTTGAAAATAGTGTAGTAAAATATTGTGATGCTTATCGCGTCGTAGACATAATATCGAGGTATGTATCGTATCTAGAGCAGAGTGTACCGTTACAGCCCTAATTGGCACCTAGGCACATTTCATCACTAGAAATCAGTGATGTTCAGGATTCAAACCTCTTTTTCATTCAGCATGTTGTAAAAAGATGACACGAGGGTGTGGAAAGTGAAGAAAGCTGCCCTTCTTCAACTTATCGTACGCTTTTGTGTCGTACGCACACAAGTTTGCATCAAGCATCGCCTCGTCTGCCAATCAGGATGTGATAGACAGCTTTCCTCATGAACATTTCATGCGCAAGAACACAGAAGGAAAACTGGCCGGCGGCTCACTGCACCACAGCGGCTCCCTTTGATAATGAGTCAGACGAGCCGATGAATGACAAACAGAAGGAGAATAAATGCACGAGGCGTCACTCAACATGGAGCCGCTTCTGAAAGCAAACTCCTCAGTGACCTGGACTCACTGAAGGTGACCGCAGTCTGATGATAAGCAGCTAAACTCATCCAGAACCTGTCCGTGCACAAGGTATCAAGAGGATTGCAATATTGCAGATAGTCTCCAATTTGGCGCCATCTGGTGCTCAATCGGAGGAACTTTATCTGGTTCCAGTCTCCTGACAAACAAATCAGACGAAGACTATTCCTTTCTATATCTATTCATTATTGCCAGCTGTGACCTCACTATGGACTACTCCAGAAGAAAAAAAGCCCCAGGCATCTCTCCCTGCAGCACTAGGGGCGCACCAAAGCTAAGCAGGGCTTGAAGTGGAATTTGAACCTTTGAAAGTCAACACTGCATGATGCTTCAACCATATCCTCCTAGAGCAAAACGTTTATTGAAATGTCTCATCAAGCAACATTCCTAAGATAATATTCCTGAAAAACTAGCAGAGAACATTTGTAATCTGCTCTTCTTGAAACCATGTGTCCTTTGGTGTATTCCTTGTTGACCTTTTATGATATAAGGCTCTTAATAGCGCTTTATAGTTACGTGATCGTGTGAGAAACCAAGGTACAGAGGAAAGTGATGCAAGTGAGCAAGTGAGGGGTGCTCGTACTGTGGTCTGAGTGGGTCCTATGCATTGCCTGTAAACGTTACAGGCCAAGTGTGAAATCTTAGCATTCTATAGAATGCTTAGGCAACGTATAGAATGCCTGGTGGTTTTCGCCAAAATCACAAGAAAGAGGTTTTGTGGATGGATAACTTAATTGTATGTACGTAGTGATCTTAATAACAGAACATATCACATAGAGATAGCAAGAATTCCCAAACCCTGAAAAAAGGCTGTTTAAGTAGAACGGTTGATTGAATGGATGGAGAACCTGAAGTCTGGGATCCCCGTGGAGGTGCTAATTCCAGCTCCTGAATGCACCACCAGGTACTGAGACTCCCGGATCCACTGAGCCAGAGTCTCCACTTTAGCCTTTAGCTCCTCAGCGCTGTCGAATGTCTACAAACACACAATATACATTTGCTTTCGTGTTTTTCAAGAGCACAAAGCATTGACTGCTTAAATTTCTTTTTTACATTTGTCAAGACAGAATATAAGCATAACATAAGCAACTTTTTCTTTTATGTTAATTACATTTCATTGTACATAAATCTGTGATATAAGACAGTTTGTGACATGGAAATGGCAACTGTAAAGTTAAAAATATATATATTTTAAAATTATTGCATGGAAAAAGTAAATCAGGACCTTACACACATTTTTTTTATCCAATAAAGTTTGAAAGTGTTATTTATAGTAATTAAAATGCTCCATCAGATTTCTGCTTTGCCAATACAATCTTTTTACATTGATGAAGAATGTTTTCTAGAAGAAATTGGCTGATAATGTTATAATTTATTTATAAGTAGACTACTAAACAAAGAAAGCCCCAGAAATCTAGACAAACCGTCTTGCTTTAACCTTGAGTGTTTTGAAAGGTATTCAATAAAACTTAAATAATATATATATATATATATATATATATATATATATATATATATATATATATATATATTATTTATATAATGTAACACAACAGTAAAAAGGAAAAAGGTTAAACAAAGGTAAAATAATATAAAATCTCAGTAGATGTTTGTTAAGTATTTGAAATAGGCAATCAATCCAATATTATATTTAAACAAATCATCAAATTCCAATATTTTTTTTTTGTTTTCATGAAATATGCTGAATTAATATCCTTGCTTCTTACTAACATACAATTTTTCTGAGAAAACACTTAATTTTGTATTTAAGTTCTGTTTGTTTCACGATAACTCGTTTTAACGCTGCAGTGTTGCTTAGCAACCACGTACAGCTGCACATTAGCATATTAGCTACGAAACAGTCGAATGTATGCTAAACCGTTATCATTAAAAACAAGTTAACTGTTTGATCACAAAGTACTTTGAACACTTAAAAATTGTACCTTCATCGTACACCACGTGGGTAAGTTCAATAAACAAACACCCTTACATTATTTTATTTTAATGATGCATTGTCTACTGATATCTGCTAACTATAGCAAAGATAAATAATGTCACTTACACCGAACATATAATCGTTTTTTAATCCATATTTAATCAACAGCAACGTTTTAAGCAGATGTGAATTAAATAAAGCTAAACGTAACTAGCTTGCTAGCAAGAAGCAAGCAAACGTTACCTCCGGGAGGCCGCAAATGCCTTTATCCGCGTAAGGAGACAGCCCCGCAGCATAATTCACGGACATTTGTAGCTTTTTCAATTAATGTGCGAGATAAATATGACATGGGAAGCAAGAGTTTTGTTCTTCGGTTCATCCGGTGATGTGTGTATTGCTGGGTATTCGTCTGACGTCACAAAACATGTGCTTTACGTAATGAAATGCTGTGTACATGTTACTACCCCATAAAATGTTTGAATTCCCCAACAAAACTGTTGAAAGACTGATGAACTTCTTTATTTTAACTGGCAAATTCTATCTACTCAAGCAAAAAAATTCAACACAAACCGCACCTCTTCAGAGACTTTCTTATAGAATCCAATTGTTTTTATTTATTTCATTTTTTACATTTTTATTTCATTGTAAATGTCTTCTAATTTGTGTCATTTTGTCTCTCCAACATTTTTCCCTGTTTGCTGCTGCATGTTATTAATTTTACCTTTTTGGTGTTTATTGGCAATAATAAAAAACATAACATTTACCTACCCTTGCTAACATTACCGAGAGTTACGAATGAACGCAACAAATAAATAAATAGATAGTTTTTTAATAATGTTCATTTAAAACATCCCTGAAAAAAACTGACAACGAAGAGCATGTGGCAACGAATAAAGAAGAAAAAATATTTTTTAAAAATTTAAGAATTGAGTGCGCATGTGCATAACGCTAATAGAACGTCAACTGTATTTTTTATTTAATTTTTTTGATTGTTATTTTCTTTTGTTGTCAAAATGTAGTATTCAAAGTTATTTTAAAGCACTCTCCATTTGATTTTCCTTGTCTGCGTTCGTGAAAACCACGTGCTGTGGACCCATTTATAAATGAACGAAAGTTTTTTTTGTTCGTTTTGTTTTAACGTTGTTTTAAATTGCAAACGTAATGTACAAAAAGTTAATGTATTTACAGCTTACAACTAGGCTGACAATATCACGATGTAGACTTTAAAACGCGTCAAAATTGCAAGAAAAGCTAAATAAAAACTAAATTAATAAACACTACGGGGTTCCCTAAATGTATAAACGAAAGAATAATTGTTAAAAACATTTCTCTGGCTGTTTGATTCCACTTTTAGAGCCAGCAGAAACCACCCCGCTTCTGACCGGCAGATGGCGCAGCGAGGCCGCACAATCGCTCCCAACCCCTCCCCTCTCCTCTCCAGGTGCGGCGGGGGTTCGCGAGCGTGACATGTGTCGAATCGTCGCGTTTCCAACCGAGCGCGTGCGAGCGAGCGAGCGAGCCCGAGCTTGTGCGTGTTGTTATTATCTCCGCGCTCTCCTCCGCGCCGCGCGCTCCATCCAGAATGGCTCGATTCACCCAGACCGAAGCGAGGAGGCAGCATCCTCATCCTCCTCATCCTCTTCCTCCACCTGCTCACGCCAGCCTGCTCCTCACCGGACCTGGGGCGGTACCGAGCCAGGCGGCGGCACCACTGCTCCTGATCCCGCACGAGCACGCGCACGCACCCGTCACCTTCCCCAAACCCATGAACGGCTCCGAGCCCCTCTCCATCCATCCCGAGAACGGCACCATGAAAGACCAGGATGCCATCAAGCTCTTCATAGGACAGATCCCGCGCAACCTGGAGGAGAAGGACCTCAAGCCCCTCTTCGAGCAGTTTGGGAAGATCCACGAGCTCACCGTGCTCAAGGACCGCTACACGGGGATGCACAAAGGTAGGCGCAGATGCTTTTCGGTTCGAGTTTATGTGCTTAGGAGTGGAAAAAAGGCTTATATACTTCAGAACGACGTGCTCTTTAAAGGAAGAGATGAACATGTGAGTAGATGATGTTAAAGAGATGATGGCTTCAGAAATGGTCCAGGCGGCTGACGGTCATCACTCCACCGGCGCCGCCTCTTTCTGCCTTAAAAAAGAGTTGTTTACCTGAACGAGCAGAGCAAAGATGTGTGTTGGGTCTCGCTGAGAAATAAATGTTTTTGTGAAAATGCACCAAAATCTACAGTGGGCACCGAAAGTATTCAGATCCTCTAAATATTCTAGAGTCATTTGCTGAAATCATGTTTCCCTGTTTTGTACACCCCATACTCACATAACTTGTTGCAGATTTATTGAAATGAAGACATTGCATGGTCCTCAGTATTCAGACCCTTTGCTGTGATGCTCATATGTGTTACTGTGATGCTTCCTTTTCATCTAATCAACCTTGAGATGGTTCCACAGCTTCAATTGAGTCCAGCCGTGTTTGATTCTACGGCTTGGACTTGATTAGGAAAGCCACACGCCTATTTATATAAACCCTTACAGCTCACAAAGCAAATGAGAATCACAAGGAACTGCCTGAAGAGCTCAGAGACAAAAGTGTGGCAAGGTTCAGATCTGGCCAAGCTTACAAGAGCATTCTACTGCACTCGAGGTTCCTAAGAGCTCAGTGGTCTCCAGAATTCTTAAACGAAAGACTTTTGGGATGACTGAAACCTGCCTAGCGCTATCAGGGGAGAAGAGCCTTGGAGACAGAGGTGAAGAAGAACCCAGAGATCACTGTGGCTGAGCTCCAGAGATGCAGCCGGGAGAAAGTTGTAGAAAGTCAACCATCACTGCAACCATCCACCAGTCGGGGCATCAGCATCCTGATGGACACTAGAAAAGGGTTCCAGTTGAGATGTTTTGATTATTGATATTCGAGGAACCTTGGAGCACTCTTCTTCTCTAGACTCAGGTTTTAAGTCCCAGGCTCAGGTTTGCAGGAAGCTTCTCCCAGCTGCTCGGTTGACATCTCTCCAGATGTTCCATGGGAATCAGATCTGGATCATTGATGGCTATCTCTGAACTGCCGAGTGCTGCATTTCTGTTCATTGTCCTACTGGAAGCCCCATGGAAGAGATGCAAAACTCATCAGATTTCATCCACAGAGTCAAGGATCCAGTCCCAGAAGCAGCAGAGCAAGCCTCGTTTCTTTTTCTGTGATGCTCTTCACCAAAAAGCCACAGAACGCTCTGCCAGAAGGAACCCCCGTCTAGCATTTTGAGGGCTTTGTGTCAGCAGTGGCCTCCTCCATTGCACCTCTTTCATTCAGATGGAATGGAACCTCTTGATGATGCCCACAGCAGAACATTCAGATCTCTTCAGATGGAGATTGTCCATGTGTTTCCACAAACGTTTCACTCAAATCCCCAGAGTGTTCTTTACTCTGCTTTATATTTTGTGCACGTCCAGTTTTTGGGTTCTGTGTGAATTTTTCTCGTGTTGTTCCAGTGCAAACGCAACGGTGCAGACATTTTTGGCCAGGACGACGTAAAAAAGCATGTGACGGATCCATGAATCAACTAGATCTTGGCAGATCTTTCTGCTCGTGCTCCGTGTGAAGCTAATAAAGAGGATGCTGGCTGTGTACTACGCTCTCTCTCGCTTGTGCTTCATGTTTAGTGTGTGCTGGCAGAAGTAGGGCAGTGGTGTTTGTGTGCAGATGATGCGTGCTTAAGAGCTCTGTGAGGTTCCTCATTCACAGCGAAACATGAACCATGTGATCAGTTATGAATTCACGGTTCTTCAGAAGCTTCTGTGTGTGCTTTCTAGAGAGCAAGTGTCTCCTGAGTTTTCCAAAGTATTCAGCATTAACAAGTCTTTTTAAACCTAAGAATGAACCCCCGGGGGTTTGGAGAACGCTTGGTAAATTTAATCAAGTATGAAATGAAGGAGGTTTGAGAAACGTCATATCGCTCACACAGAGAGATGTAATATCGCTCTGTACGACGGGAAAACTACGAACCGAAACCTATAAATATAAAGCAAAAATGTAAAAAAACGACTGAAGCCTTTGCAAATGGGAAATATAAAACAGGGGGGAAACCTTCGCATGAACCAATAAAAAAAAAAAACTGTGAAAGCAAGAGAAAAATATTTAAAAAAATGAATGTAAACAAATGACAGATTTTACAAACAAACAAAACCTTTGTATAAACAAATGAAAAATATTGAAAACTTTGTAAAAACCATCAAAAACAAAATTAACATTTGCTTTTTCAAAATGTAATGTTTTTTTTTATAATAATAAATAGTCACTAGTGTAAAAAATTACGAGCACTGACTGAATATTTTCAGTTCGATAATTAATCAAACACTCACACAGGGAAGTGATTAAAATACATTTAAATTAATACATAACAATTTTATTTACAAAACAAACTACTTCTGTTTCAGTGAGCTGCCAATCATAATCACACCAACCAATAACAGCGAGTTGCTGTCAAGCCCCGCCCCCAGAATAGCTTTGTGACAAACAAACACAACTTTCCTAAAACTTTGAGAGTCTGGAAAGTTTGTTCTTTTGAAAACATGTTCATTTGGCCCGAAACTAATTCCATAGAAACCGTTTTAAAGCAGACGGCCCCAAATGGAAACCTCTCACCATTGTTTACTTTGTCCAGTGCATGTCTTCCATTAAAGAAAATAGAAACCTCTCGTTTGGAAACAAATGAAATGCTGTTGATTCCATTTAACTGGATTAAACACAATGTTTGTCACTATCGACGCAGATAGCGTTTGTAAAGTGCCATCGGCGTTCCTCGATTTCTCCGTCGTCTTCCCGCGGTCGTCTCGCTCAGATGAAGCTCTAATTTGATTTGAGCGTGTGCAGCGCTAGAGGCATGTAACACATTTCACTTGCACCAAGCTTTCCACCATTATTTCATTTATCACCCAAAGCAAACTCCGTCCCGCGATTCATTAAAACCATCAAGTTAATTGAACTCGAAAAGCCATTTAAAGCAGCATTCAGGGAGCGTGTGCATCAGCTTCCTCCTCCTGCTGGAAATATTCCCTCGTTCTGTCACAGGCGGACGAATGAATAATGGGTTATGCCCAGAGGAGGGTGCGAGAGGGAGGATGAATCAGCGGAGGAGGCCTGTCGCCCTCACAAACACACTCGGGCATGCTCTCTGTTGAGGGACGTCATTAGTACAGTGCTGTTTGATTATTATTTATATTGATGGTAAATCACGCCGCTGAATTATGATTTATGAGCGTAAGACCTGCCACCGCGCAGGCGGAGGCTGAAAATGGCTTTACATTCATATTTCACTCGAATTTAGCCAGTAATTTTGGAAAGTGTGACTATGCTTTGCTAGAACAGATTTATCCCTCGTCTGTGAAAGATCGTATGGTCAGCGAGAGCAGACGCAGAGGTATGATGCACAAGCCATACAGTTTTGCAAAATGAAGGGGTGTGGCTTCTTGATTGACAGCCATTGACTCTGTTACGCTCACATCGCGCCATTTGCCCATTTTCGATTAATTTGAAGTAACAAACAAAGCTAGCCGAGGCAGAAATATCTTCTTCTGAGACCTCTTGGTGACACCACTGACTCCCTGTATGTTTTCTTCAGTCAGTGGTTTGGAAATATACTCATGATATTCGTTGTCTGGCAAACAAACCATGGGTAGCAGCAGCAGTTCCAGATCTACCTCTACTTCCAGCTCCAGCAACTATACTGAAAAATTTGTCACGATTCAAAGTAAAAGACTACAGGAACAGAATCGGGACAAGACTGTCCCAGTATCATCCAAAATAGTTTGCTCCTTATATGATGCTTGAATAGCAAGTTTCGGGAGGAGTTATTAGGGCTTGCATCAGGTGTAACCAGTGAGGCTCATCAACACTCCCATATCTGGAAGAATAATTCACATTTACAAAAACAAATGAGTAAATTCAAAGACCATAATTTTCAGTCAAAAGCAAAAATATTTTACACACATGAATTTATCAGAATTAACTATAATTTTATACTGATTTGTATTTGTCAACATTTTGATCTGGCTTTCATGACATATTTTCAAACTGTGTCAAATAAATGTATGGACTGATGAATGGTGATTTGTAACTAGTCACCTGTGTGAACTACTCTGGGGTTATCACCTCTCTGGCATATGTTAGAGGGTGTGGCTTATTTAAAAAAAAGTACAGATTGCAACGTAACTTAAACAATGCACACTTAGTGTGCAGCATTGAGCTGCTTGAGGCTGTTCTGTGTCAGGAGGGTCGTACACATTCAGTTTTGTACGGATTAGAGCTCGAGTTTTTTCTGTGAGCTCCACCAAGCAGTGCTTTTTTTTAGAACAAAAGAGCCAAACACATCGTTTTGACGCCTTGTTTTACAAGAAAAATGAGACTGCTGTGTTATTTGGTGAAGAAAATTTGACGGTCTGGTGCGAATAACCTAGTTCACAATGTCGATATCAAATGCAGAAAACGACTGGGTGTTTATGGAGCTTTTCTTCTGTAACTTTTCTGTTGTAACCCACTCCAACATAGAGGATGGCAAGTAAATGAAACCCTTTTAAAATAAAGCTGTGATTAAATTAGTTTGTTGATTGGTACACCAGAATCAATATTCTTACAATAAAGTGTAAAATTGTAACTTTTTAAATTATGGTAGTTGTATAAAAACTGATTAGCGCTACTGGTCTGATTGAATTCACTGATTTATGCTAAGCTAACAGCTCTACTATCAGATTTGGAGAATGGATTTTAAAACACTGCTTTCCATTCAGAAAAATCTGACAAAAAAGTGAAAGTCAATATAACATCAACCCCATCTTTGATGAGGCGCGCAGCAATAATCAGTAAGCCTCCATGCTGTATCTCTAAATTAAGAAGGAAGCAGATGATTTGAACCAAGCTGTTTTGAACTTTCAGGGACTGATACCATTTCCATTAAAATCCTCTTTTGATAGTGTTTCATCACTGGGTGAGGTGAAGAATGAAACGATGGCAAGATTAGGCATCAGGGAGATAAAGCAGGCTCATGAAAACAACTTTATGTCCTCTGTGCGCCCCCAAAAAAGATCACCCCTGGATTACGCTCCATAAATGCAGTTAAAAGCTCTCCGCTGATATTGTGATTTAATTTTCTCCTCTCAAATGAATCTCGGGCTGGCAAACACCAAGCTTTGTGGGGCAGAGAGCAGCCAGACACACTTAAACATCACCATGGAGGTTATTTCCATACGAATCAGCTCTTTATTAGCAATGTTCCTCTCTGCTTTCTTGTGCTCTCGCTCATGTTGTTTCCCTTACAGCCAATATATTTATTCAGCTCGATACAGGATGGTAGTGCTAATAAAAAACCTGCTAGCTTCATGTTTACATGCCAATTAATGCTGTGTCGCACTTAAATCATGCTAATCACTTGTTAATTCATGCTATCATAATGCTAATGATATGCTGTAGCCATAGTGGAATGCATACTAGCATGCTAATTCATTCTAGTATTAAGCTAATGAAGTGTTAATTAATGTGAGCATTGTACGACTGATAGCAAATGTATGATAGCATCATGCTAATTAACTAGTATAACCATGGTAGTAATACATTGATTAATATTAGCATCATGCTAGTGACAAGTTAATTTAGGGTTACATCATCTTAATTCATGCTATCACCATGCTAATGATATGCTAAAGTCATAGTAGCATGCATGTTGTAGTATCAAGCTCTCTATTGAGCTCTGTTATATTTATTGGTTTGAACTGGCAACGTAACTCTCCCGCCCCTTTCCATGATAAAATGAACTGGTAATGACATGCTAATTGATATTAACAATATGCCATTGCTATTATGCTAAATATATAACTTGCTAATTTATGATAGCAACATGCTAGTGACAAGTTTATTCATACTAGCATCTCCTTCACTCATGCCATCATCAGGCTAATATTTAATCATTATTCTATGCTTATGTCATACTAGCATGCTAATTAATTCTAGTAACAAGCTCTTTACTGAGCCCTGATACTGGAAGTTTATTCATTGAAACTGGCATGGTTAATTCTGCCCTTTCCATGTTAATGGAAATTGTTAGCATTATGCTAATGACATGATAGTTAATGTTAACAGTATGCTAGTTTGCTATTATGGTAATTAGATAACTTAACTTAATCAAGTTATGTTAAGTTAATGATAATTAAATAACTTAATTTGTGCTAATACTTAATTCTACTTTATGATAGCATCATGCTAATCACAGTATAAAAAAACAGTAACTTTTTAATTAATGTTAGCATCGTGCTATAGAAATATGATTTCATGCTAACATAATAATAATTCATGCTAGAATGAAGCTCTTTTTTGAGCTTCTATCCAGGAACTTAATGGTTTGAACCAGCAATAGAAAAATCTTTAGAAATGAATGTTTATTGAACCTTGTGAGGGTGTACCTGGACTATAATGCCATCATCATTATATCAGTTAAATATGGTCCCAAAGCGGCAATTACTCATTTATTAAGCTTATCGCTTAGTGCAGTAATCTCTGAGCCAATTAATTGTTCCCTTGAAAAGCCTGGTGACAGGACAGAGATGTCTTTCTGAACACATTCTCGCACTGATACTTTCAGAATCGAGCTAGCATCGTTTCTATGTGGCTAGCCTCCAGTGTCCCATACGCCACTGAGTTTAACTTTGTATTTAAGAAGTCTGACCTCCCTCTCTCTGCTTCTTTCCAGGCTGTGCATTCCTCACATACTGCGCCAGGGAATCAGCCATCAAAGCCCAGAATGCATTGCATGAGCAGAAGACTCTACCAGGGGTATGTCACTCTTCTTGTACTGGTGTTGTTTAGGCAATTTCATGCTAAAAGTGTTGAAAAGGAATGTTTTCGGATTATTTTGTGAGCACGAATCAGTGTAATTTCAAATTATGAGAAACTGGTGCATCTCGAAATGTGTTATCTCTTATATCTACAAAGATGACAAACCAGTTAGTCCTTGGGTGATAAACGCTAATGTTGGTGAACGTATGGGACGCTGTGCTGAGACGGGATCTCTCTGTGTGTATATAATGCTGTTAAATTAATGAGAGGTGATGTTTGGGCTTTGTTTGGCTCCGCTCCGAGAGTGTGTGTACACATGCCGGCCTGTCATGAGCAGACGTGTTGGTGCATCTGAGTGTGAGTCTGCTCCCGCGGGCTCCATCAGTGCCCTGGACCAGCTGCCCCAGAGCGCAGCGCTGGAAAAGAGCAGCCACAGATTAATGTAAAGGTCAGCAGCATTAACCTTCCTGGATCTCACACACACAGATGCAGAACACACTGTATGAGGGCTTCCACACGTACGGCGGATGCACCTGATTCTGGGTCCGATAATATGATAAATAGATATAGAAATTGAGTCTGATAGAGAAAAGCATAATTGAATTGAATTGTATTGAATTTAATAAAATGTAAAATAATTATCAAAAATGTTTTACTTCATGTTAGCCTCAAGCTAATAACATCAATTCATGTTAGCATGCTGCTAATGGAATGATAAAGATATTTTGATTTGCACAAGTCTATATTTATTTTTTGAAAGGAATCATGCTAATTTATGATAGCATCGGGCTAATGGAATGATGATTCATGTTTACATAATGCTAATGAAATGTTAACGCGTGCTAGCAAGGTACTAATGAAATAGTAAAGAAACTCAAAGTCATGCTAATATTATGCTAATGACAATCCACGATAAATCTAGCTAAACTAATGCTTTTATCCCTGTTATCATAAAGCTAATTAAATGCAAACTAGGCTAGAATCGTGCTAATTTTTGAAAACATCATGCGAATGACATGTCAGTTCTTGTTATCACTCTGCTAATGACTTGGTCATTTAAGTTCCAATTTTGTCAGTAGTGTGCTTTTTTATGTTATTATTATGCTAATGGATTGCTAAGTTATGCTAGCATCATGCTAATGACAAAATTACACCATAGTGTCATGCTGATCGTATTCATACTAGCATAAAATACATAATGCTACCAACATGCTAAAGAAATGTAAATGTGTACTAGCATCATGCTAATGATGCATTTATTTTGTGTAGCGTGATTTTTTATTTCTATCATTCTTTTGAAATATTTTGAAATAATTTAAACATTACTCAATGTTTTGTGAAATTGACACCCATCTGAATCCAGTGTGTGGTAATTGTAAACTGTCTATTCATGCTAGCATCATGCTAACAGCACTTTTAATCTGCCCTGCTCAATCCCTGTAGCTGAGGGTCTCTGTGTGCCTGTCAGAGAGCATTGTTGTACGGCGAGGAATTACTGCGCTCTGCTTGGTTCAGCCACAAGAGCTACGATATAATTCATAACGAGGGGATTTATCAGAGAGATGTCTAGGAATAAGAGGAAGAGGAGGAAGCAGGATGAGAGAGAGAGAGGAACACTGAAGAATATAAATAGAGGGAGCTGGAGATGAATAGAGAGCGTAATATGTGGAGGAAAGAAAATGCCAAGAAGTATAGAGCAAGGTAAAGTAGAGAGACGTGAATGAAAACCAGTGTTACCAGGGCCTTGGGCATCTCTGTGTGTCTCCAGTAAGTGTGTGCTGAAAGCTGGTTACAGGGCACACAGGGTCACAGAGGAATGAATGTAACCGTAGAGAGAAAGCGAGTAGCTATCCTCCTGTTTTGCATTTGTTCATAATGTTGTCGGACAGCAGGGACTTTTATTCAGATATAAATAGAGATCAGAGGCCACAGAGAACTCAACCGTGGCATTTTTCCTCGTGTTCTTTTTTACATTTACCCTCCATCGACAATTTTCTTTACCTTTCATTCGCCTCCCAGGTGCTTCTTGATAAATTAAAAATTAAAATGATGACCCTTATCTCACCTCGTTAACCAGAACTTTTGATGGAGTAAAAAGTAGATTTTATGGCAGTAATAAATACAACAATAAAAAAACAAACAATTAATATATTTATAAGCAAAAATATAAAAAAATAAAACAATAAATGTATAATTTGCTAAAATGTTTGATTAATATATTTCTACCTTTTTTAACATTTGTGTTTGTTTATTTATTTATTTTCACATATATTTATTTCTAAGTTATTTGCAGAAGCGCCAAAGGCCAATTGACTAATCCTGGTTTAGACTGAAGTACAACCGCCCACATAATTAGCATACCAGAAATACATAAACAATGTAATAAATGAATAAATAAATATGTGTTGAAATATTGTAATACAATTGGTATTAAATAATATATTTATTCTTTTTTTATGTATCTATTATGCATTTTCAAAGATCATTTATTTATTTATTCATTAATCCTCTACGTTCATATTCAAAATAATGTATTATTACTTTAATAAAAAAATATTATTCTGTATTTTATTTTTATTTTTTTATTTTTTTATTTATGTCCACACTAAATAATATTGCGATGAATACTAAAGAAATGTAGAAGTTAATAAGAATAAAAAGATTTTATTATTGTTTTATTAATTACACACATATATAAAATATAGGACATGTATTTATATTTTATTCATACACTTATTTATTTAAATATGTATAGTTATTTACTGTTTAAATCTTAATGTACCTCGACATTCACTGAAGATCCTGGGAAATAATTACAGAAAAATTTGTGCAATTCTTATTAAATCCAGAACAGTAAAAGAATAAAATATGGATAATAATAGTAGAACAACAACAAAGAACAACAGATGTTTATATTTAATACTTATGTCAATTTTGTTTAGTGATGTACGGCTTCGTTTGCTAGTTTAGCCCCGCCCCATCCCATGACAGGATGGTTGCCAGATCTCCGCCCTCAGACAGGTCACTGTTTGCAGATCAACAGACGACACAAAATAAACCAACACCGAACGAATTTTAAAGATGCTCGACGTCTAAACCCACCCACGTCTTCGTTAACCCTTTAGAAGCCGGCTGCACCCACTTTAGCTTCGCGTTTACTCTCCAGAAACACGCAGGTGATGCAACAGTTTCAATGGATGGAAATAACTTGAGGGGGGGTGAATGTTCCATTTCGTGTGTCTGTACCTTTAAGAGGCGCCCGTGTGAATAGGAGCGTATAATAGCTTCATCCCCACAGACTGTAAATAGCAGTTTGTGTATTTTTAATAACGCTCTGGCTTTGGGAAGGAGCACAGCTGGGAGTCAATCTCAATAGAGCTCCGCTGAAGATACACAACATCTCTCTCTCTCTCTCTCTCTCTCTCTCTCTCTCTCTGTTTGTCTGTTCTCGACATCCTTCAGCGCTGCACAGCTTGAGGGATCAGTAGTTGCCATAGTAACGGGAGCAAACCTGTTATCAGTGTAAGTGTAATGAGAAAAAATGCAATTCTAGGCAGCACACACTGGCTCCTCCGTCTCGAAAGAAACGCAGTTGTTTTGTGACTTTGCTTGAGTTCACAATCATTAAGTGAAGGATCTTTTGAGGATTTTCACGCTCGTTGTTTGCATCGCTGGCACCTCTGAACAGTGCGACACATGGTAAAGTTATGGCACCCTCGGATATCCATCACCCATCTGAAGATAGACTTGCGCATCTTTCTAGAAGTTAATAAAAAGGAGAAACAGAATTCAGGGTTTTGAGCTCCACAAACACGAGATACACGTCTGTTCCAAAGTGATTCATAGCTATTTATACAATCTTTACGAGGAGTTCGAGATTTATGTATGAGATGTGCAAAAGTACCATTTAAAAAAATAATAATAATTTACTTCCCTTTTTGTTTTGGAAACGCTTTTTTGCAGGTCTTTGTCCCTAACAAAAGTGTCAAAATTGGCCTTCAAACAGTTTGAAAAAACAGCAGAAAAGGGGATATTCCATATGGCCAGTATGTGGCGCTATAACCCATGATATAGTTTGCTGTAGAGGTGTGGACAGATCCCATTCAGACACTGAGTTATAACGAGCTCCTGAATCACGGCGAAACATCGATATTCAGCAGACACCATTCACGAACCGTTCAGCGATGTCAAAAGAGCTTCTCAATTGAATCTTTCAGAGACTGCCAGGTTTTTATGATGATCGCATGAAATCTCTACGAGAAAAACTTCTGTCACTTTCAGTCGGTTTTGGAAACTAGCTCCAATTGACTTTTTGTTCCTAACACCAGTGTTCCAAAGAGAATTGTTCAGACTCTTAACACGCATGGCACCCGATAACAACTTCCTGTTTTTCCCGAAATTTCGATGAGCGCCACGCCCTCAACGTAAAAAAAGCTTCTCAATTTAACATCCCGTATTCCTTAAGAAGAAACTGATGGAGTTTGGAGAGGATTAGACAAAATCTCAGTGAGTTTTTTAAAGTATTACACGAAATTGACTTTTTTTTTGTGTGTGTGTGTGAAATAACCGACTTCCTGTTGAGTTTGGAAAAACAATCTTAGTACCCTACACATGTGTGCAGAATTTCATTTGCCTACGACAAACTGTTAGCTCACCGTAAGCTGAAACACGAGCCAATGCTCATTTTTGTAAATTTTCTGACGTGTATCTGTGAAATTTAGTGACTTTTCCCCGAATGTGCTGAAAGCCACAAAACCAGAGTGTGTGTAGTGTTACACGAGGAGGCAGCTTTGTTTTATTTTAATTGGAATACATTTCTATACAATTTTTCATCGATAGTTCTCAGGACGCTTTGATCAGGTTTGCTGCGTGTAGATCAACGGAGGAACAAAATCAAGGAACACAGAGGCACTTCTAAAGATGCTCGAGGACAAACTGAACTGAACCAGGAGCAGTGTTCCGCACGATTGGGATGAGATACACAGTTATTAACAGATCTACACACGGCCAGTGAGTGAAGTGAAGATATTACACTACATAATATTATAGAAACCAAACGTGTTCCGAGTAAATCTGAGCAGCACTCGGTTTGTCATCGCTTGACGGCTGAGGATGAGAATCAGGCCTTTTACATAACAGCTGAGAGAGAGATAGAGAGAGAGAGAGAGAAATAGAGAGATGCTGACCTACAATGTAGATGCACACAGTCACACATCAAAACGAATCACGATCCAATGCTCTGCTCGTGATTTCTAGGTCACTTGGCTCCGCCCCCATGCATGCTTTTTTCTCTTCCTTTTCTTCTCAAGTGCAGCAGTGATGTGATGCGCTGCTGGAGGAGGCCCGAGGCGTGTGCGCGAGTGTGTTTGTGAGCATGCTTTATCAGATGCCTTTATACATATGGATGCCGCGGTGCTCTGGTGTGTGTGTGTGTGTGTGTGCGTGTGTGTGTGTGTGTGTGTGTGTGTGTGTGTCCCTCAGCAGCTGGAGTGGTGATTTCTGCTGACAAATTCTCCAAGCTGTCCTTCATCCACGGAGTGGTGTGGGTGGTGGGGGGGTACACTATGCTTTATTTGTGAGAGAGAGGCGATGGAGGAACAGGAAGCACAGGAGACTTCTTTAAATATTAACCCCTTCAGACACCATTTCAGTGAACCTCACTTCTTTTTTTTAATCTTAGATGGTTATTGGTGTAGGGCTGGTCCGGGGGATCTGGGGGCCCTTGAGTTTTATGTGGGGCCACAAAAATGACCGATTTTTAGAAATGTGAAATTATTTTCTTAAACGACCCAAACACACCCACAATTACGTCTATGTTACTTACATTGTTTTATGTTACATCCAACGTACTGTTATTGTGTATATACTTCTTCCTCTTCCACTTCTTCCTCTTCCACTTCTTCCTATTCTTCTTCTACTTCCACTTCTTCCCCCTCCTCTTTTTTCTCTTCTTCCTCTTCCACTTCTTCCTATTCTTCTTCCACTTCCACTTCTTCCCCCTCCTCTTTTTTCTCTTCTTCTTCCTCTTCCACTTTGTCCTCTTCCCTTTCTTCTTCCACTTCTCCATCTTACTCTTCCTCTTCCACTTCTTCCTCTTCCACATTTTTCTCTTGTTCTTCTTCTTCCTCTTACACTTTGTCCTCTTCCACTTCTTCCTCTCTTCCTTTTTTCCTCTTCCTTTTCTTCTTCCACTTCTCCATCTTCCTCTTCTTCCTCATCTTCATCTTTCTCCTCTTGTTCACCCTCTTCTACATTTCTTCATCTTCTTCATCTTTCTTTTTCCTCTTCTTCTTCGTCTTTCTCTTCCTCTTCCACTTTTTCCTCTTCCTCTTTTTTCTCTTGTTCTTGTATTTCCTCATCCACGTCATCCTCTTCCACTTCTTCTTCCCCTTTTTCCTCTTCCCTTTCTTCTTCCACTTCTCCATCTTCCACTTCTTCTTCTTCCTCATCTTCATCTTTCTCCTCTTTTTCTTCTTGTTCCCCCTCTGCTACATTTCTTCATCTTCTGCCTCTTCCATTTTCTTCTTCTTCTTTTTCATCTTTTTCTTCCTCATCATCATCTTTCTCCTCTCCTCCTCTTCTTGTTCTTCCAGTATGCTGCAGACAGAGACCAATGTTTACATGTTATTAACTCAAAAAAATGTTTTAGGGTGTTGTGGCTCTTTAAGGAAATCAATGTTGAAATTTGCGAGTAACAACGAAACCTGTTCCTGGATGAAAGTGAAGACCAAGAACTTGAAAGTTTATTGAAGATTCTCTGTTCTTTTTCACCACCGTTATTGTAGAATCGAGATTGTGTTTGTATAAAAAAAACGTTTTTATGTGAATGTTTACGTGTTTAGTGCTTACTGTAGATTTAAACTCTGGATCTTTTTCTTTAATGAACAAGTCAATCAGGACGAGTGTACTTTATTTGTTTATTGAATAAAGGAACCAGTAACATATTGGATTTCAGAGGTTTTCATGGGACACTGTTATAAGCTCTGATCCTGGAACAGCAGGTCCCTGGACTCTTGCCGTAAAAAACTCTTCTATTTGGTGGTCTACACTTACACTTCTGTTGAGATACATGAATCTGAAACCCTAGTGATGCGATAAAAAGCAATCCATTGAAGAAGGAGTGAGTTTATGTCTGAAGTCTCTATGACTGTCTGATCCGCGAGCTCTCGCCCAGGTGAGCGCTGAGTGTGTGTGGCCCAGATCAAGAACCTGGTTCTCATTATCATCTGGGATTGTTCTTGAATAGAAAGAGCGAGAGAGTGCTGTATTATCTGTGCCGAGGCTGCAGGAAGTGAAAGCAGAATGAATGGCCCCCTCTTGCTTGTAAATGAAAAAGCAAACAACGGGAGAGAAGCAGCGTCTGAGGCTTCGGGACATTTCAGGGAATGATGAAGCATCCCGACAGTAATGGGCTCAGAGACAGTGACCTTTAGCTTGTAATATTCCCAGTGTCTCTCCAGCGTCTCACCATCAACAAGTGAGTGTGTTTCAGAGCAAGAACGAGGAGCACACTACATGAAAATCTTCTGTACAACAGAAAGGGATTTGGGATTGAATCGTTGTTACGAGTACAAAGGAATTCATGCCGTGTGTTTGTCCGATTCTTCTAAATATCTTTGAATGAAATCAGTACGAGATAGAAAAGAGTGGAAGGAATGTTGACAGCATTGACCAACCATTTAACGCCGCCCTAAGAGGAGAGATCCGTCAAACACGGTCTAGCACAGTCTGTACGTTTTATCGAGAGAAAATAGTGAACACAGGGCACTTTGGATACCAAAAACAGACATCTTGCGACACAGCAATGGCTCATAATTTTGATTAGTTAAATTGGGACATGCTTTGACAGTTGTGTCGGTGTCCACATTTAACCTCACACCAACAAGAATGTAAACCTTTGAATTGACATTTATATGTAAGCCATCGCTAAAACAAGTTTACGTTAGCATTTCTCCCCAATTCTCATTTCTCTTCTAACAAATATCATAATCACTTTGTTGGTAATATAGGGATTTACTTTTGCATCTTTATTTAGATTATGTTGTTTAATTCTGCTTCCAGTAATTTAAATCGAAAACCACAATTGAAAGTTATAATGTGAAGCCCCCACCCCATTACAAATCTAAATGTTGTAACTCTACGCTGGCTAGCGCTGTCAAAAAATAACATTTAATCCAGATGAATTTTGAGTTTAAAGGTTCTTAGCTTCAACGTTGAGTTAAAGATTTCATTTTTGTTGAGGGATTGACACGGGATCGTTGTAAAGGACGCTTAGCCATGAAGCTAACGATTTCAATGTAAAACGCCATTGACCTATGCTAAAAACATTAGCATTTTGTAAACGTGCTAAATAAGCTATTTATATGTAAAATGAAACTCTTTTATCACATTTGAGTAGTAAATAAATGTTATTTAAAATGTAATTGGGTTAAATAACAGTGTGTGAACAATTAAAATGCACATTTTGATCCAATACTGTCAATACTGCATTTATACTGTCAAGATCATTAAACAGAAGAAAACTTAACTGGATCTTTAACGTTTGAATTTTTATTTCAGTTTTAATCATTTTGAGAGGAATTAATATTTTTTGACCCTAGAGTAACAATGTATTTTTTGTCATTACAGAGTTGCTCAAATTCTTTAAACAAAACCCCCGTTTGTTCCCATTCTTCTCATATACAACTAAATAACTAAACATTCTAACACCTAGTCTCCTTGAAGTAAGTGTTTGACAATCTATCAAACGCTGATAATCTTGATAATATATTTGGTACTTATGAAGTCCTTTATAACAGATCTGTTATGTGTTAAGTTTTTTAAAACAAATAATATTGATCTTATTTACTAGTTTACGTGTTATTTTTGTCAATGGAGATCTGTTCTGAGAACACACACACTAGTCAGAAAACACCCTCCTCTCCTCTAGGGCAAACACTGAACTTTATTCCTCAAAGCAATATAAAGTTTGGAATAAATATTATTGAAAATGTTGAGAAAGGTTTCCAGACAAATCTTTTAGACCTGAGGATTATCACTTTTGGTTTGTGGTCAGTGTTTGGCCTCTCGTACAGTAAAAGTTCCCTCAGAAAATAGCTTTTCTCATCTCTCTGAATAAATATTAATTTAAGTTATCCCTGGAATTCAGAAATCCTCTCATCTTTAGCCTCCCTTCTTCATCGGCTGGGCACCGTGCTGAAAGACTGACAGCTTAATCAGAATTAATTGGCCGCTTGCACCATCCTCCATTTCTGCTTCCCCACTTCTAATGTTTTATTCATCTGTAATTTTCTAATGCAAAATTAATTGCTTTTAATAATACATTGGTAGTGTGTAGGCCAGAGACGGATCCGCTGAAAAGAACGAGTGTTTAGCATGCGGCTGACGCTAATTAAACGAATAGCTAATGAAATGATTGAGGAAGTGCAGAAATGAAAAGAAATCGAAATGGTAAAGTGGCCGCTGTGCTGAATATTTGGAACCGTTTGGTGGAGATTAATGCAAAAGTGGTGGTCGTGTTTAAAATCAGGGATGCCCTTGATTTTCTTCTGATTGGCTGTCACAAAAGCCTTGAAGATGATGGGCCCCTACAGTAAAGCGTCTGGAGTGCAGACGAGGATTACTGTAGATATTTGTTATCACATCGTCCCCCCCTGAGAATCATATAATCTAGTTTTGTTCAGTAAAGTTCCATTCTTTTAAAAATCGCAGGCTGCACTAAACTTAAATATTAAGGTCGGGGCCACAAATCTTTCCGTTGTGAACTGAGGAGGGAGAGAATATAAAGGGGAAGAGCAAATGATATGGTGAGGAGAAAACAAGGGGATTTGGGAGGTGTAGTGGATGATGTATTGATTGAAAGGTGCGGAAGGCGATCAGGTGATGGGCGTTACCATCCAATCACAACAAACCAGTTTTATCTGCCAGTACCGCCACTCCCTACATACAAAGTACGCAGGGCACCGGCAGCACAAAGGGGGCACCATTATCCTGTTTGAGATTGTGCTTTGAGGTTCTATTTCTTGTTTTCTCTTATGGATGTGTTCAAAAACTCTTTACATCCTTCAGTAAGTATTATTTATAGTAAGAATCCAAATAAAAAGAATATTTTACTGTACCATTTTTTAGTTATTCCTTCTTGAACTTCTTTTATTGGTGCTTTCAAAACTCTTTATTTTATTATGGAAAGTATTATTGACTCTCACAATCCAAAATTTCGGAATATTTTACTGTAAAAGTTATGAGTTATTCCATCCTGAACTTTGCTTTTTTGGGAAAGAAAAAAAACGCATTTAGTGAAATTGTGTTCTGGCCAAATTTTGGGCACCATTTCCACTTAGGACACCAATTTGTCCAGCAGCAGCCCTGGTCACCACAATGAGGAGTTGATGAAAATGAGAGCTTTCGAGCCACAAAGCACGATATGAGCCTTTTGAACCTATAAAATAAACTAATCACTAATTCAATAAATCAATTTCAAAGTTGTTCTACGATGAAACCCTCGGTAAAAAGAAGGAATTGCACTTTGAGAAGTTGAGATCTGAGTTTTTCCGGCCTTTCGGAGTTGTTTTTAGGCTCTTGCGTGTGAATGTGTGGCGGAGAGGTGTTGCTTGTCCATATAGATGCACTTCCCACAATGCACCAGGGCAGAACAGTTGGTCTGGGCCTGTGGGGAACGTGGACATTGACGATTTGTGCTGTGTGAGCGCATGCAGTGCGTCAGTGCCTCGTTTCCACATATTTTTTCATCAGAAGTGTGAAGAGTGCGTCGTGCTGAGATGCATGTGTGATTTCTAACAGAGCGTTCGACACCCGACAGGTTATCTTTACATTTCACACATCCAGAGAGGTTGCTTTAAAGGGACAGTGCACAGAAGATTCTTTTGCTCATCCTCGAAACTTATTTGGGAATTTCTAAAAGAGTTGGGAGAGATCAGGGATCATATCGAGTTACATATTCCACCAAAATCTCACCAAACCAACAAGAAGCGACTGAATCTGCAATTTATCGACAGACCGCTTGAGGAGGATCATGTTCAAATGAACAAATGACTGCAAAAAGTCTTCAGGGGAGTCAGAAATAGAGCCTCAAATACGACATTGTAGGATTTGGAAGCTTTGATTGACGTCTCTCATCTTCCTCTTTTACTGCATTTCCATAAAGCTCTCTCTCTCTCTATTTCTCACTCTTTCCCTCTCTCTCACACTCTCCAGCCCCCAGTGTGTTTGTGTGTTTCTGCGAGTGTTTGTGAGCTGAGGTTTGTAATCCTGCGTGGGTGAAGCCTTCGCTCTGCTGATGGAGAGAGAGAGAGAGAGAGAGAAAGAAAGAGTGCTGAGCATGAAGTTAGCCCGAGGAGGGGATGAGCGAGAGTTTGAGATTAGAGAGACGATGTGTCAAGAGATGAAGAGAAACACAAAGAGGAATAGAACGACAGATCACTGACGACTGGGAGCGAGCGGAGGAGAAGAAAAGAGCTAGCAGGGAGCAGAGGAGATAAGAAGAGATGGACAGATTACACTTCCAAGCACATTTTTACAATTTTGAACACATCAAAGTGTTATTTTCCCTAAAAGAGAACTTTGCAGTATTCACAATTACACAGTGACTGGGTGTGGCCTGCAATGGTAATTAGCTAATGAATATGCGAGTGGATTTCGGATTATATTGTTATATGGACACACCTTGCATTTGTTTACTCAGAAAATGGCATTCAGTTTGTGGGCTGTACATGGTGCGAGTGTTGGGTACACGGACGTGGTCTTCCATAGGTCTGGCAGTAACTTGGACCAGCTATGGCAAATGTGTGGCCCTTAAAAGTTCCATAATGTAATGTGGTCCTACCCAAATAAAGCACTTGTTTGGTACTCCCTTGTTCCACACAGGTTTGGGTTTATTTGGTATTTTAAGTAAGAATTGAACCAGTGTGTGCATCCAGACTGATTCACACCACGATCGATTGATGCTGAAACCCAGACCACTGTGGCACCTCTCCTCATCACGTTACAGAAGGTGGTGAGGAAGATTTGGATCTCTAAAAGGTGTGATAAGGTTTGTGTGTTTAGTTTCTCCATTTTATCTCAACAAGGCTGCAATTGGGTAAATCCAGCTAAATAAGACCACCGCAACCAATTAAAATTCAGCAAAGGGTATCAAAGATCCTAAAATTAAATTACATGAAAATTTGACTAGTAAGGAATTTAAAAAAAAATTGTCAATAAACCTGTTCTTAGCACACTTTAAACTTTTATATTGCTGTGAAGTTGAACAACTTTAACATGGGTGTCAAGGGGACTCATCACTGACACAAGCTTCCGGTGGCAAAGTGGAGGAATTGCAATGTTTCAAGCATTTCCTGTTACGCATCAGAAGAAAGTTGCCACTTGTTTAAGCTAGCTGTTAGGAAGGAGCTTGTATGTTCTCCCTGTGCTTGCGTGGGTTTCCTCCGGGTACTCCAGTTTCCCCCACAATCATGCTGTTAGGTTAATTGAATAATCTAAATTCCCCTTAGGTGTGAATGTGTGAGTGGAAAAGGAATGAATGAACAAAGGCTTTATAATGTTCTATTAGATTGCAATGTTAGCGTTAGCATTAGCATGCTACACATCAGAGAAGAGAACAAGAGAAAGAAATAATGGTTTCCTAATTTTGCATTGAAGGAGCAGCACAATGGCACGGAGGGCAACACTACGGCTTTCCATTTAGAGGTTCGAGGTCCACGGTGAACCTGGAAGGAATTTGCTTATTGTCCACATGCTTGTGTGTGTTTCCTCTGGGTACTCTGGTCTCCCAAATGGTGACAAGTGGGGACTGAATGAATGTTGATCATGAAGTTAGCATTAGCCTTAGCATGCTAGACATCGTAGATGAGCAAAAAAAGAAAAAGATACAAAGGTTTTCCAGCATAACATTAGACGGTAATGTTAGCATTAGCCTTAGCATGGAATATATCGCAGAAGACAAAAATAGAAAGATATAAACACTTTGTATTATTCCATTTTACTTCAATGTTATCGTTAGCATTAGCTTGCTACACATAGCAGAAGAAGAAAAAAATATAAAGAATGAATAAATCTAACATTACATGCACATTACAGCGGCATAATGATGCGTTTTTATTAACGAAGCGTTGATTACTTTAGAAACTGTATTATAAACGTTTAAAACGGAGCATTGTTGCCACAACCATGTCCTTCTCCTACACCTGATATTTTAGCACTACTCTCTGCGGTGTTTGTACTTTCCATGTGATTTCGTTCACAAAAACCCTGTTTTTGGATTCCCATTTCAAACACTGACAGCTAAACTCTCGTGAAACACAAACGCACCGTTGAAAAGGTTACGCCGCCTTCACACAGAGCCTGTCAATCATACGCCTGGCGGAGGTTAAAGGTCAGGGTTGTTAACAGCTCACGCACACACACATACACACAGGAAGTGGTGTGCATTGTGATTCCGTGCATCCACACTCTTGATGCTCTCCCGACACGGTGGCCATCGCTGACAAGCCATTACTCATTTTGCATAATTACACGTTTAACACCAATCATCGGTGTCTCGCTATGGAAACGTGCCTCGGAGGAATTGAACGCACTTGCAGACTCGAGGGAATGATGCTCGCTGCAGCCTGCAGAGACACAGAGAGGGAAGATCAATATCAGCTCGGGTCAGTTTCTCATTTCGATTGGCGCTGAGATCTGTAAATGAATCGACAGATGCGGATATGAAACTTCAATTGGGGCAGATTGATAACTGCCGCCGGGGATGGAGCTCAGGAAATCATCTCAGGTCCTGTTTCATTACTCTTTATTGCCTTTGGACAATGCCTAGTAAATCTTGCATACATGTGACCGGACAAGCAAATAAAAAAAAAAAACACATTCCCAACACAAAAAAAAGAGCATTTCACCTAATGGGACAAAAGTATTGGAGGATACCACAATACCCAGTCATTCCCAGCATGATGCTGCTTTAAACTCACCAAGGGCTAGCAACAGCTATGGGAAACTTAGTCTTTGTGCCACTCTGAGCCTGCACGACACAAAGAAGAGGAGAGAACTTCCTGAGAACCAAAAATTGTGGAAATTCTCGATATCTGCCTTTGTCCACAGTGCGCAACACTATCGAGAAATATGTAAATCTAAACCTTGAAAGAGTGGGTCGTTTTGGGCTCCATTTCCAGGTTCTAGCTGGATCAACTTCATCCTAGCAACTTCTTTTTTCATGTTAACATCATGCTGATGCCATGTCAAAGTCATATTAGCACAATCAAGCGGCTAAGTAATGTAAACATCATGCTAATGTGTTCATTTATATTAGCAACACACAAACGACGTTAACATTATATCAGTAACTTTGAAGATGCCAGTGAAAGGCTAATACATGATAGCATCATGCTAGCTACATTGTAATTAAAATAATGATAATAATGTATCAAGTAACATTAGCATCATGCTAATGACAAGATAATTCATGCTTTGAGCTGACAATGAAAATCCCGCTAGCATCAAGTTAATCAAGTATTTAGTAAAAATTATGCTAATAATATATTCGAAAATATTAGCATAATGCTAATGTAACCTTACTTCATGCTAACATATTGTTAACTCATGCTATCATGCTAATGACACGTTAATTGAAAACAACATTATGTTAAAAATGTGTTCATTCATGTGACTGCGATGCCAATTTTAAACGGTTTATGTTTTCATCATGCTAATGATTCATGATAACAAAACCGTAGTGATGAGGTAATTCTTTCTCAATTCCTGATAACGACTGGAGAAATTCTGTTAACTAAGCATCATACTAATTAACACTAATACTATTTATTTTAGCATCATGCTAAATATAAAGTAATTCATGAAATCCCAATCTTTTAGTTTAAATGTTAGCATCTACACAAGCTGTGACAAAAGAATTGAATATATAATGTAAATATATAAGTATTTACTGTAAATGAATTGCTTAACCGTGTGCTAACACGAAGCTAGTTTTATAGACTGATTATATACTGATTAGTGAAATGTTCAGATTGGATCACATGACACCGATATTGACCTGAGGCCGATGCTGTTTGACGGCTGGCGCTACACATGGACCGATGTAATGTGGGTCAGAATGATTTCGAGCTGGAAAAAACCTCTTAAACCCATCCATCTCTGAGGTGCAGTGTGTGATGAGTGCATTCTCCTCATTTCCTCCGTGTCTTCGAGCTCCATCACAGATGCTGTTTGCTTTCCGCCGCCGCCTCGTTCGGCCCAATCAGAATTGATGATGACATTTTCTACATTCCATAAAGTATTCATAAATGTCAGCAGTAATAATGCTCGTGGATCATTTAAATTGATCCGCGGCGCTGCAGGAGTCACGCGGATGTTCTCGCTCTTATTATTTCACAGGGTTTTAAGCAGTTTTTCACGACTTTGAATCATGCGGAGAGGGAAAGAAGGGTTTGTATTAGGCTGCAGAGATCTTCTGGACTGTAAGGGTTGGTGGAACTCTAGGCAGCGTCGTCCTTCTAAACGAGATCTCTGTGCATAGATTACAGATCCTTAAATTGACTAAAAGAACTCGACATGGAACTGAACGAAGAATTAAGCTGAGCACTAGAGGCTGGTCCCTAAAGCCACTCGATGCCATAGACTTCTCCTGTTTAAAGCAACAATTGTAAAGTAACAAACAGAAAGTCGATGTTTACGTCCTGGAATATACGAAAATCGCAAAAGTTAACATGTTAGGACTAAAAGAATGCTGTTAAAAATGCAAATTTATTTACACTAATAAATTGTCCCAAAGTGGACTGCAGTTTTAACTGGAAATGTATGAAAGGAATTGAGAGCTGAATTCAACCGATTGTGTTGATGGAGCTGTTTGTATTTTAATTTCTAGGTTGTAGATGCCTTTTATGTCACAATTAAATGTTTAGCATTTTTTTGAGTTAGAAATTTTTCTACATTGAGCTCAAATTTTGATGCGGATCACAATGGGAAAACAGTTTGCAGCTGGATATTTGTGGCCATCATTGTTGAATCTCTGGGATATTCATTTCAATAAATTGAAATAAAAAAAACAGAACAAAACATTTTTTTTTTGTCAAATTGTTTCAAACCTATAAGGATGAAAGTACACGTCAAAACCATAATGGGGGGCGGGGGGCTCATCCCAATGTTGAGATAGTATATTGTTATAGAAACTGCGGTATTCTGCGCATGTGAGTTGTGAAAAAGTAACATAAAAACATTTTTGGCAAATTTTATATTGTTTGAAAATTCCAATGCTGAAAGACAATGTTAAGATAATACTTGGAGTGGCGTTTTAAAAGGATAAAAAGGTGGAGTGTTTTGGGTTCAGGGGGCTGTGGAAGTCCCTAATTTAATTTCTAGGATAAATTTGAAGAGTTAAAAAAAATTAAATGGACGAAATGATCCTTCTCAACCCTCGACAAACAACAAACGCTTAAATTGAACTAGATTTAACAAAAGCTTTTCTGCTACTGAGACCCTCTTCTCCCTCAGACTCTTCCACATCCTTCTGCGTACGTTCTCTCAGTGTAGTCACCTTTAAATATGGCAAATAACCTCAAGGTGCCAGCTTTAGCACATATCCAACTCAAAATGAGAATAAACAAGTTTATCATGTTGTCAACGGTTGAAACGCTCAGTTCTCACTCGATTATTCATGCCTTTCGCGCCACAGGATGCAGCATCTGTGATATTTGCATGGACTGTCGATGTTTACTCGGCTGCAGAATGGCGGCAGCTTTCGCTCTATAGAAACCTACGGGTGACATCACAGATTCATAGATTTACTGCTGATTGTGAGGAAAGGTTCTTGTTTTACGATCGCTCAGGCACAACTTGATCGAATACGCGCCTCCAGTTTCGAATGTTTTTGTCGATAATTGTATTAATGCAGCGCAGATATATTTACCACTGACTTTTCCAAACCCAGTCTCCATCTAGAAAACCTGCCGTCCATTCTAAACACAAATATGATGATGATGTGGTCGATTTCAATACCACTTACACTTTAAATCAGTCTGTGTTTAGTGGAAAACGCTGAATGTAATGAGCCCTGGAGCGGACGCCTTTATTAGAGGAACAAAAGCTGATTGCAGGAAGCTCCTGGGGCCCAGAAGTGTAACTTGTGCCGCTCCCCTCTCGGTTTCGCTTTCTCATTAGAGCCGGAGAAAGATACGGGGCCGGACGCCGGCTGATGCAATTCCACTGAAACTGATTGAAGGAGAGGTCAAATTATCACAGTCATGATTGAGCTTTGTCTGAGAGCCGAGCGTGACATTCTGAACGTGTCGGAGAGAACAGAAGAGAGACAGAGCGAGGGGACGTGTGACAAGGGCTTTGCTTTTCCCTCTCTCTCTCTCTCTCTCTCTCTCTCTCTCTCTCTCTCTCTCTCTCTCTCTCTCTCTTCTATAGCTGCTGATTATAATGTCACGCCTCATCCGCTGTCACAGCAGCCATTTTATTCAGAAAGAGGCTCCGGGATCATGTGGGGGAAAGCAATCGCATCCAATTAGTGTTTGTGTTTGATATTAGTGTTTGCTCAAGGGTGCATTGACCTCGCTTGTGTGGGGAAATATCAGACGAGCGAGGGCTCTATGCCATACGTAACTATGTTTTTATACATCATTCATGGAGATTCGGATCTCCTACATCTCCATCGTCTCCTTTATAGCTGTTCAATCTGTTCAGCTGCCTTCAAGCCACTTTTCTAGTTTCTACTTTGTAGCTCCGGACTCCGTAGATCTCCTCAGCACTAGTGCCGTGTGTGTTTGCAACAGAGGAGCTGTCCACGGTGCTGAAGTACGCTCCTCAAACACTCAGGTCTTGGTGAAATATTCATGAGATGCTCGTACGATGGCGTGAGGAGAAACACACACATGAGATATGTACAGGAGATCATGCTCTGCCCGTAGACTCAGTCAAGATGGCAATGTTATATGCCAGATGTAACCCCCCCTCCCCCCTCACATCCCCAGGCTTGAGCAAGAGATTGCGTTCACATTACTTACACATGAAAACTTGACTGTACCGGATTAAAGCCTGGTGTGCTATGCGGTCACCACACCACTGACCATACAGTGATCTTCTAGAGAAAGGTTCCACACGTTCATCACCAGCTGGGAACTCAAGGGAAGCTCTGTGCTGTTTGGTTTTGTTAAATAATGTTTCTCCACGACCTTTACTCTTCGTTCAATGCGGCAGCTCCACTGGTTTCTGTTGGAGAGTTGGTTGCACATCCCCATCTCTCGATGTCTCTTTCTCTCTGCCATTTTCATCTCACATGATCCTTGTTTATTTCTGTATTCACGTAGTCTCCAAGTTCCATGTTTTGCTTGCTGGTGCATTGAGCAAGATGGCATTAATCCACCTGTTTGTTTCTCCGATCTGTATCTTTGACTTAGCTGAGTCACATTAATCTTATCTCGAGCTGTTCTTCGTGTCCCTGAAGCCTACTCCTGTTTTTGTTAGTTGACATATGTTCTCCAACCAGTGTCTTTACAACTAATAGGAGAAGGAACTTGCAATGGAACTCGGTGGAATGCAGTCAAACGCAATGAAACACAGTTGAACAAACTGGAACTCCATGGAACACATTGGAACTCAATGTAAAATCAATGAGATACAGTTGAAGTCTATGGAATGCAATAATAGAACACAGTTGACATATTGGAACTCAGTGGAACACACTTGAACGCAATAGGATGTAGTAGAGCCTAATGAAACTCAGTGGAACTTAATGGAACATAATTGATCTTAATTAGATACAGTTGATGTCTATAAAATGCTACAGAACACAGCTGACACTTTGGAACCTAATGGTGCACACTTGAATGCAATAGGATGTTGTTGAGCCCAATGAAACAAAGATGAACTCAGTGGAACATAGTTGATTTTAATGAGATACAGTCTATGGAATACAGTATTTGAACACATTGGAACTCAGTGGAACACACTTGAACACAATAGAATGCAGTTAAACTCAATGGAACTTATAATAGAACAGTTGAACGTAATTTCTAGGCAGTTGAAGTGGAATGCAGCAATGGAACTTATTGGGACACATTTGAAATCAGTGAAAAGCAGTTAAAAAAACACAGTTGAACCCAACAGAACGCAGTGGAACTCAATGGAACCTAGTTGTACTTCACAGAACGCCGTTTGAATCAGTGAAATTCAAACTAAATGGAACACATTTAACTTTAAAGAAGCAATTGAAAATAACTGGAACACATTTGAAACCAGATGAATTCAGTGGACAGCAGCACTGGACTCCAGCTGAAGTCGATCTGTCGCAGCTGAAATCAACGGCTGAACCATGTTCTATAGCCGGTGTAAACTAAGAGGGAAAATGATTCTAGATGCTGAGTTTGACTCAGAGAATAGCTTTAAGGGATTACCTCAGTGAAGAGCTTTATAATGTTTTCCCTTTATTTATGCTGAAGGGATGTTTTCCGGACAGCATTACATTTGCTACTAAGCGCAGGGCTTTAAATCTGATTCTTTCTCTTTATGTCTATGGCTCTGTGGGTATATGTGTATGAGGCACTGTGTGCATGTCTATTAATATCTGCCATTAAGAGTGTGGTCTGTAGGGAGCCACTATTGTTAAGATGAACTACTGCGAGGTCCAGCACAGCGCCGTCACATTACACACTCACACTCCGATAATGTGTGCTTACTCACTTAGTGCCTTGTTTATTACCCACACTACAATTCCCAGGGGTCCCTGCTCTGACCCTTCATGCACACACATATACACATGCTCCAGGTCATGCGCTTTAGGGTCTGCTCGTAGATAAATGAAAAGTAGATGATTAACAGAGAAAAATTACTGTTATGTTGCTTTTGAGTGCAAATACCAAGAAATGTGTTTTTCAACAATGGAACTCAACCCAAAGAGGTGTAACCAACTCAAAGCAACACCATTGTGCGAGATGTTGCATTTTACTGAGAGATGATCAATCACGCGTGTTTAAAAAATTACATTACAGGAACTCGATTGTGCTCAGTGGAACTTGGTTGAACGCGGGAACACTCAACTAGAGAAATGTGTGTCAAATTCAATGTTCGGTGAAAGGAGCACATTGGACACAATACAACTCACTTTAACTTAGTTGAACAACTGAACAAAATGGAACTCAATGGCAAACGATGGAACACAGTGTTATTAGTTGAGCTTGATGTGCAACACAACTCAATGAATCTCGCTGGAAAACCAAGTATGTTCCATGTAACTCGGAGGAACAGAAGGAAATTGTATTGAATTCAATGGAACTCAATGAAACTATGTTGAACCTAATGGGAAGTAATGAAAATCAGTGCAACTCAGTGGAATATAATGGAAGAGTACAGCTCAGTCTAATTTAGTTTATCACAATAAGACACAATATAAGTCAACTCAGTTAAACTGAACCAAGTTCACATCAATGTAACCTACTGGAACTGGTTCCATGTTACTCAATGAAAATCAATGGAACTTAGTCAAAATCAATGAAACTCAATACAACTTAGTTCCATTCAACTCAATGGGGCAGTGTGGAGCTATGATGAACTCATTGGAACGGAATGTAACACAAGAGAAGTGTACTGCATTGATGGTACTCAATGGAACTAGTTTAATGGATATCAATGAAACCCAATGCGACTTATTTGCATGCTTGGCACATAAAGTTCCAAACTAAATTGAACATTAGTTGAACACAGAATTGAGCTTATGATACACAATGGAACTCTGTTGAACTCTGAATGGAACACAACACAAAGTAGTTTAAACTAATTGGAAACCGAACACAGGGCTGATGGAACACAATGTTTTAATTCATATTCAAGGACTATTTCACATAACAATTTCCCCGGGCAGGTTTATGTTTGCAGGTTCCAAGTGTTTCCAAAAAAAAAGAGGTTCATTTTTCACGAATCTGGGATTCTGTCAGAGTTATCTAAAGGTACTGCGGTCATCAAAGGGTACCTCAGACTTTTAAAGGCCTGCAGGTTGAGCGCAAGAGAGCATTCGGTCACTCTTTCTGACGGATTTGGACCAAACGCTGACAGATTTGGACTCTGGGTTGAGTTTTCAGGCCAGCAGAGCAAAGGCATTGATTCAGCGGACTGAAACTGAAGCCTCGTATTGATCCCGCAGGAGAGCTGAAACAGATTACAGAGAAAGCTTGACACAAATCTGCCTTTATTAAAGCCGCCCTCAAATTAGTGACTACAAACGGAACACTGCTCAGTCCGTGCTTGAACATGGCTGAGAAAACGAATTATTGACTGTTTTCCCCTTTTTCTAGCTGTGCTGGATTTGCTTGTTTATTTGTTTTTACACGGGTTATAAATTATCATTTACTTAAATGAATTTGATTGAACAACCGAATACCGTTTCAAATACTCGAATATTTATTAAATTCAAAGCAAAGGGCCATTCTTGATGCTCTAAATATGATCTCAGTTCTTCTGTGACGTCTGTCGGATCTCTCACACATGAGAAAGAGATCGAGTCTTTCTTGAGGGAATGCTGCTGCTGCTGCTGCTTTATTGATCAGCCATTGATCCGCAGTGATGGTCTCATATATATTTTTGCTCCGATGAAAGGTCAGCTGACACTGATCGAGTGCCTCTCCTCACCGGGGTCACTGAGGTTTGGTCTCGTATATAACACCTCCGGGTATTTTGGATTTGTCTGAGGATCTGATCTCACACAGAAGATCAAAGATCAGAAAAGGCCAAGAACAGATGTTGTCTCTAAAATCCTAACATTTGGTGGGAAGGAGATCAAACGCATTGATTGGTTTGTTTAATTGAACTGAACTTATTGGTTGGGTTCGCTACAATATCATTTTGTGTGTTAGTTTCTGTTTGGGTTGCTTTGTTTGTTTAAACTAGTTGGGTAAGTTGGAAGTTTGAGCAGCTCAGGCTGTGGCTTAACCTGGTTTTATTTTTGTTAGATTGAAAGGTTTTACTGATCAAATTGTTTGCATTTGTTTAGTTAATTTATTTGTTTTGTTATAATGTAAATTAACTGTTTGATTATTTAAAAAAAAAATACTTTGATTTTAAGGTTTTAAGTACAACAGAAAAAAAACTGTTTGGTTAGTTAGTTAGTTAGTTAGTTTCATTGGTTGTAATGTGTTTTAAATCAGTTGGTTTTTAACTGGTTAATTGATTTTAATTTGTTTGGTTGGACAGATGCTGGTTATTGTATTCTTTGATAACTGTGTTAGTTGATTGGTTGGTTAGTTGGTTTGGCTGATTAAAGTTTGAATTCATTTGTTAGTTTATTTCTTGTTTGGTTGATTAGTTAGTTAGTTTTACTGGTCATAGATTGATTTCATTTATTGGTTTGCTGGTTTAGCTGTTAGTTAGTGATTTTGTTGGTTAGTTGATTAAATGGGTGCATAGGTTAGTTTGTTTGGTTATTTGGTTTTGTCGACTATAATGCAATTTTATTGTCAAACGTATGACTAGTTTGGTTAGGTTGGGTAAACTTGTTAGTTATCTTGGCTTGGTTGTGATAAGTTTGATTAGTTGTGATTGTGGTTGGTTAGTTGGTTTGGTTGGTTGGAGAATATTATTTTATATGACAGACATATAGTTGGTTTGACTTAATTTTAGTGGGTAGTTGGTTGACTAGACTGGGGTTTTGTTGGTTAGTTGATTAAATGGGTGGGTAGGTTAGTTTGACGGACTGATGGATGTACGGTTGTTTGGTGATTTGGTTGGTTATTTATTTGTTTTGGCTGTTTTGTGATGTTATTGTGAAATGCGTGGCGTGGTTAGTTGGTTAGTTTGTTTATAAGTTTGGTTGGTTGGCTTGATCTTTGGTAATTTGATGGGGGGGTTTATGATTTGGCTGAAGTTAAATGATGCTTGTGTAGTTTTCATTTACTCGGTTTAACCGGGTGGTTGTATTTTAGCATGATGCTCCTTGTTTTGGATGGTTGCTCTTTCAGATGGTTAACTTCATGGGTTTTGTTGGTTAGATTTAGGCAAACAGTTTGGTTGTTGGGAGGGTGGTGGAGTTTGGAGGGTTATGATGATTCGATTCTATCTGTCGAATTAGTTGTGGTTTTAACCCGAAAATACTGGTGGGTAATGCTAGGGTGTTTTCATCCACAAATGGTTTTACAAAAGTAAGAAAGAACGAAGGAGAAGATCTGTCTGTGTTCAAGGACAACAAGACAAGAGATAGAGTGTGTTTCAAAGTACAAATCTGCTGTGCACGGGTCGTTTTGTGATGAGCATGCTGATGGAGCGCTAACAGGCTAGCGCTGGCTACGCGGCTATAATGAGATGAGTGGCTGAGTTGTGTTCAAATGCGTCTCTCCTGAGGGAGACACTGAAAAGCGCTGCTCGTTCGTTTCTTTTCTCAAGGATTAATCAATGTTAAGCTGCTTAATCCAAGACACTTATTGTGCAGATACAGGAGCGTCCTGACAGCAGGGTCAATATCTGGAAATATCTCAAAGATCATGGGCCTCCACCAAAGTGCGAGTTAGATAAACAGCAGGACTCTCGTTTGTCGAGGTTTTTTTAAGGGGCGGCGCGGGCCAGGGACTTGATTTCCCGATGTTAACTTGTTTCAAGGTTAAATAAACATTTAAAGATCAATGATAGCGCTTCCAATTAAACTAACATTTCTATTATCGCATCGTTGATTTTTATTAGAACTCCTCCCAAGCTGCTCGAGCTACAACCCAACAAACTTTATCAAGATATCCAAACTGGTCTGACTCGGGTTGCTATATCATTTCAGACTGGTACCAGTAAAGGGATTTTGGGAAATCGCTGAGAATGCTGGGAAAACTTCCATTGACTCAACACGGGGTCGAACTGAGAATCTCAAGTAACTCCACATAACTCTATCAGTCTATGCAAGACCATACCAAACATTGTGCAGAAGTATTTGAACCTCTAGAAGGGGTTATATATTTGCCTTTGAAAATAAATGGAACACGGCAACACAAATATCTTCAAGATCATAATGGGGTATGTTTTTGTCAATCATAGTAAAAAACGTGTACTTTTTCTTGGCAGTTCCCTAGCAACCTGTTTACGCTAGCAACCACAATTTTTTAACTCTATCTCAGCTTTGGTAAATGATAAAGACACGAGGGTTGGTTTATATACCTTATAGTGACAAATGGAACATTATATTATGTTACTAACCCCTCCATAGCAACCTGACTTTACCATAGCAACCATTTTGGCATATCACCAAAGAAATGGTGTTTGGTTTATATTACTCATATCGGAACTCCATAGCAACCAAAAATTCTACCTTGGCAACCATTCGATTTTGCCACTGAAAGGCTTTAAGAAGCTATCTTCAAAGTTTATGCACAAATCTACTATCTGCGACATTATTTAAATGTATGTATGTATCGTGACCCGAGTGTATCGTTACTCCTCTACTAGGCAACACCTTTTACTATTAGATTTTCAGGATTCCGCTTCGGGTTTTTGAAGAGGTAGTGGTCCCCAAAATTTTACATCTTTAGTAAAACAGTTTGATTACTTTAGTGATTCTAATAAAGATAGGAACGGAAATTAACGTAATATAGCACATGTATAATGTTACATATTAATATTCAAATATGAACTTCTAGGTGAGCTGCTCCTGTAAAGGTGCTCGGTTTCTGTCTTCGGGGACGGGAGATAAGGAGTAGCCTCCTGAGATGCTCGCTCCCTCCTCTGCTCATTAACCACTCTCCTCCAGACGCATCAATAGGCGTCCGGCGCTTTCTCCTGATCATAATTACACCGCTCACAGAGGCAGGGGCCACGAGAGAGCCCTGCCATTTTATTTACTCTGCCTTTTCCCTCTGAATCAGAAAGAAAATAAGCAGCTTATTAAAAAGATGGCTATTGTTGGACTGAAAGGATGTAATTATGGGTTCGGGGGGTTACTTGTTGAGGTTACGCGGCTTGAATAAAAAAGCTCTAATGATGCTGACAAAGATCATGGAGACGGTGATGAGGATGCAATGATCCTCATTACAGGCTGACACGGAAGAGATTTACGTTGCTACAATAGATTCACTTTTAATGAATGCTGTATTATTGAGCGGATGGTAACTTTTCAAAGGGTGTGGTGGACTGTGAGCCGTTGGAAATCTGCATTGAGTGAAGCTTCGATCTTTGAGCTTTGTTCCAAAAGAATTAAGTCCTAAAACCATAGGCCATCCAAATCCAAATCGGCTCTTTCCTTTCTCTCTAAAAAACTTTGTCGATGCCCTGTGGCGCATTCCTTAGTTGACCTTTTTTGACCCTTCAAACTGATCTCACTGTCTTATTATTTACAATTCCATTTATCTCAATCATACAGTCAGTGTTGAGCACCTTTAGTTTACGTTTCAATGATCATCAGGGAATAGTATCTGACCCCCCCCCTCCTCCCCCGATATCCTATATGTAAACATGCTGTTTAATTGTAAAAATAAATTACTCCAGATGTGACAAATTGTTGAAAGCGATCTCTCAGATCAAGATAACCGAAACAGGCGGGGCTCCTGGTCCTTTACGTAGAAAGCGCTTTGGCGCAGCAAAGGGGTGGAGGTGGGGCAGCTTGATCAAACACTGATGTATCTCCGGCAGGAACGCACTTATGAAAATAATGCTACATAATTGTAGGCAGGGAGAAATGATTGGAGTATTTAGAGAATTGATAATGAAGTCATCACTGATGGTAATGCGTACTCTTCCCAAGCTTCTGCACATCTCTCCTTCTGCATCACTGCTGATGTGGAGTTGAAGATCAGAGAGCATTCATTATTTACTGATCTTAAATCTGCAGCATTAATGATCCGGAGCCTATTAGAGAGTGTGTGGAAGTGTTTACTAGCTTCTGCCTCGCTATAAACAGCCTGTTAAGAAGCCGCGCCGGACTGGAGATTAAACACACCAAGCATCTGGGGAATATACAAAAATCCAACTTAACTACAAGTCCAAGTTAAAACCACTCTTTGGATGCTTGTGTCGGGTGGTTTCACATTTGCAAATTTCAGTTTATCTTTTAAAAAATGACCACAAAGAACTACAATGTCGTATTGGAAGGGAAAAATGATCAATGACCAAGACAGACTCACGGGTCACTGCTACATCTGAGAAATTCTAGCTAAAAAAGGGCCTTCGGCACCTTCACTTATTCTTTCTGTCTGACCCGGTATCACATCGAGCCATGGTTGGGGACTGCTGCTTTAGATCACATTCTAGCAGTTTTAAGTTTAGTTATTTCTCAGGAATGTGCAGCTAGCAACACTTTCAGTTAAACTTGGTGTTTGTGAGGAGTGTGAGGGTGAAGGAGGAGGGGGTCTCTTTGGTGAAGCTTGCATCATTTACATATAAATGAGAGTTTGGTGATCACGTGTGTTTGACCTCGTTCATTCTGCCGGTCTCGGTGCCATCCAATCCTCAAATTAAACCCGAACTTGCAGCGCTCCAGCACCCGGCTCTCATTTATGATGCCTTTCCTGCCTGACAGGAAGTCAAGAGAGCAAAGAGCAGGGCAGCGGCATTTGGTGCATGCCGCATTTAGCTTGCCGCCAATCAGCGTAGCGTTTAAGTGACAAGCTTTTGTGTGTTTTTCACTGGTCTGCGACATGTTTGTGTGTAAAAGATGATCTGATATGGTGAGGGCACCTCCGTGTGTCTTCTATAGGTGCTTTTTTCCCTTAGTGTGTGTGAATTGAGGTTGAGATTATCCGAGGTTGAAGGAGAGAGACATTTAGCAGAGAAGTCTTGAGAGTGACATCATTTCATTTTTAAAAATTATTATTATTCTGAATATACTTAACTACAATATTGTGCTGATACTAGGCCCCCGAGAGGGTACCAGGGTAACTTTTGACAATATATATCCTATTTTTATTACTTTCTAGATTACACCAATCAAGAATGGACTGGTATGAGGTTGTTAAATCTGATGTTACGCTCCTCATCCGGCTCGAAGTGCCTAATCATAGAATTGTCACTTTATTTTCAACCACATCAGCAAGGGTTTTAATCTGTTGTAGCTTAAATAAAAATTGTGTAGATCGCCTTTCAGGGGAATTCTAAGTCCAGATATAGATATAAAGCATCTGTGAAAGTCCTTGAGTGGCCAAACATTTCCCTAAAGATCTGAGGCGTTTGGATATTATGTTCAGCAATTCTGAGACTTGATATGAAAGGTTCTTGTGATGTAAGACCAGCATTTATAGCCTCAATACTTTTATAAGCCACTGCTTCAATCAATGATACTGCACTGGGATCTAAATAAAGCTTTTCACTGAGGTCTTGGACGTCGTTCAGTGGCCGTTGGCTCACTGGCGCTCTCTCTCTCTCTCTCTCTCTCTCTCTCTCTCTCTGTCCCTGTTCAATCTGAGTTGTGGGAAGCTCAATCAATACATCCATTAATTGCACTTAGCGGCGCTGTGTGGGATACAAGAAGGGTCTGAAGGCCACACAAAGCCCGGGCGATTGAACGGCTGGCCTTTCAGAGCCCAGACCCTGCATTGATCCACTCGATTCATGACAAATGAGCCAGAGCCATGAAACCAGTGGATTAAACTCAGAGCATGGCCAAACATATACATCTATCATTTTATATTCAAATATATCAGACCAGTGGTGAGAGTTTGTGATGGTTCGTCAATGGTCTAGGCGACACGGTCCTGGATTCACGGTTCATTTATTTTTGTATGTTAGCAAACTATTGTGTAACTCTAGACATTGACAGACACATTTATTTACAATACAGCTCCAAAATGTATTACCATTAGAGTTTACGTACACAAATATGTCTAAGTCTAGGAGGCCAATATTTCAGAGTGAAGCACTTACGCAAATTTCACGCGCTCCATCTTTTCCACTTCACACTACTCCAACATCCTGGCAACCTCGTGCATGTTTCTGTTACATGAGCGCTCTTTAATCATCTCATATTAATGCAGTAAATTTTAGGTATAACACCTCTGACAGCTGAGGGCGCTGTACTTGTCGCATGAGTGACATCTTTCTTTCACTGACGCTCCAGAATGTTCCCTTGTTTTCACGGGGAAGGAACTACACACCATGAAACATGCTTCGATTCGTTGTAAAGTAATAAAACATGAGAATGTAAATGCATGGACATGTTGCCGCACTCCATCAGCATGAGGGGATTCCTCAAAGTGGACGTCCTGTTAGAATAACGTGGCGTCAGTGTTTTTCCTCCCGGAATGTGCTGCAGTCATCATTTATACAGTACCTCTGTGGGTACAGTGCAGCATGAGAATAACCAGGGCATGCATGCAGATTTATGCTCTTACTACACAGTGCTCCGTCGGGTAGATCATTCGTCTTCATGACAGCACCTTTACGACAGTTATTATTACAAAATGAGCATCATAAAGCATAATTGAGTGCTGACGGCCTGCTGCTCGCCTGTGGATGTTTTGAGGGGTTTCATACGGGGGCAGTTCGCTGTAACAGGCGTTTTCTTAAGCATTCTACAAGGTGCTCCCATATTATCAGGCAATTCCATAGCCACTATCAGTAGCTATTTACACAATTGACGCAGTAGGTGCCTACTCCACCAGCTGGCATCCCTCAGGGTTGATTCTTATAGTGCAATTCTTACAATATGGACCACACTAGAGGTACATTTGACTGAAGGACAGATTCCACTAACTTTCAAAGCACCCACTGTGACCTCATTCCACACCTGAAGAACATGAATACCTTCCTAGCAACCAACATGTTTACCATAGCAACCCCTTATTCTGAGGAAAATGCTAGAAATATGGAGGTTGGTTTGTTTCACTCATGGGAAACTTCAGTGAACCCTCCATAACAACCAGACAGTTCACCATAGCAACCAATGTTGCGTATGCCTATTTAAGCTTAGAAAAATCATAGACATGGAGGTTGGTTTATTTTACTCATAGCAGCAGGGAAACACTATATTATTAGTTTTCCATATATAGCAACCAATTTTAAGTATCTCTATCTCAGCTTTGGAAAATTGTACAGACGTGTGGGTTGATTTATTCAACTCCTAGTGACTTGGGGAACATTGTTATGTCACTGGCCCCTCCATAGCAACCACACTGTTTACCCTAGCAACCAATTTGGCATTTCTTTATCTCAGCCTGTGAAAGTCGTTTAGACATGGGGGTGGGTTTATTCATCTCATAGTGAATTGGGGAACATTGTTATGTCACTGGCCCCTCCATAGCAACCACACTGTTTACCATAGCAACCAATTTGGCATTTCTTTATCTCAGCCTGTGAAAGTCGTTTAGATATGGGGGTGGGTTTATTCATCTCATAGTGACTTTGAGGAACATTGTTATGTCACTGGCCCCTCCATAGCAACCACACTGTTTACCATAGCAACCAATTTTGTAACTCTTTAGCTTGTGACAATCATGGGGGTTGGTTTATGTTACTCATGGTAGAAAATTAAAGTTTGTGCACTTTAGGCTTCTAGTTGTCTCTCTTAGTTCATGTGTGATTGTTTTTGCCACTGATCTTCATTTCCTGTCACATCTCACACTCAATTTCCTTTTTGGCCTGTGAGGTAGCTGTAATCCTGTGTACACCAGATTCTAAATCTAACATCGGACGCTAACCAGGCTCCTTTAGGAAGCAAGTCAAGTGGACACGGGTGTTTTTGGTTTGTTCCTAAACATTCGTTTTGTGGTTTGTCTCTTTTAACACATAATGTCAGCTTTGGTTTAGAGTTTTGATTTCCTGTAGTCGATGGCAGAATCTCATCCCAGATCTAGAAACGCTGTACTGATCTGATCCTTTTTCATTTTCCTCCTTATCAAATCAGATTTTAAAGCTGTTCCGCAGAAAACATCTCAGTGCCGACTTATTAGACGTGTAAGATTGTCTCTCCTTGTCATCTCACGCTCGTCTTCTCACACTCTTCACATCAGACACGGAACAAATGCAAATGTGAGCGTGTTTGGGCTTCTCTGTGCATCACAGCACACGCTTCGTATTCATGAAAAACAAAATGAGTTTGTGCCTCTGTGCTCGGGGAAAGAAGGGAACTCTGAAACATCCATCTTTCTGCTTGAACCGTAATGAATAGAAAATGCAACGAAGGGTGCGTTTGAAATTATGAACGGCGTAATGATGGGATGAAGCAAAGCAGGGTTAAACTGAACCGCTGACCTCATAAGATGTTGTTCATCATTTGTTCATTCAGCTTATGAACTAATACTGAGCCTAGTGGGTTTAACAGTTTCTCTTGGCACAGTTGGCATGGACACACGATGAACAGTTGAGGCATTTATTAAAAGCAGAGTTAATATAAATTAAAACAGTGGCTAGCTGTGTGGTGTTCCGGGCCCGTGGTTTGGCTACCCAATGTCCTAGCTCTTCCAGGGCTTCTCCTGTGGTACCCATCCTTGGCAGCTCTTCTCCAGGATAGGTGAGTCCAACAGGTTGGTGCCGTGGCCCGGTTAAGGATCTCCCAGTTTCTGATTGGACTATGCTCCTCCCCGCATGTGCTTATGAACAGCTCCTGGTGACACGATCAATCAACCGCGCACCCCGCCACACTCTCCATCCGGTGGCACTTGCTTTGGTGAGGTTTGGTGCCTCAACAAAATGTTAACCCTTTGCCTGGTCCTCCACTTCACACTTCTCCAGTGCGTTTTGCTCGGGGGCAACCTACCCGGTAGTGGGGTTACACTTTTTACCATATGTAACCGCACATTTATGGAAACGCCTTGGTTTTGAAAATGCTTCATGTGGACAGGGCTTTCGGGGGTGTTGGAGATGGGGTTTGTCATTGCCGTCACGGCCTGTGTTTGGTGTCACTGCTCAGCGTCTTCTTTGTTTACGAAGACCAGGTCGAAAACAAGGCCTTCATCATTGTAATCGACGGCCACCTGTTGGTTTGGCACAGTCTTTACACCGTTTAAAGCGACATATTTTTTGGCACACTGCGTTTGAGTATGCGCATGTGTGCGTGTGTGTGTGTGTGTGTGTGTGTGTGGATATGGCCTGTGATGATCTTCGCCGCAATACATCGTACGGTAATGATGTTCAATGCTGAAGCTTCACCTTCTCATGCAAATTAAGCCCCTCTTTGTTTACTTAAGCTTGACTTGTGCATGTATTAAAACAGGGATGAAACTAAAATGTCTGTGGCAAGCCATACTAAGCGGTGAACCTTAAAAGAGGTACAAATGGAGGTGCCTAAATAAACCGATGTGAATTCAGCCAATCTTCACCTTATTGCTGTGCCTTGTCATTTACACCGTTGCTATCGTAATGTATCAAAGGAACAGATGTGTACCTTATTTCAGTAGTACCTTAAGTTAAAAATGGCACGGAGAAGCTTTTATTACTCTAATAAAAGAAGCACGGTGTGCAACGGAAAGTGCAGGAACATCTTTGGACATAGCTGCCGTTGTCTTGAATAATTGTCAAATTCAAGGGATGTAATGGTGATGATAGAAGTAAACCGTGGTTCATGTTGGGGAATTCTCCACAGTTTGAGTGGAAATGACCCGGAATCACTTCAGAGTGCACACGAGCTCGGAATGTTACCGCGAGATAGAATGTTCCACTTGAGGACGGTCGAGGCTTGTTCAGCTCGTTAACATATTTTTCTTTCTTCCTTTTTAGATGACACGGCCCATTCAGGTGAAGCCGGCGGACAGCGAGAGTCGAGGAGGTGAGGAACTCACTTGTTTACTTTCAGACCGCTCCTGCAATGAGAAATCTGGTCACAACAGTTAACCATTTGCTTTAGGGTTCGCATTATGGCAAGCCAATTTAACGGCCATTGAAAATAAGGGGGAAACAAAGAAATCTTGAAGATGAAACATCACAGACAAATTTGTTTATGTAACAAGTCACATTTTTAAGACATCACCGACAGAAACAAAATGTTTACCCTAGCAACCATATTTTCTGAATTCTCCTAGCTTTGGCAAATGATGGTTGGTTTACATAACGTATAGTGGCAAAGGCAACGTTTTAATATGCCATAGCTACCAAATCGTTTATCCTAGCAACCATTTCTGGGGATTGTTTATATCACTCATGGTAGCATAATATACATTGCATTCTGTCACTGACCCCTTCAATGTAACCAGATTGTTTACCCTAGCAACCAGTTTTCCATATACAAACCTCAGCTTTGCATTCAGGTAGGTTACTTCCTGAAAAAAGTAAGAAAAGAGTGGCTAGCGCTGTATTAGGTCTATGTGCACTCGGAATTTTACGGGTTTGTACCCCCTCATAGCCACAAGTAGTGCAAAGTTTTGATGTAAATTGTTTTTTTTCACACTTCTGTCATAACCAGTGTTTCTCTGCCGCCCCCTCTGATGCAGAAATAGAGGCATGTGTCACAAAACCCAAATGCTTTTAGCGCCCCAAACAAAAGAGCTTTCCGCTCATGGCTCTTCAAATCTGAGCTCTGACAGCCCCGGCGCGTCCGCGTTCGGCACTGATTTCCTGTCGCATCTCTGTCCGTCTGAGGAGGAATCGACTAAAAACAAAAGAGTGAGGACGGAGAAGCTGTCTGAGGTTTGACTGCAGCTTGTGGAAATGCACCGAGCTCTTCATTAGCTGCTCCCGCCGCTAGCACTGCTGGTTATGTAAGAACCACTGACCTAACTCCACCCTTAAGTTCAGCTCACATGTCATCTGTCCATCCATCCACCATCCATCTATCTATCCATCCATCCACCATCCATATATCTATACATCCATCCATCCATACAGTTGTCTTTTTGTTCTCCATAAACCCATGAAATTTTTGTTCATCCATTTAACCAACCATTCACCCATTTGTCTGTCCATCCATGCATCCGCCCACCCAACCACCGTCTATTCGTTCCTTTGACCATCCATCCATCAATCCACCGAACCCTCCTTCCATCTTTCCAACTATCTATCCATCCAGTTGTCCGTCCATACTTCTATCTTTCCACCAGTCCATACAGTTGTCTCTTTGTCCATGCATCCATCCATTCATCCACCCACCCATCCAATCATACAACTATTCATTCTTCAGACCATTTCTTTTTTTGGTCCTCCATCCATCCATGCAGTGTTTGTAACTCTCTGGATCGTTCAGGTTCAGGTGGTGGGAGGTGTTCTCTCGTGAGTAAATGACTGCTAGTATTGATGCTACAAGTCTGCTCCTCAGTGCGGATCACTCTCCTCTGGTGGATCAGATTGAGCTTCTGATCCCCTCAAACCAACTGGTATCGGCAGATCTGTGGTCAGTCCAGAGCTGAAGGGAAGCTCTTGTCAATAGCTTATCAGAAGACCAGGCATGACGGACATGATCAGATTAGCTTAAACTAATTGTTTGTAATTAACAGAAGGTTAATTAGTTACTGAATACTGATCTTCTGGACAGGGAAATGACATTTGCTTTATCAGCGTTTGAGACTCTAGAATTATTCTTCTGTTTGACATCAATCCATCCATCATGCCGTGTATCCAGTATCTTATCAGATAGACCTTTCAGATCCTCAAATTCATCTCGTACATCTAGTACATATTGGGCAACATCCGTTATTTGTCGTTGCGTCAAGAGCGTCTTGTTTTCTTTAAAAGTGTTTTCTTTTAAAGTTCCTCATGTGGTCAACTTCCTGGTTTGCTCTTCTCCTTTTCCAGGCAGAAAATAAAAAAGATATATTGCTGCCCTGACTACCGAATGTTCTTTTGATCTTGTCTTGACCTTGATCTTGTTCATTCCCTGGTTGCGTTTTATCTCATGGTTAAAAGTTCTGAACTATTTGGATTCTCTGATTCCGACGTGTCCCAGATTTTCAGAGTTTTACCATCTTTGAATTATCTTCGTTATCTGGTGGCAAACACGTCATCTTGTTCTAAAGTTTATTATTTTGTCATTTTTCAGCATCCTTTTTTTCCATGTTATTCATGTTGAATCTTGTCCAATGCACGTGGAATCGTGTGGAGTCACATTGACTAAAAATAGTAGCGGAGAGTTATGAGCATGCGGTTTATCGAACTGTAGCATGCAGTAAGTGATAACATGTCCTTAAGTGTCTTTTTCGCTAGTTAAAAAAGCTGCCAGTGCTATCATAAGAAATCCCCATAAAGCTTTGACCTTTAGCACGGCGACCTGATCATTAAGTGAACGTCTCATTCATCACGGCGCTCTATTTGTCTCTGTGCAGTGATAAAGCTTGCTGAGGTATTGATCACTGTTGTAATGGATCTACTCGTCCTGTGTGTTTGGGGGGGGGGGCATATATCTTTCCTATATGCAATTATGGAGCTGATGTATGATTGTTCGCTTGTGTGAGGCTGTTATCACCAGCTTGTGCCTCATTGAGACTACAATAAAAGAGAACATGCTCCAATCTGGCAACACTTTGTAATGATGGCGTGATAAATGGAGGTCATGCACAAGATGATTGCCTTAAAATGGTCCCATACAGTCTGTACGTTTTTCTTCTTCTTCTATGTATTATTAATATTAGTGTGTGATACCATGTGACACTTATAAAGTGTGTCTTGGTCCCGATACTCTCCAGTCTCTGCTGTGCCTTGGTCCCGATACTCTCCAGTCTCTGCTGTACCTTGGTCCTAAAACTCTCCAGTCTCTGCTGTACCTTGGTCCTAATACTCTCCAGTCTCTGCTGTACCTTGGTCCTAATACTCTCCAGTCTCTGCTGTGTCTTGGTCCCGATACTCTCCAGTTTCTGCTGTGCCTTGGTCCCGATACTCTCCAGTCTCTGCTGTGCCTTGGTCCCGATACTCTCCAGTTTCTGCTGTACCTTGGTCCCGATACTCTCCAGTCTCTGCTGTGCCTTGGTCCCGATACTCTCCAGTCTCTGCTGTGCCTTGGTCCCGATACTCTCCAGTCTCTGCTGTACCTTGGTCCTAATACTCTCCAGTCTCTGCTGTGTCTTGGTCCCGATACTCTCCAGTTTCTGCTGTGCCTTGGTCCCGATACTCTCCAGTCTCTGCTGTGCCTTGCTCCCGATACTCTCCAGTCTCTGCTGTGTCTTGGTCCTAATACTTTCCAGTCTGGGATCCACTGGGATCCCATTAAATTTTTGACTCACTAAATACAATCATATAATAAAGAGGTGCAGATCTAGTTTAGATTAGAACGCAACAAACTGCTCATTTTAATCTAGATTATTGAACCGTTCTTGTGCTTGATACTGCAGCGTATGAGACCCTGACTGAAGATGAAAGTAAATTATTAATGTCAGTAATGAGTTTTAAACTGTTTGATAAGTGAATGTAATAAAGTTTTTCAGTCCCCAGCAGACAAACGATACGTTTTCATCCTTTATTTGTGTTTTTCTCCAGTAGACATACATGATGTCTTCTCTTGTTCTTCTTGTGAACATGTGTGTGTTCATTCTCATCACAGCAGCTACATCAAAGGAAGATGATATTACACCCCCCCCCCGCCTTCCTCTCTCTCTCTTCCTCTCTCTCGCGCTCTTTCACTCTCTGCTTGGCCATGGCCCAATGTTTGATTTTCCGCCCTAGTTTTGGAAGGTCCTTATCTCCTCTCAGCCTCCCTGCCTGTCGTCTCTTAGCTCTCTTCGTCGGTCGTTAGGATTTAAAGACTTAGAAACAGACAGAAAAGGACGGAGACACCATTTCTGTGGATTGTTTACAATTTAAACACCAAAGCTAACGTCAGCATGTATTTCCAACATAGTATTATATGTATTTCTAGACGCCCTATGATTTCTAAAAGAAAGTTCCTGAATGTTTACATACCACTGTATTTGGGGGTAGGGGGTTCTTCTAATCCACCACTAGTGTGCACCAGGGTGACTTGACGGCTGGCATTCTGTGACAACAGAAACCATAAACTGGTGATTATTTAAGACTTGTGATGGTTAAAGGCAAGGAGACACATTTAGCCTGACCTCAGTTTCTTAATGCTTCGATTCGCTTAACAATTCAATGTTGATTAAAAAACACTTTTATTAGAGGGCAAACAGCGACACATATTTCTTTTCTTCCTATTATTATTGTTCTTTTTCTGATTCTGCCATAGAAGTCAACCGCTTGTGGGAAAGTGGGCCATTATGAGTAACTGACCCAAGCTGGACCCTCTAACTCAAACTCACCACACTAGTCCAAAGTTGTACATTTATGCATTTAGCTGACGTTTTTATCCAAAGCGACTTACATTTGAAAGAATGAACCCATGTATTTATTATTATGCTAATAGCTTTTAGCAACAATTTGATTCCCCTTAATCCTTGACTTGGCCAATTTCATTGACCTATATGGCGTCATTGTATGTTATGCTAAATAGCCACCATTTTGAATTATCATCGAAATGTACTTCTACTATCGAACTTCTCCTAGACCAATTATCACATGTTCACCAAATATGAGCCAGATCATCCTCTGAAAAGCTGACTAACAGTCATGGAAATCAAGTGGATATTATAATAACTATGACCTGATGTTGCCTGCAGAATTTCAACATAGTGCACCCTAGGGGTCAGGAAATACAAACATTGTTTTTTTTTTATTTTAATTCTATATCTGTTCATCTTAAAATCATAAAATTGCTCTCAATACACTCTGACCATCATGCTCAGTCAGACCATTTTCATTTTTACTATGTAAGCCATATTAAATGTTGCCATCCTAGATTTAGTCAGAAATTGCTTTTTTTGCAAATGTATCAACATATCTTTACAAAAGTTGGGTTGCATTTTTGCCAACAACAAGCTACCCAAAGGCTTCGTAGCAAATCTAATTTGAAGATTCCTCTTTACACCCATTGACGTATTGGCCCCAAACATGTGTATGAGTCGTCAGATGAGCACTGGCAATAGCGCCACCCTAAGGTGAAAGTTTATAAACCTTTTAATAGGGCTAAAGCTCTTGAATTTGTACGTTTGATAATGTTCTGCCTACAATCCAATGGAATTTGTTTCATTTGCCTGTTTGCCAAGCTTCTTGAAGTTTGGTCCCGTATCAGTGCTTGCAGTTATATTTTATTGTTGGTTTCGTTCTACAATTCTATAGAAGTTCAATAGCCTATTATAGTTCTTTTATGCTTTTTTAAAACCTTTCTAATGGTTTTTTCGTGTGTTCGCTTAGTTTTATACGACTCTCTTTCACGCTCTCATGTGTTTCATTCTCCTCCGGTATTAAAGCGGTGGGGTATGAGATGTAAGGCAGGTTGAGCTGGGAGACAATGCTGTTAAACTGGTCTCTGGATGAAAGGAAAACCTCAATCCACCCTCCTGCTCTCGTTTTTCCCTCGCTTTCAGAAGTTCACTCCATCAGATCGAGTGCTGCATCATTTATGTCCTGCTCAGCACACTCAGAATACTATTTAATCACTGTACTCGTTCACCCGCCTTCTCCCTCTCTCGCTCTCTTTTTTATGTTTAGAGCCTCTCTGAGTTTTGATGGGTGAGTGAACCCACACAAAATTTAGAAACGAGGCATCAAATAAAACAACAAATAAGTTATATATTTGAAAGCAATAGCAAACATCCAGGTAAAAACAAAATCCATTACTTTTATATAAAATTATAATTATTAAAAAAAATGTGTTTTTTTAAAGCTGATGACTTGATTCAACGGGAATCTGACACAAAATTGACTCACTACTGACACCATTCTTAAGTGGTCAGAAGATGAATTGCAGCGTCAGTCACTTCCTCTTAATAAATCTGGAAAGAAACAGGAAATTTGCTGCTTTGTCAACAAGAGGTAGTTTAGCAGCCTGTGCTAGCATAGTAGCATGTCGCTGCATCATTGTTTAGTGGATTGTAGAGATCTAAGCGTTATTTTTCATAGGGATGCTGTGCAGTTGTTCATAAACCTGCATTAACTCTTGCATTTTTGCACACCATTAGCTCTGAGGAGAAGACACAGTGACAAGATTCTGAGCATCAGTGTCTAGATGATTCCATGGACAGCTCATTGTCCGGCTCGTGTCGATGGCTTTGTGTGCGCCTGGTGTGTCCGGTGTGATGGATAGCATTTGTTTGGACATGATATGAGGCTTTGGTCATTAGCTGAGTCACCAAACAGATGACCTGACACATTACGGCCGTCATAAAGAAAAGCTTCATTTTCTCAGATATTGATCTGGAATGAAAGCAAATGGGCTGTGTGTTCTCCAAAACGAGATTTTGGTGGCTCCCTGAGGTGGACCACCGATCACTGCCAACCCCGAGCCACTAATGGCCTTTTTTCTGTGGAGAGCAACAGTAACAGATGAGAGGGAAGCAGTGGAAAATGGAGAATGTTTGAGATGAGAGATATCGCATAGCTTTACTGTGCATTTGGGAGCCACTATCGGAATTGTTTCGGAATGCTAAATAGGCACCTTGAACATCCTCATCAAAATCTCAGCGTGGAGCTTTCTCTTTTTCAAATCCTCAATTTTTCTTTTCTCCGTCTTCCTTGTGATTCATATTTTAGCTAGGGCTTTGTTGGGATGGCGACGCGGGCTGCCGCAGCTCTAGAGAAAGAAACACTGAGCTCGGAATGGATTCGCAGAAGCAGACTGGGTGATCACAATGAATATTCAGGACATGTGAAGATGTTAAATGATGGTTTTAAAGGATTTATTCATTGCTTTCAAGAAGAGCTTCAAACATCAATGAACCGTTGGATAAAAGATTCTTTCTAGTGAGTTTTAAGACAAGATTTCTCTTAAATTTTTATTTAATTGGAGGGTCAGAAGTGGCTCGTCTGCTGCATGGCTACCACCAAGTTTTCGAACCATTAATAATTCGTAAAGAAAATGTTTAAAAATAATTAACAATCCAGTTTTTCAGCTCTCAGTTTGTTGTTCAAGTTCCCGTTTGAGAGAATGACTTTTATTATCCTCACATCTAGGCCAATCGCCCGGACGCCGCGGCTGGAACTAGATACATTTTCCCAATTTAGGCGTGTCTCTTTTGACCTGTTATCTGTGTACGAGGTTCTACTCTTGAATCTGAAGCTACTGAGCTCCTTCAGAAAGCAGTGTGAAGGCCATCAATATTTTTAATTGTCCTCGTAGGAAATCTTGCCATTTTTGAGCTATTTATGTCCTCGAGGCTTCAAATCTATATCTAGTTAATGTCAAAGGTTGTGAAATGGTGAGTGGCCTCAATAATCAATGATGCAAGAGTTTGTCATAATCGTTGATGAAGCTGCATGCTCGAGTCCTTCGGGGCGATGCTAGCCATTGATCCCATGGAGCGCTCCACGGAGTCGTTCGGTTACAACTGGAGGTCAGTTTTACTTCGGGCAGAGATTTCGTTGTTCATTTATTCACTAAATGAATGGAGAAGTCTTCACTCACAGCTTCCACTGATCATTCCGTCAGGGTCTCAGGGTTCTGCTGGTGCTCCGGCTCACATTGTCAGAAAACTGGGGTCAACCTTAGAGTCACTTTCACTCCTGAGCGGAGTTTAGAGAAACCAGTTAACCTGACGCATGTTCTGTGGCTTGTGGGGAAATCCAGACCAACTCGACTCGGGAAAGCCAACACCGTGCCAGCCACCTACCGGATGTGAGAAGGTTTCAGTAGCTGATTATCAATGAATATATATCTGCAGTTTATACAAAAATAAGCCAATTATTTATTTATTTTTATTCAAATTAAGTCAGCACTTGAGCCTCCACCTATGGTCGCTTCTGAGCATGTGCAGACTCCTACTGATTTCAGCTGCAAAAGGCTGTGATTTATTTGTACTGCTTTGGAAAAAGTATTTTTTCATCTAGATTTTGATGTATATGACATAAACCCCGCCCCCCCCAACCCCACACACACAGCCCTTTGCGCACAGAACCTGCTCTTCCTACTGACGTTCTAATTTAAGTTTAATTTCTTATTATAAAATAAAGTTGTTTGTTTCTAGAATTTAGATTCTTGAGGGAAGGGAATCTCTGAGAGGAAAGAAATGTGACTGTTTCAAGTTTCCCTTAGGCATGCACATGGCCAGAAGACACAGTCCCAAGAACAGTTTCGAACTGCCCTTAAGCTACAGGATGATTTGGTACAACTACCTTTTGTCAACTGATTTGTTTGGATGATTTAGAAATTATTTGCATCTTATAGCCTAGCAACTAGGGTCTTGTTAAAAGAGGGTGGAGGTCATGCTGTGAACCATCCCATGTTGAACTCTTTAATGAACATTTGGAAAGTATTTTTGATTTGAATTATAATTAAAAATTAAAAAATATTTTAAATTAAAATATAATTTTCAGCAATGACATCAATCCAAAAGTGACAGAACAGCAGGAGTGATATGAAATACCGCACCTACCCTGGGGTGCCAGTAGGTGGAGTAGGCACCTACTGAATCACATGAACGTGGTCCTTAATTGCTTTGACTATCCTTTCATCAAGCGATCATCAGTTATTTACGCTCTGAACACCTGAATTATTTTCTAAATCAGAACAAAATGCAAATAATATTCTTTTCAAAAAATTCCAAATTTATTTTTGTTTTATGTCGTTTCATTGCTAATTGAGCAGCATGCAAATAGGACATGTTCGATAAAAGAGGAGATAAAACAATGTGTTTTTTTTGTTCGCAAATAACAAAAAAAGAGAAAAACACTTTTGAAAATGAAAAACATTTCGAATCCAATCTGTGGTGGACATTTGGATTTTTCATATAACCACTGTTTGTTCTAGTGGAAATTAGACTTTAAAGTGAGGGAAAAGTAAAATCCTCAGTACGGAATGCAGGATCTGAAGCAGCAATCCACTGTTTTTAATCAGAGAAATGAAATCATTATTTTGTGTCTCAAAACCAAATCTTGCTTTTGTTTTTCTTCCCCTCAGAAAATAATATTGATAACGAGGGAGCGACTCGGTAAAGCTCTTATTCATGGTGTGCATTCAGTTTCTGCAACAAGTGCATCACTTTATATCGAAGCAGACTAATGAACCGATGGCATCCGCACCTCCAGTCACTTCGGCTCCACCGTAGTTCTTACACCTCACCGAACGAAGCCAGACGTTGGTAATCCGCTCAAACACTAAGCTTCTCGTGCACGTGGCTCTCGGGCTCTTGTTAATGATGCTAATTGTACATTATGATTGCATTACAGTCTGCAGCATAGATTTAACCGGAGCTCTTTCCGTTAATTGGCTGCTGATGTATCGAGCCGGACAGAAGAATCCGGCTGAAACGTAAGCTTGGCTTTAGAATGGATTGCTAGAAAGCAATGGAGCGACCGCGGGCTGTGTGGAAGTTTATAGATTAACCGTGTTCCTTCTGTTAACCTTGGAACCTTGTGTTAAAAGGATACAGATCTAGAAATCGGCTCATTTACTCGTTTTCCTGCTCAACACAGACTCGGATCTTTTGAGGTGTTTCAGAGGATTCATTGTAAAAAATTATTTTTGGACTTAGCAAATATGCTTCCATTACGTAAGTTTTACTAAAAATAGTCATATGTGGTTTTACTTAAAAGAGGCATGCACACTTCAGCACTTCAAAAATGCATAAGTACAATGTGCTACATAATATTACCAAAAACACAGAAAAATTGTGAAATGTAATGTTACATTCATGATCCGCATGCATCATTGCCTGCCTTGCTCACAATGAAATTTGATTTCATGATGACAAGCTCATATTATGACTATTATATTAATTAATCGATGTGTGTTTGCAGATTTTAAGCCTGATTTGTGTCTACACTTTCTTTTTCATTCTGCACTGCGTCTTTGTGGATTTAGAAAAAGCGTATGACAGAGTGCCGAGAGAGGAGCCATGGTCCTGTATGAGGATGTCAGGAGTGGCAGAGAAGTACGTTAGTGTAGTTCAGGATACGTATGAGACGAGTCTGACAGCAGTGAGATGTGCTGTAGGTCAGACAGAGGAGTTCAAGGTGGAGGTGGGGCTACATCAAGGATCAGCTTTGAGTCTGTTCTTGTTTGCTATGGTGATGGACAGGTTGACAGATGAGGTCAGACAGGAATCTCCGTGGACAATGATGTTTGCAGATGACAGAGAGATGTTTGCAGAGAGCAGGTGGAGGAACACCTGGAAAGTTGGAGGTCAGCTCTAGAAAGAAGAGGAATGAAAGTCAGTCGCGGTAAGACAGAATACATGTGTTTGAACGAGAGGGAGGGAAATAGAACAGTGAGGTTACAGGGGGCTGAGGTCAAGAAGGTGCAGGAGTTTAGGTATTTGGGGTCAACAGTCCAGTGTGACGGGGAGTGTGGAAAAGAGGTGAAGAGACGAGTGCAGGCAGGTTGGAGTGGGTGGAGAAAAGTGTCAGGGGTGTTGTGTGACAGAAGAGTGTCAGCAAGAATCAAAGGAAAGGTGTACAGAACAGTAGTGAGACCAGCAATGATGTATGGGTTGGAG